>BEHA01011547.1:712451-727386 GCA_002897215.1 Eschscholzia californica subsp. californica | reverse complement strand
AAGATGATCGCTTCTCTGGATCTGGGGCCAAATCAGAAGGAAAAAAGAGATAAAAATGAGGGAAGAAGTGATATATTCTCCATAAAATATGTTTCAAATCCCAGATCTATACATTTCAAATCGCATCAGCACATAAAATTTACAGTTAACCAGGGAAATTGAGGGAGAAATAGAAGAAATGTAGGAAAATAGGCATCAAAACTATAAATTCAAACCCTAAAGCCGTCAATAACTGCTCTGGGAGAGAAATTAGGAGGTTGCGCCACCAACCCCCTAAAAAACACTCCGCTGCAGAGGTAGCCACCCACTTTTATTCTTTCTTTCTTTCTCCAAACTTCATAGTTCTCAAAGTTAGAGTTTCCCTACACTCTTTTACTTAAAAGTGGGATCTCGAAAGTCTTCGATCAGTAACAATTTTTTTTTGAGATGGATTACGTTCTGTGTTAGTCATTACATGACATTGATACATCATCAAGATGTGATAGACACGATAACCGCCGAAGTTAAACTGCAAATGAAAGAGGCATAATAAAGATGCCTAAAGCCGAACAAACTCACTAATTATACTTTTAATAGCCCAAGTTCAATAACCATGAATTCCACTTCCTATGGGATTCGAACATGGAATTTCTAGGTTTTAAAGTTTATGTCAACACTTTCACCCACTTGATAACCAAGTGTTGATGATCATTAACAATTAAGTTTACGTTTATACGAGTTAGACTATTATCGGGTACAATATATACATATAATTTTAGGTGAACCAATTAAGATTGAGTATTCCATATCAAATATATAAACGATGTTTTCAACAAAAAAAAAATATATAAACGATGAAATATTAACACCAATTGCGTAGATCTTGAATCTGTAAATGAGTCCTTCACTCGTGAGTCATGTCCGTTACATCACAAAAACAATAATCCAGCCGAAGGTATTGGTTGATTTTGGCCATCCGAATATCGTCCAAACAGACGTTGACCCAATATGACTACGGGCCCATCCATCATTGTTGATAAGGGTGTGGCTAAAGGCCCCGACCAAAGTGTTGTAGGCCCCCCGGATAACACATGACCACATGGGACATCTCACAATTTGTACTTAAGCCGGGGCCTACAATACTTTTTGGCGTGAAGGAGGCGTGAATAGCCACGAAGAGTTGGTTTCACTCCATTTTCATCCAACTCCATTTTCTTTCTTTTGATGAAATCGTTGGGAAACCAAACTGTTGGATGGCTATTAGCCCCACTTTCATGTCAAAACGGTTGTCTCCCTATCACGGTTCTTAAACATGGAACTAGACTACAGCCTCTAGTCCTATTTTTAGCACTTCCAGATAAACCCTACAATTTTAAGAATATACCATTCTTAAAACTGAAAACAAACAACTCCTAAAGACAGAAAATATTAGATGTTTGGGAAGCTTTAATTCTCCGACCCCTTGCTCACTTTTAAGCTATTGGTTAGATGATTGGACCGGGAGAGGAACCCTCAAATCTAGATTTCCAACATTGTGGCGAGCCACCAAAAAGAAATTTGCTACGATTGAAGATAATTTAGGTGGATCTTTTAGCGATGACTCTTTGAATCTTCACTTCTCACGTCTGATTAAAAACTTTGAGATTGGTCTCCTCACCGCCCTCCTTGATACTACTACGGAAGCGACTACTACTCTCAACTCAATGGTAGACTCTCGAAAATGGATGCCTTCTAACAAAGGTTTTCAGTCAAATCATTGTACCAAAAGCTAGAACAACAAGCAGCATCATCCTCTCAATCTTAAGTTAAAATCCCAAAATGGTTTTGGAACAAGGTTATCCCGTCAAAGGTCTCCTTCCTTTTATGGGCTATAGTGCATAACGCAGTCCCCACAATGGACAACATCATTAAGAAAGGTTGCACGGCTCCTAATAGATGTTCTCTTTGCAAGTCCAATTGGGAATCATCAACACATCTCTTCCTCACTTGCCCATTCACTTCTAAAATTTTGGAGTCGATTAATCCCTCTCATCATCTCATTACTAGCAATCAAACCATCTCTCAGGTTCTGACAGAGTGGAATCCGAAGAAGGTAACAGATAGGAAATCTTTCATCCGTATATGCATACCTCCTGCCATCGTATGGGCCACTTGGTTAGAGCGAAACAACCGATTAATGAAGAAAGATTATGATAAAGGAGCTTCCATGGAGAATTTAATCACACAAGTGAAAAACTTGATTCATTATTGGGCTTGTAATCAAGAATGGAGTAGCACAACTCCCTTTAGCATTTATATTAAGAACTGGGATGTCTTGAACAGGCTTTAGGCCCTCTGTAGCATCCTTAGAATGCTCTTGTTGTGGTGCCATGGTGGGTTAACCATCTTGTTTCCCTCCATGGTTGTACTTTTGTTTTCCAATTAATGAATCTATTTTACCTTCTCTAAAAAAAAAATTCTCCGACCCCTTCCTATTTTGTTTGACACCTCTGTTTTAGGGTTTCCTAAAACCAGCTTATAGTAATAACAACATAAATACAGACCATTAGTACACTACTAAACCTTCAGTCTTTAGGGTTTACTAAAACCCTAGTTTTCAGTAAAGTAATCCAAAAGCCAACATGAGAAATCATGAAGAAGGGATGATTGAAGTAGTAGTAGACATAGGAAAATCAGTAGCAGCAGAAAACTCAACAAGGGAAGAAGAATTCAAACAGTTTGATATAATTCCACCTATTCAAAACTCCATTAGTGATCATCATTATTATGGTGGTTCATCAAAACAAGTCAATTATAGTAAAGAAACATGTAAGAAAATAATGAAAGAGTGGAATATCTTAGAAGAAGGTTTACCTGATTCAATCTTTGTTAGGATTTACGAAGAACGTATCGATCTATTAAGAGCAGTAATAATTGGTCCATCAGGTACTCCTTATCATGATTGTCTCTTCTTCTTTGATATTCAATTTCCTTCAGATTACCCTAATTCACCACCAAAAGTTCATTATCATTCATTCGGAATTCGATTAAATCCAAACTTATATGCAAGTGGGCAGGGCCGGCCCTGATTTTTATAAGGCCCAAAGCGAATTACTTAAGTGTGGCCCCATTATATAATATAATATATATATATATATATATATATATATATATATATATATATATGTGTGTGTATATTATAAATTCCTTTTGCCAAAAGTTTTTGTTCCATAGAAGATTTATCAATTTTTTAGCATGACCTTTGTAGGTAAGTTTGGATGGATTTGCACTTACGTGGTTTGCACAAGTTAACACATAGTTATATAGTTCGACAAGTTGCTTAAGTCTGGAACGTATTCAAATGGTTTTTAACCAATACGAAAACAAAAATCGTGTCAATTTCTTGTATATATATAGGTATCAAAAATATATTGATTGAAAAATCTTAAGAATCTCATCAAAATATATTCTTTTTAAATCATAAGTATCATTCTCTACGGAAAAAAAATCAAAGATAGAGTCTTTCTTATTGACTTAAATCTTAAGAGCTTTATCGATGATTTCTCCACAAATTTCCGAGAGGGAAAGAAAGAAGGGGGAGGAGAAAAACATAAAGATGATGTGGTGACAAAAAGAAAAAAGAATGATGTGAGAGATGTGTGTTCGTAAGACACTTACAACGGGTCGACTTAGACTTCTTTGTCGCGCGAAGCATTTTTTTAGACATTAACATAGTTTTGAATATGTATAGAAAGAAGTAGTGGGTATGTTTGTTTAAGCATTATAAATACTTGGAATGGTGAAAATAGTGGGAATGGGTACCAAATAATTCTACTATACTACAAGTTCTGTTATCAATCCAAGCTCTAGTTTTGAACAAGGATCCATTTTTTAATGAACCTGGTACCAATCGAAATCTTCGAGATCATCAAAAACAATCATTGGCTTATAATGAGTACGCGTATATGTTAAGTTGTAAATCGATTTTACTAATCCTTAATAACCCACCAAAGAATTTCGAAGTATTTGTTTCTCAGTATTTTTGTGATCGTGCTGAAGCTATTTTAACTTCTTGTAAGATGTATATGGATGGATTAGTTAGGGTTGGCCATACCACCACCACAGAGGTTGATGGGGAAATAGTGTCTGAGAAATTTCAAGATTTGGCAAGAAATGCATATTCAAATCTCGTGAAGGCGTTTATGAAGAATGGGTCTTCGTTAGAGAATTATTATATAATAGAAGAAGAAATGGAGAACGATGAGTTCTCTGTCAATCAAGTGTATCAACTTCTAGATCGTAGTTTCATGGGACCTCCCCTTCTTATTCTTCTGTTTGCCCTTGTGTTGATCGGAATTTCTATTATCATTGATTTGTGCTTATAGGGGAAAACGTTGGTCATAAATAACTTCTTGTTGTTAAATTTAGCAAAGTTATTAATTGGATTGATTGAGAAAGTGATTGCTTTCATTTTTATCCTTTGTTGTTAGAACAATTGTTTAATGTTTCTGTGTGTTTTCGCATAAAATTTTGACGTTGTTAGTAACTTAAGTTGCCTCATTGACTTCATAATTTCTGGGTTCCTAGTCCAAAAATCTATACCTAAACAAACATTTAGTCCACCCTAATATTAATATAGGATTTTAAGCCAAATTAATAATTAAAATGGATATTTAATCATAATACCCATTATAACCTTTTATATAAGAAAAAAAATTCATTTTTGAAAACCAATTCCTAAAATTTTCTTTCTTTTTTTTCCTCAAATTTTTTCGATTGATTTCAGACTAACTATCTGATGCATCTTTACATCCCACAGCTTCGGCAGATCGCTTTTCGCAATTCACACGTTATTTAGTATTAATTACGTATATTTCTACAACAAAACACATTTAGTATAGTTAATGTGTGTCTAGATGTCAAAGTTACAGTGTTTTTCTGTTTATGGATTCTTATTTTGTTTCATAAATAACGTGTTATTTATTGTTAAAGTTTCAACTTTATTTCATTTTTTTTATGTGTCATGCATAACACATTATGTATCAACAATGTTTCTTCCAAAAGGGAAAAGGACTAAAATCCTTTTTTCTGGGAAGATTGGACCTTAATCCCTTTTTGATTTTTATTTTGGGCCTAAAATCCGTGGACCCTTAACTTTATTTATTTAAGTTTTCCGTCGTCAAGATTAAATCATGATTTTAGCATCTCGTGATGATTCCGAGTGACGCACTGACGCTACAGAAAAGAAATCACACTATTTACTATGTTAAACAAGAAATATATAATTTGCTAGTCTAATGAACAAATTATCTTGAAGAGATGGTGTAGATAGCTATAGTTTGAGTTAATTAGGCCCCCTATTTTGTGACCAGCTTCCTTTTTGGCCCCCTATTTTATAACCAGCTTCCTTTTTGGCCTCTTTTTCTTCGTAAATTCAAATATGGCCTCCTATTTTCAAGTAAATGTCCTAATTGTCCTTCCTATTCATAATTTTTCAAAATAAAATTAAATACATACCACCTTATTTCCACCTCACCTCTATCTCCACCTCACATCTCTCTCTCCACCTTTCTTTCTCTCTCTCTCTCCACTTTTATTTCTCTCTCTCTCTCTCTTTCCACCTTTCTTTCTCTCTCTTTCCACCTCTCCCTCTTTGTCTTCTCCGGCAAGGTCTCCGACCGGAAAATTTTCCGACTGGCGACCTTAAAAAAAAAAAAAACTCTCATCTCTCTCTCTCTCTCAAAAGATTCCGGCGAAGGGGTTACCCTTCACCGGAACAGAGAAGAGAGAAAGAGAAAGTGGAAGCGAAAGAGAAACGTGGAAGAGAAAGTTGGAAGAAAGAAAAAAAGATTGGAGAAGAACAAGATTTTTTTTTTTGTTGAAAGGGGGAAGAAGAAGACAAACTCTTATGTGGAGAAGGTGATGTGGAAATTTGAAGTGGGGTGGACAAAGAAAATCAAATGAATTAAATTACAGAATTTCCATGATGGTAGAATGGGGATGATTAGAAAAAATTTGGAGGCCAAATCGAACTGTCGGACACTTATGGGAGCCAAAACGGTGAATTTGTCACAAATTGGGGGCCAAAACGAAATTAACCCAACATAAAATAGATATCCAATCTTGGACATGACATGCCCAAGAACACGTCCAAATTGAAATACCCGCCACAACAAAGTAAAATGCTTTCTGAAAATTCAGAGAAAAACAAAATGGCGATCCATTGTAATCAACAAAATCAATAAAAAAGAATAGAGAATTTATTCACAAAATTTTATCTTCCATGAAACTATTTTTAAAACTTCTTGCACGTCTTATGTTGTTAGTATTTGATCTTCCATGAAATTATCTTGAAAACTTCGTGCATCATCTTATCTATGTTGTTATTATTAAAATAGCCATGAACAATAGCTCCAACTGTTCCTGAATCCTATAGCCATTAGAACATAGTCCTATCTATATGCAAGTTTTTTATCCCCAATTTCACTCTCTTTGTTTTCTGCTACATCTTTACTTCCCCTATTTGTTTTACATCATTTTCTCTCTATATTCTATGTTCACCTTTTTCTTCTCATTGGGTTCATCTTACAACAGGTATGAGGAAGTCCTCCTTTCTTTAGGGTTTCAGATTCGAGAGTGAAAGAGAGAACCAGTTAAAAACTGAGAGAGACAGAGAAACGGTGAGGGAAGCCGACAGAGAAAGAAATAGTGATCAGAGAGAGATATAGAATCATCGGTAGAGAGATAGAGAGATGAAGATTATGGAGTACAATTCAAAATAGTCAATTTTTGGACCGAAAATAAATATGCCCCTGAAGTCAAATTTTATTCACAGAAATCATTTTTCTCCCGAGATTTTTCTTTATTCCCAAAGTCGCGGCCTTCTTAAACATGGAACTAGACTAGAGGTGGGAATCGGGCCGGGCTTGGGTACCCAGGGGTACCTAAGGTCCTGGGTCGGGCGTTCCGGGCTCCCAAATCTCTCAAACACTAGAGTTGTCGGGCGGGCTCGGATCGAGTAAAATCAGAAATTAATTTTCACATGGCCCGTCATGGGTACTTCTACAAACGGGTATCGGGTAGCGGGTTACCCGCTTATTTAGAGAACAAACTTAACATATATATATTTTGCTCTTCAAAGACTTAAACCAAAACATAGCACAAATCAAACAGAACACAAATGTATAACTTCATTTTCAACATTATGCATCATAAATGCATAGAATGAAACATTCAAAACTTATGAAGTCACACTAACATCTTCATCACATCAAAACTAAATCAAAACTAAAATAAAACTAGTACTTTTACAGATTCATATTTTAATGAAACAAAAATCAACTAAAATAACATACGTAGCTTCTTCAATTTCAGATTGGAATGTATAAATCGAACTAAAATGTAAATAAAAAAGATTAAGAGAGTTGGAGAGATAAGAAGTTTTGTTTCTTCTTCAGAGTTTAGCTTCTTCAGATCCAAATGGAGATACATCAAAACAATAAAAAACTATAGTAGGAGAAGAAAGATGAACATATTTTGAGAAATTTATATCCTTCTGCTAGCATCTCATCTTATATTTTTCTATTTTCTCGTATCTCGGCCTTGGAATTTTAAGGAATCTAGTGTTCTTGTCGGCTTAAGTGAAAAGAACCCTAGAAATTTGGGTGTAATACACTGGGCCTGGTAAACGGACTGAGTGCTCGGGCCCAGTGTTCGGGTAAGCATAATTTAAAGGGTGCCCAAGCCCGCCCATAAAAATATAACGGGTCGGGCGGGTAGTGCACATGTCGGGTTTCGGGCTTGTTCATTAGCCCATTGGACTCGGGCGTTCCGGGTCGGGTAACCGGCTCTCGGGCTAGATTCCCACCCCTAAACTAGACTACACGTTCTAATCCCATTTTTAGCACTTCCCAACAAGAATATTTGGAATCATTCTTAAAACTGAAAACAAACAACTCTTAGAAAATATTAAAACCAGCTTAGGGTTTACTATTTTGTTTGAGAACTCTGTTTTAGGGTTTACTAAAACCAGCTTATTAATAACAACATAAATAGAACCATTAGTACCACTACTAAACCTTGCGTCTCTAGTGAAGTAATTGAAAAGTAAAAAATATGACAAATCATGAAGATGAAGAGATGATTGAAGTAGTAGTAGGTAAAGGAAAATCTGTAGCAGCCGAAAACTCAATTACAAAAGAAGAATTCAAGCAGTTTGATATAATTCCACCTATTCAAAACTCCATTAGTGATCATCATTATTATGGTGGTTCATCAAAACAAGTCAATTACAGTAAAGAAACATGTAAGAAAATAATGAAAGAGTGGAAGATCTTAGAAGAATGTTTACCAGCTGATTCTATCTTTGTTAGGGTTTACGAAGAACGTATCGATCTATTAAGAGCGGTAATTATTGGTCCATCAGGTACTCCTTATCATGATTGTCTCTTCTTCTTTGATATTCAATTTCCTTCAGATTACCCTAATTCACCCCCAAAAGTTTATTATCATTCATTTGGATTTGGATTGAATCCAAACTTATATGATAATGGGAAGGTTTGTTTAAGCATTATAAATACTTGGAATGGTAAAAAAAGTGAGAAATGGGTACCAAATAATTCAACTATACTGCAAGTTTTATTATCAATCCAAGCTTTAGTTTTGAATGAGAATCCATATTATAATGAACCTACTGCAGTTATATATTCTCGAAAAGAGTTATTGGCCTATAATGAGTACGCTTATATCTTAAGTTGTAAATCAATTTTAGCAATTCTCAATAACCCACCGAAGAATTTTGAAGTATTTGTTTCTGAGTATTTTGGTGAACGTGCTGAAGCTATTTTAACTTCTTGTAAGACGTATATGGATGGGTTAGTCCTGGTTGGCCATACCACAACCACAAAGGTTAATGGGGAAATAACATCTAAGAAATTTCAAGATTTGGCAAGAAATGCGTATTCAAATCTCATGAAGGCGTTTATGAAGAATGGGTCTTCGTTTGAGAATTATTATGTAATAGAAGAAGAAACTGGGAATGATGAGTTTTCGGTTAATCAAGTGAATCAACTTCTAGGTGGTAGTATCATAGGACCTTCCCTTGTTTTTCTCTTGACGCTTGTATTGATGGGAGTACTTTATATCGGCCTTGCAGGGGGGAAAGTGGGTCACTAATAACTTTTTGTTAAATTAACCAAGTTGTTAATTGGATTGATTGAGAAAGCGATTGCTTCAATTTTTATAAAGGACACAAAACAACAACTTATAAGACAATTTTAGTGTTCTTCTACACGAAACAAGTTTGAAGTATTTGTTTCTTTTTCTTTTCCGATCGTACTACAAGTATATAATGTAAATTCGTCAAAGGCAGATTCAGCAGAAGTTTGCTATCGATAAAAATAACAAATTCTAGCAACAATTTAGAAATTTTTCGTAAAAACAATAATAAACTAGCTCTTATTTTACTCTAGAAATAGAAAGCATTTTAACAAGATGAAACAAAAACTCCCACCACCTAGTGCTGCCTACCTCTTTCAACAACAAAAAAAAAAGTGATGGTCTGCCTTAAAATAAAGGGTAGTCTTATAGGGACCTCCTATTCTTGTTAAAAGGCCCTTTAGAATTGCGCTGACTAAGTAAAACGTCGTTGACGTAATTTGGATAAAGGGCCCCTTATGGAGTGGGTGAAACAAACCCCCTTTAAGGATATATTTCTTCCATGTTAACAATCTTTAAGAAAACCATAAATCTTCCCAAAACCCAAATCCCTAGACATTCTTCTACCGAAATTGTGCAACATCTCACATTGTTGTGCATTCATCTCTGAAGCTACGAAATATCTTCATTGTTGCAAACCACCATGGATGAAGCAACTTTCACAACTTTTGGAGAAATAGCAAAGGATCCAAAAACATCAATTTCTGGACAAGATTCAATCTCCCAAGAGGTATATGAACATTTCTTAGCACTTTTTTACATGTTTATGAACTATTTGTTGGTTGTATTAATTTTTTTTTTTTGTTCAACACGGAGCTTGAATCGGTCTGGTTCCACCGAATAATGTGAACATGATACGGTGAAACCAGACCGAACATGATTTCTCTTAGTAAAAATCTATAACCGGTGGGAAAACACCATAGTGGTGGATTCATTACCTACGGTGGGCTCGAGTCGTAAATGTCACATGATTCGCCTTGATCCCATCGAAAATTGTTCCTATAATTACTAATGCTACTAGCCTAATTTTCGGTGGGTTCGGGCCACATTATGCAACATTTTTCGGTGGGCTCGTGTCGAGTTATGCAACATTTTTCGGCCTGAGCCCACCGAAAATGCCACCAGTAGCTCTTCGATTTGTTGCGACGGGAAAGCTCATTTGGGAGTTTTCTTCTTCTCTTGATTTTCATCCACTTCCAGACGAAATAAAGTTTGCAAATCTTCTTCCTTGTGTTGCTAATCAGTAGATTTAAGTATTCTAGCAATGTTGTTTGAAGAAATAAAAAAAAAAACTAAACTGAGGGTGTTACTTTTTCGCCAACAGAAAGACAGAGAGAGAAACCGAGATAGAGCGAGAGAGAGAGGAAGATATATCAAGAGAATGAGAAGAAAATTGATTGACTTGATGGTGATAGATTTTGGAGAGAGAGAGAGAGAGAAGACGAAGGCAAACAGAAGTTGAATTATGAGGAGATGGAAGAGGAGTGGTATGTGTTTATCAGTCGAATAGTTGAGTTGAATAACTTTGACCTAACGGTGTTAACTTTGTTCTTAGGTCAAACTAAGGAAGGAGCAAAGGAGGGGTGCTTTTTTTGGAGGGACCTTCTCACCAAAATGGTTGATTTGGGGTGGTGTGTGTGGGTGGGGGTGGGGGGTGGGGCAGTTCCTAATGCATTCGGAAATGGCACGGAGAGATATGTCCAACTCTCCTAATATATATATACTAGGGTATATCCCGTGCCCTAAGGCACGGACACTTTCATTAGCTATTATTTTACTGAGAGAGAGATTTTTGTTAGTTATTATTTTTTGGTATTATTTTTTTATTTCTTTTCTCTTAAATTAGTTATTATTTTATTGAGGGAGAGAGATTTTAATTTCTTTCTTTAACTCTTGAAATTTATTTTGTTTCTTTTTTTCTTAAATTAGTTATTTTATTTCTAAGAAGGAAAGGATTATTGTTTTTTAAATAGGTAACTTTATTTTACGAAGGACTATATTTTAAATTTTGAGAAGGGCTTCTAGACAATATCTATTATCTATTATATAAAACAGAAGGAAAAACGATGACTGGGACAAACATCCTTATTTAATTATGCATATTGTCTAGAAGCCCTTCTCGCAATTTAAAATATAGTCCTTCGTAGAAATAAAGTTACCTATTTAAAAAACAATAATCCTTTCCTTCTTAGAAATAAAATAACTAATTAAAGAAAAAAAGAAACAAAATAAATTTCAAGGGTTGAAGAAAGAAATTAAAATCTCTCTCTCTCTCAATAAAATCTATTATATAAAACAGAAGGGAAAACGATGACTGGGACAAAAACATCCTTTTTTATTATATAGATATTGTTTAGTAGCCCTTCTCAATTTATAGTATAGTCCTATTTCAAATTTACAAAAAATTGAAAATATTTAAATCTACAAAAAATTAAAATAACTTATTTACTAATGTAAACTAACGGGCATAGTTGAAAAAAAGGAAAGAAAAAGAAACCTAAATTCGTCTCATTCCATCTCTCTTTCTCTAAATTAAATTACGGCATATTCTTTTAAATAAGTTATTTACTTAATTAGATAAGAAAAAAAAGGAAAAAAATTAAGGCTGGTTTATAGAAATAAAGTAAAAGGGAATTTTAGGGCAAGAAACCTAATTCGTCTCATTTCATCTCTCTCTCTAAATTGGTTTGTACATTCCATCTCTCTCTAAATTGGTTTGAGAAGCAGGTTAGTGTGAATTAAAAAGAAATACATTTTTTTTTTATTCTGTTAAATTACTTGCATATTTCTACTAAAGATTTTAATCCGGAGCTAGAAAATGTATGTGATTTATGTTGTTCGATTGTCAATCTAGATTTTTTTTTTTATCCACTAGAACTCTAAATTATTAATCTTTTGTAGTTATGGTTTATGTTGTTCAATTGTCAATCTAGAGTTTTTAATCCACCAGAGACTCCAAATTACTAACCTTTTGAAGTTATTTTGCAATAGTTAGTTTTCTCAATGTTGTTCAATATTCTTCCTTATTTTTGTTTATGAAATCCATGCTTCTTTTGTTTTATTTGACAGTGTGGCAACCACATCGAAGTGGAAATACATATCACAAGCATAGCTTCGTCTAAAACCCCTAATTATGTCGTTAAACAGACAAGTAATAGAGGGGCAAGAAATAAACATCAAGTCCAGTGCAAATGCTTGTTGAAGTAGGAACGCTGAAATAAAATAAGTTCTATCTATGCTCATTGCTTCACTGAATTAATGATATATCATTGCTTAAAGATGATCTTCCAAAGTTGAACACTAAGGTCTGATTTGAATTAGGAATTGCATAATTTTATATCAACATGCTTTAAACTTGTGGGTGTATGTTAGGTTAGAAAATTTTGAGCATTATATTTTTTTTCCATTGTTTCATTGATAGGTTTCAGGTTACAGTGTGGTTCACAGTGATTTGGATTAGTTTGAGGTAGTCTGATTGATTTGTTCAATCCGGATGATTGTAATCACACCTCCATTATTTGGTCTTCTTTATTCAAACTTAGACTTTATCTCAAATGTCACTTAATCTAACAAAAGATAATTTTGTTACGGTGAGAGAAGGTAAGTGGACAAACCAATAAATCTACTTTATACGTTTCTGTCTTTTAGGTTTTTGACGCTCGGAGAATGTGAAGGTTAGAAGAGAAGACCGTGTTGGGGACTGCCCTTAAAGAGAAGAAGAATTGAGCTTTGAGGATTTAAATAGAAGTTGGAGATTTTGAATACTTTTACGGGGATTAAGGGTTTGGATTTCAAATAGGGTTGTAATTGGATACTATCTTATCATTTACTTCCAAAATTTCTACCAATGGCTAAGTTTCGTTCATATACATCCCTCAAAATTCTACTATGCTTGAACTACAAATAAACATACTGTTCTATGTTTCACTGTTCATCACCTAATATATTTAAAGACACAAAATGTCTTTAGTGCAATATATACCACCGCATAAAATGTTCAAATAATTTTACCGTGCCTTTGGTTAGAAATAAAATAACTAACTTAAGAAAAAAAAAAATAATAAATTTCAAGTTAAAAAAGAAAATAAAATCTTTCTCTCTCAATAAAATATAAAATAAATTTCGTAACATTTGATTGATACGAATGTCCGTGTCGTAGGGCACAGATATACCCTAGAAGGGAAAACGATGACTGGGACAAACATCCCTATTTAATTATGCATATTGTCCAGAAACCCTTCTCAAAATTTAGAATATAGTCTTTCGTAGAGATAAAGTTACCTATTTAAAGAAACAATAATCCTTTCTTTCTTAGAAATAAAATAACTAATTTAAGAAAAAAAGAAACAAAATAAATTTCAAGGGTTAAAGAAAAAAATTAAAATCTCTCTCTCTCTCAATAAAATAATAACTAATTTAAGAGAAAAGAAACAAAAAAATAATACCAAAAAATAATAACTAACAAAAATCTCTCTCTCAGTAAAATATAAAATAAATTTCGTAACATTTGATTGATATAAGTGTCCGTGCCCTAGGGCTTCTAGACAATATCTATTATATTAAAACAGCTCAGTCGGTTATCCAGGGGATAAGTCTGGCCGTTCATTTTCTCTACGAGATTTACCTTTAATTAGATCGAACGACTGATATAAAATCCTTTATAATGTAATTTGACTTAAAAAATAAGGGTATTAGTGTAAACAATTAATTATTTTGAATATTCGGTTACAATCTCCCTAAAATAACTATATCTTGGGCATCTTCTCATCACGATTGCACATCCACTTTCCCCTTAATTTTAGTGATTCGGTTAGACTTGTAAGTCAGTTCAAAATTGTATAAATACGGTTCTCCCTCTCTACTCTTCAAACACATGGTTATCACGCTCCCCTGTAATTTTATCTGATTTATGTTGTGATTTAAATTTATTTTCTTCTCCTCGAAGGCGTTAGCCAAGAGGGATCTTCCCCGTCCGTAGGACGGGGAGGGAACCTAGTGTATAATTAAATAAGGATGTTTGTCCCAGTCATCGTTTTCCCTTCTGTTTTATATAATAGATTTTATTGAGAGAGAGATTTTAACTTCTTTCTTTAACTCTTGAAATTTATTTTGTTTCTTTTTTTCTTAGTTATTTTATTTCTAAGAAGGAAAGGATTATTGTTTTTTAAATAGGTAACTTTATTTCTACGAAGGACTATATTTGAAATTTTGATAAGGGCTTCTAGACAATATGTATAATTAAATAAGGATGTTTGTCCCAGTCATCGTTTTCCCTTCTGTTTTATATAATAGATATATATATATATATATATGCATGTGTTTGTGATATTGCTAAACTTATCTTCTCAAATAAAGTCACGTACCCGGGGCTTGGGCAAGCAGGCGAGACCGCTAAAAATTTAGTCCCACGTTGCTCCGGAAGACCTTCCAGGCCTATGTTATACAAAACACCTGGTCTTTGATACCGGATTGGTGAGATGGAGAAGCCTGGGTGGTCTAGGGCAGACACCACCATGCCCAGGAGAAACCTTGTATCATGAGGAACTATGGCTAGTGGACTTGGGTCTTATGTTGTCTAGATCAAGGACAATAAGTCTGGTATCGAGATGGGAGTTACATCATCAGTTTGTCTTTTTTTTTTTGAAACCATTGATACCATATATCATTCATAAGTGAATAAATCACTGATTACATGGATAATTCTTATTTCTCTCGGTTCAGCAACATGAGAGTTACATAAGTAAATTCTCAGAATTTCGAA
>BEHA01011547.1:679974-712261 GCA_002897215.1 Eschscholzia californica subsp. californica | reverse complement strand
TTTGGTGTTTTGTTTTCCATTAACCCCACTTTGACCCTTTCTTTCTCTATAATTTTGCATTCGCCCCTTAATTTTATCCCAGTTTCATGTTTGACCTTTCAAATTTGCCCTTTTTTTGTGATGGAATTCTACCACAAGCCTTTATTTTTTTAAGCTAGCCCACCTTGACTTCAAATCCTGGCTCCGCCCTTGGAGAGAAGGAACTAAGATAATCTCATTCAATCTTTTTAAGAATCAACTTTCTGTCTTTATTTGGTTTCGAAATCTTCTCTTAATAACAAGAACAACCATCTTCATCCAGCCGGGTTCTCTCAAATATATCCGGCTTCTATAACAGTAGCAATCTTCATGATTCTTGATTCTAAAATATATTTCAAACCTCTCTCTCTCTAGAAATATTTGTTTTGATGAATCCCAACTCTAACTCAGATCTTCAAATCACCAGCTCATCTCTAGATTTTGGTTTCAAGGCTACCTCCTAATATAGGCAGAAGTTGGCTGATTTAGTTGGGATTTTGAATTGGCTAAAAAAACTAATTTGCATTAAAAGTGGAAACTCCACTAATCCGTCAATATCCAACTTGGTGGCTAACATGGTAACTTAGGAAACCTACATCTTTGAGAATTAATGGGGTCAGCACATGCTTATTATAATTCCATGTGGGGACATAACTTTTCTTCCTTTCTTCAATTTAGTCCCATGGTACTTGGGTCGTCCGTAGTAAGTCCTTTTGATTTGCCCCACTGGAAAAACAACCATATCATTACCATAAATACTCTTCAACTTATTTTAGTTGTACTGATTCAACTCTCTTGGGTACCAAATTGCACATGAATTCCCCATATATTGGTTATTCTGCATGTTTGAGTTATTCCAGAATACCCTTATCACCAAATGACCAAAAAGCCCTCAAATGCGTCTTTCTCCCATTTTTACTCGTTTTTCGCACCAAACTCCTTAGAAGACACCTGTGTAAGAGAAATAAATAATTCATGAGAGTAACGGCTCGAAATGGACTAATTAGCCCAAGTTAAGAGATTCGGATGAAACATTTTTATGTCTCATCACAGTAGTAGCCGACAGTCAGAGCCCTATAAGCTACGACCACTAGAGTGGTTCCCACATTCCCCCTCGTGTAATTCTTTTAAAACGTACTTACCTTCTTCTGGAGTGATGCACTTGAGGTAAGGGCCTGAGAGTCATGAGCAATTGTCCATCGCGTATGCAGAATCTCACTTCCTTTGCTTTTAGTGCTTCATTTTTGTCTGAGGAAAGCTCGCCATGGTCAGGTACTTTATGATATGGGTCATCCAGGTGTCAGTGGTACTTGTAGCTGCTACTTCTGATTGTGGGGTTTCTAGACGGCTGGTCATTGGAGTAGGACTAGGGGTATGTCCTGTGCTACCTTGGTCAGAATGGACGAGCCAAGGTTTGCCAAAGCATATGCATATCCATTTTCAATTCTGGGTAACCTGCTCATACTTTACCTTCTGGAAGTGTTTTTGTATTTCCCTGACATGATCCAAGTAGGCTGTCATCCTAGCATCTTTGGTTTGGTACGTACTTTGAAGTTGGTTGACCACCAACTGGGAGTCAGACCTCACATCAAGGTTTTGGATCCCTAATTTCTTTGCGAAGGTCAGACCTGCAATTAAAGCTTCGTACTCGGCCTCATTGTTAGTTGCCTTAAATTTGCACCTTATCGCTTGCTGGGCTATGTCCCCCTGTGGGGAGGTCAAGATGACACCTATGCCAGCTCCATTCATATTGCTTGACCCATCCACGGACAAGGTCTACTTTTGAGGATCTGGCTCAGTGAGGCAGAGCAATTATTTCTGGGCCTGCACTAGAGAGTCAAGAGTAAAATCAGCAATGAAGTCAGCAAATACCTGGGATTTGATCTTTGTCCTTGGTTGGTATGTGATGTCATGCTCACTTAGCTCGACCACCCATTTGGTCAGGCTTCCAGACATATCTGGCTTATGCAAGACATTCTTCATTGGGAAGGCAGTGACGACCACAATTGTATGACATTGGAAGTACGGTCTCAGTTTTCTAGCAGCTGTCACCAGAGATAATGCCAACTTCTCCAGTTGACTGTACCGAGTCTCGGTGTCAAGTAAGGACTTACTGACATAGTAAAGTGGGAGTTTCTTACCTTCTTGTTCTCTCACCAGGACGACACTGACAACTGTTTCAGATACTGCCAAATAAATGTAAAGGTGCTCACCTGGCTTGGGTTTTGAAAGCAATGGAGGTGAAGTGAGGAACTGCTTGAGTTGTTGAAGTGCATCCTCACATGCTGATGTCCAATCGAAGTCTTTGGTTTTCTTAAGAGTAGTAAAGAAGTGATGGCATTTCTCAGATGATCGAGAGATGAATCGGCTCAGGGCGGCTACTCTTCCTGCTAACTTTTGCACATCCTTCACACACTTGGGAGAAGGGATATTTATTACCGACTGTATCTGGTTTGGATTTGCCTCGATCCCTCTGTATGTTACTACATACCCTAGGAATTTTCCTGAAGACACACCAAATGAACATCTATTTGGGTTTAACTTCATATTGTACCTTTTCAGGACCTCGAAAACTTGTTGTAAATGATCGATGTGTTGTGCAACTTCCAAAGATTTGATCAGCATGTCGTCAATGTACACCTCCATTGTGTCACCGAGCATGTTGGCGAACATCTCGTTCACTAACCTTTGGTAAGTGGCTCCTGCATTCTTTAGTCCGAAAGACATAACTTTATAACAAAATATGTCTCTTTCTGTTATGAAAGAGGTATTTTCTTGGTGTTCGGGGTGCATAAGAATTTGATTGTACCCCGAGAAAGCATCCATGAAGTTGAGAAGCTCATGGCCAGCAGTTGCATCTACTAACATGTCTATATGAGGTAAGAGAAATGAGTCTTTTGGGCATGCCTTATTCAGGTTAGTGAAGTCAATGCACACCCTCCATTTCTATTTTTTTCTTTACCACGACAACATTGGTTAACTAATCGGGGTAGTGAACCTCCCTGACAGGCTCTATGTCTAGTAACTTTTCAACTTCTTCATTGATTACTATATTGTGTTCGTATGCGAACCTTCGCCTCTTTTGTCTAACAAGCGGGTGGTCTGGGTCGGCTTGAAGTTTGTGTGTTACAATAGATGGGTTTATGCATGTCATGTCGGAGTGACCAAGCAAAACAGTCGTGTTGTGTGGTAAGGAAGTCTATCAGCTCTTTTCTAAGAACAAGATTTAAGTTAGACCCTACCTGTACTTTATGGTCTGGGTAGTCTGGATGGATTTGTACTTCATCCATCTCCTCTTTGCTAGGTTGGTCAGTGTCAGCACCATGTGGCTGCTTAGTCTGTAATTGTTATAAAGGGGCTTTGGGAGATTTCATTGTTTTTTTGTAACAGTTACGAGAGACCCCTTGGTCCCCTTAATCTCCCTGACTCCCCAAGGTGTAGGGAACCGTATTGGTGAAATGGTCATGGTACCGCTCGCATAACGTGTATCCACGACCTACCTAGAATCATGTTGTATGCTGACAGTCAGTCCAGTACGACAAAGGAGGTCGACATGTTGAGTCCTCCGGCATAGACAGGCAGAGATACTTCCCCCAAGGTTTACTTCTGCTCACCACTAAAGCCAACGAGTACGGTTGATCGACGACATATGTTTTTCTCGTCTAAGCCCATACCATGTAAAGCATGTAGGAACAGTACATTAGTGGATGACCCATTGTCAATTAAAATACTTTTTTCCAGAACGTTAGCAATTGCAAAAGGCCCTCCCTTGATTAGTGGTCGACCTCCTTTGATTAGTGGTCGACCTCCTTTGATGAGTGGTCGACCTCCTTTGATGAGTGGTTGACCTCCTTTGATGAGTGGTCGTCGGGAGAGAGAAATATAGGTCGACCTCCTTTTGATCAGTTGTAGGTTCTTCAATGGATGTTGGATTGGTCGATGACAAAGAGAGAATAGGACGATGACAGTAGTAGAAGTGTCGTAGACAACTAGTTGATCCCTTTGTATGAGAGAGAAAGCAGTGGGTTGCATTCGTGATTGCCCGATACCAGATGATCGAGTGTTTTAGTCGTAAGCTGGATGATAGTGTTGAGTTTGTACTTGATGTGTTTGCCTAGAATCCGATGATCTCCGGATGCTTGACAGTGATGTCAGATGATTATGAGGTATGTTAGGCGATCACCCGATCCCCTATCTCTTCATCTGCTTACTCATTTTATAGTTTTTTGGGTTCCCTGTTACCCGATAATGAGTCGTCTCTTTGATGCGGTAACGCGTAAAGTTGTTATCATAAATGTGGGTATCGTAACTCCCCTTAACGGGTATATCCGGGATTTTGCCGTCTTGAATGAGAGTAACACCCCCAACGGATATATGGTAGGAGGTCAGCTGAGAAGATGAGGTCGAACCTCTTTATCCCGAGCTGGATGTGCTCTCGTCTTTTTGGTTTGCTGAGGAGGTGAGGGCGGACCTCTTTATCCGGGGCTGGATGTGTTTCCGTATTTTGGCGTTGCTTCGGGTGCTCGAAGATAAATGGGTCGGGTCCATTAGCCATTAATTTATGGGGTTGGTCACCGCGTGAGCCCATTAATCCTGTAGTAAAAAAAAGTTATTTTACTACAAGCCCCACCCCTCTGAGTCCCGAGCCCAAAACCTAAGCCTGATCACCGCGCGTGTGAGAACACTTCTCTACTTCTCTTAGTTGTTTACAATAGGTTGTCAAACAATCTATTATGATGACCGACTAGTTTCACTAGTCCTACTACGCGAGACTTTGAATTGTGAAGAAAAATTGACTTTGAAAGTAATCTCTTCTTTAGTGGTGTACTCCACCTCTGTGTTAGGTAGCAAACAAAATAGTTTTGATTACTGAACACAAATGTTGATTTCACAACCCCTTAATTAAAGTACCCAACAAAAATCTTGTTGATGTCCATTAAAAGGGATTCTCAGACCAAACTAACATTTTCATTTATGGTGGTGTCGGTGTTTTACTTTCACTGATATTTTGTTTGGCTCTGGTTTGTGGTAGAAAGAACAAAAGGAATGATGATTGTAATATTAGTCTTGCCGAGGAGATGGGGTAGTGTTTTTTTTGATGAAGGAGATGGGGTAGTGTTAGTAAGATGTTTGTTTTGTTCACTATTAGTTTTTTAAAAAAAAAAAATTTGTTTTTTTGTTGAATTCTACTTCTTCTATTCCTCATTTCCTTCCCAGTCTTTAAGAAATGACTGAGGCGCATGCCTCGAGGCGCGCTTCGAGGCGAGGGAGTCACGATGCGCTTCTAGGCCTATGTAATTTGAGAACCTCATACTATTGAAAAGGAGAACTCTTTAGAATATTTAGTTTTGCTTTTCATTGTTATTTTTGAGTTATTTGACAACATCTAAGACTTCATACTATGTTAGTAAAGTAGAAATATTTGTTATGTTATATTTTGACATAATTGATGTTAGTTTCTTTACCAATTCTTTTTTTTGTATCTTCCATCTCGAGGCACCACCTCGCCTTGTGAGAGCGAACCGCCTCAAGGCGTATAAACGTATTTTAAAACCTTGTTTCTTTCTGGTTCAAAGGTTGAGTTGTGTTGCATACATAGGGTAGGAGGGATTTAACCAACTCTTGGATAGTAAAGTATGATGAAGTCCGTTTAATAAAATATATTGTGATTTGAAGAGTATAATAAATTATATAATTTATAACTCCCATAAACAAAAACATTGTGGTAAATCGATTATATCCAATGTTTTGAGTGAGGGGACGATATAATTTATGAATTTGAAGGGTACACGATACCGATGATGTCTATAATGAACAAGGATATTAGAATGAACCTGCAATTCTTGATTATTACAAGACATCATGAAACTATGAGCTTTACATACTTACATTTAAGATTCATATATACAATCAATCTTCTTGAAACATGTTAAAAAGGAACAAAACTAGAGTTTATAATCTGCAAATTCAAACACACACACGCTGATTTATATGAACACTAATCTGTCACAGAATTTGCCAATGAGTTCATTTCTGTTTATCAACTCACTGGTCACTGCCTTTCTTGAGAATTCGACGTAGTGATTTGATATGTTTTACTTATCAACTATTTCGACTGAGCGAAGAAAATCGCACCCGTTAAAGTGTCATCGTGGTGTAATATTTGGAATGACTCCACTAACGAGATCACTTCCATATAGATCAGAAGACGATATATTTCGGTCTCTCGTTCCATATGATGCTGATGAAGATGCTGCTAACGTCGACTTCCTAGAATATTCAGATTCTGAATCTATCGAGGTGTTGTTAGATTCTTGTATTGTTGAAAGCATCTTTTCTAGATCTCTGACTATCTCCAACATCGAGGGGCGGTCCTGTGGCATGTCTTCGCAACACTTTAAAGCCAGTGAGGTAAAATCCGCCAGGCATTCTGCTGGGTAAGAACCCATATTGCTGTCTATGATTGAGAACAGAGTTCGCGACTTATAAGCTGAATTAACCTGGATTAAGAAGAGAAAAGGACAACGAGAAACTGATGATGGATCATAAAGATACGGCATCTGAGTTTAAATCTGAAAAACAAGTATACAACCATCTCTTTTATGGGCAAATGAATAAATTCAGGATTCTGTGATTCAACGACATTGAGATTCTTTTTTGTTGGCCAATACAAGGGCAACCAAGAAATAGAAACCTTTTCTAGTTTCGAAAAAAGAAGTCGGGTCGAATTTTGTTATCCTTAATTATAATAGGAATTGTAGACACTAAATGATAAAAGAGAGAGAAAGTAACTACCTCGCGAACGATGTTTTTACCAGATGATATGGGTGGCATCCCTGTCAAAAGCTCCATAAATACAACTCCTAGGCTGTAAACATCACTCTTGTCTGTCATCTTATGAGTTAAAAAGTATTCTGGATCAAGGTAGCCCTGTATGACATGCATTATAGGTTTTCAGATATAACAGTTTAAAAAGGGAACTCTAAATGTGGATATTTTGTTGTCTGAGAAAGTAAAGAACAAAAGGGAGGAAAAATTGCAACCACAGATTCTAGATAGAAAGAATTGGCCTAAACTCCCCAGACCATTTTTTTCATAAAGGAAGATCCATCAATTCTTTTAGGCCTCAGCTCCGAAGAAAGGTTTGCACAAGTTCGCATATAACGTGTACGATTTGCACATAATTTGCACGGTTTTCTCAGGGAGCCCAAGCATAAAAAAGATGTTGACTTGCGTTATAAGTTTTAATCAAGATCAATAGGAAAACGGGTTTTCAGCCTAATTCTGTTCCTTGATGAAATATATTTAAAAAAAAAAATCACTAGCATTTAGAGAACTTAAAGCAAATCATCTTTACCGGGGTGCCCTTCACAACTGTTGATACATGACCAGGTAAAACCCCTTCATCATCTGGAACTGGTGCAAGCCGTGAGAGACCAAAGTCAGCAACTTTAGCAGTAAATTTGGAATCCAAAAGTATGTTACTGGCTTTGATATCCCGGTGGAATATTGGTGGGTCTGCCTCTGTATGAAGGTAGAGAATCCCTTTAGCTGAACCAAGTGCAATACGTAACCTTGTGGAGAAGTTCAGGCTTTCTTTTGACTTAACTGCCACAACAGAAGAGGTATCTGTTTAGAGTGAGAAGAACTCAAACAATGTGTTTATGTGCTCCAAGTGAAAAGATCAAATAAGATTTTAGAAGAATAACAAGAAAATTCCTTCTATATTAATTGGTACAAAAAAGTTTAACGCGACTTCGCAGGTTGGTTTTCTCCCTTCAAAATCCTATAAAAAAGGAAATAACAGAACCCGGAAAAATAGAACAGCACCACAAAGTAAACAGAATTACCAGAAATCCAATCCCGCAAAGATCCGTTTGGCATGAATTCGTAGATCAGCATCTGGAAACAAAGCAATAACATTACCAGATGGTCAGTATTTTTAGACGATACTAGATGGGAATAATTCGTAACGAAGAAAATTGAAAGTGTTTCTTCCCATGAAGGAATCATTCACGAGCCACAGAACTACAACTCTTAGTTACTACGTTATACCACAATAACATTACTCCAGTTTCCTAGAACATTTACAAAAAACGGCCATATAAATAATACCCCAGGCTTCCATCTTAACACACCCAATGCATTTTACAAACACCAATATAGGTTAACACTATTTCTGAGAATCTGGACAATTTAACATTTGATTTAAACAAAAAATTAAGTAAATAATAAAGGACCTAATATCTTGATCAGCACTAAGAAATTGTCAAGAATCAAGATCAAGGAGTCCAGCAGTATAAGTGTTATATTTGATGTGGAAGATACAGAAGCACTTAAGCGTAAAGATATGCAAGACAGCAAGAGAATGTACCTGCTCCCCTTGTTCATCACAGTACCCAACCAACCCAACCAGATTTCGATGATGTAACCTTGATAACAATTCTATCTCCGTCAAAAATTCTTTTTCTCCCTGTAATGATCCAACTTGTGCACGTTTTACGGCTACAATAGTCTTGTCGGCTAGGATGCCTTTATAGACCTTCCCATATCCCCCTTGGCCAACTTCTGCTGAGCTGTGGAAACTGTTTGTGGCTGATATCAGTTCTTTGAAACTGAAGCCTTTCACACCGTCAATTTTGATGGAGACTTTTGAAGCTGCAAAATAGTTCAAAATAGAAAAAGGACTTCATTTAGCCACACGTTGAGGTTTCTAGAATGAGTATACATGAATCTTATACAGTTGTATTGTTGGAAACTTACATGGTTGTTTTCTTGATAAAAAGTGCTTATGCTTATATAATCTTCTCGTAATTAGGATTGAAATGATTGCAGTAATTGTCACTGTACCAGCAATGGTCCCCAATATAATGCCAGCCAAGGCACCTTTGCTTATAGCCACCTTGGAAGAATCTGCTTCACCAAAAGCATTAAGCAAAACACAGCTTTTACTTGAGAGTGAGAAAATAGCAAAGCTTAGAGATCGAACTCAAATCCTGATCTGTATTCTGTATTGAACATTTTTCCGTGGAATAAAAGATCAAGTAGTAAACTTCGTCTTAAGAACATGCAAAATTTTCCTCAATTTTTATTTCACCCACTGATATACATTCTACTTTATCATTTTCTTACCTGATACCTTGAGCTATATTTGGTTCAGCAGTAACATTATGATTTCATTGTATTTTCAAGAAATAACAGACTCTATGACAAATCCAGTTACATACTTACATCCTACATCTGACATAAAGTGCTTTTCAGCATTTCACTAACGACATTAAAATTGAAAGATGGAAATGGTTGAATCCTAGATTATATCTCATACTGCGGCTACCTACTAAATTTCTCTGCTAAATACTGTATTTCTCTATTAACAATGATATCCATATAGATTTCGAAACATACCTTGGGAATGTATTTCAGGATAGTTGAGAAGATCGTATGGTCCAAGAAGGTCGTTGGAAGGAAATGACCATGTTGTGAATATGTTTCTAATTGTTCTAACCTCACTTCTATTTATATGGATTGAGCGATTATCAAATAATAGATAAACCGTCAAGTTCATCCATAGCCTAGGACCATTCTCCCAGCCGTAGGCATAGATAGAGATCTGAAAAGGTTCTAATTTGAGATTTTCTGCCATGTACTCAATGAATGAGCTCTCATATGGAGGAAAATATGAGAAGCTAGGACTTTTCAGCTGATAGTCAATGTTAAGAGGTGCTGCACAAAAGCATCGCCCTGTAGAAGCTGGAGCATATTTAAAAGGATAATCCGAAGGACATCCTCGGATATCACAATTAGGTGAGGCCACAGTTATGTTTGTACGCTTATCAACATCTCCAGCTATAGACCCACAAAATTGTACTATATTTGAATTGGCGTTGTTGCAAACTGGGTTTCCCTGAAGCCTGAAAAACCAAGGTAGAAGGGGGTGGTCAAATTCAAACTTATGATACTAGCTGAGTTTTTTTTCTCATGAGATAGAATCATATATATATTAATAATTTAATAATGGTAAATGGTATTTACAATAGTGGGACTTTTATAAATAGAGCCCCTGAATGCCCGAAAAACTAAATTTATGTTTTTATAATCATCGCCTCGTAAATAATCATGGAGTTCTTACACGATACCAAGTATGTCCATCTCTTCCTCTTTGCCCAATAGAAAATCGAAGATAGAATAGCTATCTTGCTGCCATGAGATGCTAGCTGACGTCAAAAGGCTTAAGATCTAAAGTACAGTTTATTCTAAACAATATAAGTAAGCATTTCGAACACCTACGTGTACTCGAGACAAGCTAAATTTGCGTAGAAGTAATGTAATACAATATTATATAAAAAGGTAAACTCCTAAACTGTATGCAGGCACTCATCAGTAATCAACCTATCACTGTGCTCTTTTAATAATAGGATGTTCGATATAATAATTAATAAGCAATTCAATTGTGATTTCGAAATAAAAGCTGTAATAAGGAAAATAATCTGAACTCTGGAAAGCACAGACCGGTTTTCATCAATTAAATAAGTTACGTAACCATTCTTGTAGTCGTATTCATAGAAGGTTGCTGCGAGGCAATTCAAGAGAGCGTATGAACTCTTAAGCAATCATAAAAAAAAGGATACCACTGATATTTGTTCATAAATGTAATATAAGTTTACCATAACGTGGCATTTTTAGGCGGTTTGAGACCTTCCAAAATGGTTGAGAGTGAGTTGTTCCGGAAATCCCTGTATATTCATGGACCACAAAGATGGGTTCAGAACAATGAATCCTTCTAGACGGCTTACAAAATTATTGAAACAGCTCGAATAAAGTAATTACATCATTTACAAGTCTTACAGTATAAGTTCTGCAGATGCACTGAAGCTCATATTCTGCCAAACAGTAGGAATGGAGCCACTCAGAAAATTGTTCTTTAGCAACCTACAAAAAGAAAGAATATCATTTTGCAGACAGTGCAACAATTGCACGAGTACAAGTCACAGTCCTTATTCGTTAGCTTGAACTAGTATACAGTTTCATATTCCTCTACGAAGCACCAATGAGCACATTACTGTCAAGTACTAGGCACAGTATGTGTTCCTCTTACTATTTTGGTTGATCCCAATTTTGCATTTTAGCATATACAATGGGCCAGACCTAAGTTTCACTCAATCAAAGAATTCAAAGTCGAAACAAATTTACAATAGATGCCCAGACAACCAACCATATAGCAAAAGGAGAGAGATCTCACAGTTTCTGAATATAAGGAAGTTCTGAGAAACTTGTAGGAATAGATCCATTGAGATTGTTGTTCGAAAGATCTCTGCAGAAGACATTTGAGTAAAGTAAGTTCTTGATCAAAATTGACTGCTGATAAAGTTTTAAATCACATTCACAAATCAGCTTCTTTTTTATTGGTCAAATTCCATAAGTCTTTAGCTACTTCAAGAAGGCGAACCTGCTATCGATTAAATAAGGCTAAAAGGAAACCCGCCTATCAATCAATCAACTACGTTTTGTTTAATCAACATGTCTTACATGGTTGTCATTTTGTTAGACAGCTTGCTTGATGGTATGGATCCGGAAAGCTGATTCCAGCTAAGGTCTCTGTAAAATAAATCATTTTAACATGTTACTACATTGTGTAATTATCAGGAAATGAAAAACATAACATTAGGATATGTTGAAATGGAGAATGGTATGCCCCTACTGACACCACAATGTGAACATTACCCCATCTGAAAAATATAATCGTCTTGCAAGAACTTACAAATAGTAAAGATCTGGAGTCCCGCTTAGGTCAGGAATTGATCCCCTTAAGCTGCAGTTCCTCAAGCTCCTGTTAAAGCAACCAGTATCATGAAATGGTTTCTTGCCGGAAGAGCCCTCAATTTTTAATCTATGGGAGGATAGTTCCCTTTTAATACGAGCTTTTTAAGTGAACGTACAAGCAGAATTGGCAAATGGCACCCAACAATCCTTTTACTCATTGACCCAAGTCTCACATTACCAAAAGATGTACTATGCCCAAAGAACACAGGAACATACACATGTACAGACTCCTCACAACAGAGGAAAGCTTACACTTTTCTCTCATTGTTAACTAACAGACCATTTCAAGGAATCACTTGGGAAGTTGGGATGCTTTTGCATTATTGAGTATTGAGAAATAAAGCACTTGAGTATTCAAGATAGTAGCTAACAATTTAAAGTGTCGATTCTTGGTGTGTGCAAACAAATAGGGTTAGATTGCAATTAATCGGTGCTAGATATTAGCAACTCTCTTAACTTGCTCATGAGTGGTTAATGATGTTGAAAGAATTTTGTAAGACTTGAAGCTGTTAAATTATCCGGCAATTGGAGATTGGGAGCACTAATAATTGTACTTGTCAAAGATACACAGTTAGTACATTCTTGTAAGAGAAACAGGGTTCTAAACTTATCTAATAAAGTTATCGCTTGAAGCATGGAATAAGACTAAAATAAGAAACACGAAAGATGAATGGTTTAGGAGAAGTTGACATACAATTTCAGTAGCTTTGTCCTACCATAAGAAGCTGGAATTTCAGCCCCATCAAAATTATTATTATCAAGTTGTCTGCAAAAATAACACAGAAATATCAAAACATCAGTGAAAAAATCATTATGAACTTTTCAACAATCCAAGCATCAAATTAGTCGATGCATATGCAAGTGCCTGGAAAAGGAATGATTGGAATGTGGAAGCTGAAAAATCAACAGGCATGGGTAATTATGGTAGCCGAAAGATGTCTGTTTTAATTACATACAAATGTAGATGAAGCTACATGAGCTTTCGAGCCGAAGGATTTGCGGCACACTGCAAACAGTTTTCTGGTAGATAGATATTACGAGCGCAACCTAAGTTTGTCTCATTTCAAACAGTGTAATCGTAAAACTATTGAAAAATGCAGGTTACTCAAACCCTTAAAAGCCAAAATGAGGCAGACTTGGTTGTCTCGACATAGAGGTTGACCACAATGAGGCAGACTTTGTTGTCTCAACATGTGTATGTCGTGGTTCGGAAGACGTTTCGGACCTCCAACTAATTGATATGTTGAGCAATGATCATGAAACAAGATTTTAAAGCTTTGGTAGATACAAAACTTTAATTTATCTAGCCAAGGTAAAGCACTCTCTGTCCCTGATTTGAAGCTCTCTAGATCTTATACTAAGCTCCTCTTGTAAAATTCAAACAACAGGTCCTTCTTCAAAGATTCGATAAAACCAATTTCTCGTTACTCTCTCAAACAGATATTTCACAGAAATTTGTGTTCGCTATGGAAAAGCTTAACTGGTAGGCTTCTAAGCAAATACACTCATTCATCTGTGTTTCGGTATTCTATTAGATAAAGAAGATGAAAAACAAATTAAGCAAAAAAAAAAAAAAATTAGAATTGAAGAACGCAAAAGTTATCTAGAAGAATCATGAACATGGAGACAAATCTTTCTAGCATAACCTTCTTTTACTGTTACTAAGACTTGAAACTTGTGGAATAATGTAAAGATACAAACTTAGAAACCAGAAGGAAACTAACAACTACGACAAATAAAAGAGATCAGGTAATATCAAAATAGATAAGAATAATATCATTTAAAGAGAAAACATACAGTATTCTCAAGCTTGAAATTTCAGAGAACTCTGGCGGAAGATACCCAGTTAAGTTGTTGCTGTCCAAGAGACTGAGAACACCCAACAACAAAAAGCATGAGCAAATCACAACATACCCCCACGACCAAAACATAAAAATCTCATTATTGTAGACCAACTAAAATCGAGAAATATACAGCAGGCATAATAATATGTTGAACTTACATGTGAAGGATGTTGGGTAGTTTGGAAAGTTCAGGTGGAATTTGCCCAGTAAGTGAGTTATTGTTCATGTGGCTGAAATTAGTACAAGACAGAAACATAATGGACAAGATGGTAGGAAAATGTGAAGTTAAAGCAAAATGTTTGAAAAGACACCTACAGATGCCTCATACTCGTTAAGTTTGCAAATGATTTCGGTATTGGTCCTGATATTTGGTTCAGATCTACTTGGAGACGTTGTAAGTTAGCAAGGTTTCCAATCTCGTCTGGTAATGAACCTGAGAGTTTATTTCCATTCAAAAGCCTGTGCAAGAAAATGACTAGTCAGCAGCTAATATATACGAATACGAAGGTAAGCAAACTAGAACATGAAAGCGAAACAGCAATCCCTCAATAATGCAAAATAAGCATGCACATTAACAATATCCTCAGCTACAAAGTGCTTCATGGATACCATCAATTTTAGTTCTTGTTATGTGTGGTCCATTGGACGCGAAGAATGTTCCCGTTCTTATATTTGGTTTTGTTGTTAGTACTTCGCTCTGTTCAATTAACTCAGACTAATGTTTTTTTATTTGTTATTGATTGTATCAAGGCAATTCTGTGTTATCCTTTTGTGCACATACTACATCAATGAATATGAGGAACGGTATCATCAAGCAAGCCTCTAGAACACTGACGTAGACATACAACTATTGGTTTCCCTGACATTAAAAATGAGAAAATAAAAATAAAAGCGAGAGACAACCCAATCAATAAATAGTCCCCAAAATTAACTTTCTGAGCCGATGGTTCAAGATATTTAAAGAAGTGCAAAAGCTCAACAGGTTGTTAGTTGTTACATCAAGTAAAGAAAAAAATAGTCGTTTGTGTCTAAAAAAATTTAGAAATATAATATTCTTGGCTGATATTGTAGCATTATATAGGAAAATCCATCTCTACCAGATACAATATAAGTTCAACTTACAGAAGTCGCAAAGATACTATATTTCCAATCTCCTTCGGTATACTGCCATTTATTCGATTCCACATTAAATCTCTTCACGATGAAAATGAACAGAAATAGAGTTAGCAGGTGATGAAATGCAAATGCTAGGTGTGAAATAATTGTGAAACAGACTACTCTTGCAGTTACCAATTCAATACTCACATTACTTCAATTTGAGATAGTTTACCAAACTCAGGTGCCAAAATTCCGGAAAGATTCAAGTTTAATAGCTGCCTGAAAAAGGAAATTTCACCTATCAGTATTTGGGCACGATAAAACTAGAAAACAAAATATTATTGTTCAATAGAGAGATAATATGACTGTAATAGTTAGCATCATAAATCATAATGTGGAGTATTGACTTCTAAAGAACAAATATATCACAATATTAATGCTCTTGCTGCAAATCATATTGTTATGGAAATAAAATGATAACAGTAAATTCTGGTTTCCTTCTGCCACGTCAAAAGATGTGGAATGGTTCTAGATAGAAAAGATGGACACTGTTTAAAGGACTTACAATAGTTGCACATGCATGTATCCATCGAGTCCTGCTTTGCCCCAGCACAAGATACCTATCCAGTGCGACTTACATGGGTCCCCCTTATTCCAGCTCTTAAGATTTTCATAAGGGTCAATAAAGCTGCTTCTGATAGCTTGTAATGCAGTTACTGCGGGATAATAAAATTATCATTTAAGAATCTCAAAGTATTTCTTTTCTTTCAAGAAAATGCCATATGTTATTGATTAGTCCTAAAGTCAAAGAGTGAATGCAAGCGATCTAAAAATAATACATAGGCGTGTGTATAGGCTTTATATAAGGAAGTTATTACACTCACAAATCTTTATATCTGCAAGCCCACGTATAAATGTTAAATTTGACTTCTGAAACAGTTATTTCCACTGAGTCCTCCCAATACTCGAGCATTATGTCGTTCTATGTTTCCATAAAGTCCAACTGACATAAAAAGAAAAACATGTCGCAAACAGCCTTTCTAAACTGAGGTCTACCAGTTAATTTTCCAACAAAATTACGTAGCTAAAATTGGCGCCGTAGAAAGGAGTCCAAAATGTCACAGTACAAAGTAGAGTATAGGCACCCAAATAGAATATGTCAAGCATTTTTCTCGGTTCCTAAAGCGGGTATCATATCGCATTCCAAATTTGTCTCTCGACTTTCTCACATGACAATTAACTACTTTCTAGTGGTTCCCATTTAAGTCGATATGTGATGTTTCTCAATTATGGTTAAATTATCCTTATATTAACGCTACTGAAAACGAATTAGGCATATCAATTTACCTTCGGAAGGATCAGTAGTTTGGGAAGCTGCAATGATAAATGAAACAGCCAAAATATATCCTAAAACACAGATTTTTCCTCTCATCATCTCAGTATCCTGCAAATTAAAGATTGCAACAATAACGAAAACATTATCAAATTCTGGAATATTTCAGCTCCAATACCATAATTGCATATACAAACCCAAAAGACCTTTATTAGATAACTACTTTTGAACACCAAAAATAACAATAGAAAAAAGAGGGGGGAAATCTACCATCAAACAGCTTAAGTTCATATAGAAATTAACTACTTTCCTCCTAACAATCTCATCCAATACTAATAATTGAATTAACTTCAGAAAAACATGAAGGTAATTAAATTGATAACCCTAATCAATTCAACACATCATAAATGAACTAAACAAGTCAAAGTCAAAATCAAAATCAAGATACTTACTTTCCAAAACCCCTATAATTTAGCAGCAAATCTTCAAGAAACAAAATTGATTAATTACTGTGAAGTTTGAAGATGATCAGAGGAATAACAATAAAAAGATTTGGAGATGAATTATTATTATTATTGTGAGTGAAGGAGGAAGAAGAAGGTTGAGAAAATGAAAATAGAGGGGAAATTCAAAGGTCATAGCTGGTTGGTTTTTGTCGGAAAGTGACTAACAAAAATAAAATCAGTATTTGACCAACTCCCACTGGGTTTTATGTCTTACTTTATTATTCAAGCTTCTTTCAAAGATTTTTAAAACCCTAAAAAAATGATAGAGATGGATACGACTATCTACCTATATATATATATATATATATATATATATATATATATGCTTTCTAAAAAGAGTTCAACACTCAAACCAATTATTTTTCTTTTTTTTTAAGTAGAACATGAAAGACCTTCATCAAAAAAAAAAAAAAAAGTAGAACATGAAAGAGACATGAAAGAGGCATATTATGAGCCATATAAGTTAGAAACTTTTTTTGTTTAGCCCATTGAAAAAGATTTAAGTTTAGTTTTGCATTACACAAAGTTTTTTGAAAAAAAATTTATGTGAACTTTAAGTTTGTAAGATTGAGTGTTGAATTGAAGATGCTCTTATCTTTACCCGTAATTGAATTTGGAAGTTAAAATAGTGTCTTTTAACTAAATCGAATAAATAAAAAATAAAAAGTATAGATTGAGTTAACGATTCACAAAATACTATTTTTTTTGTATCATTTATGATAATTATGGTGGAGCGGATTGTGTGTGTATGTGCCTTTTTACCAACAAAACAAGATCCATTACATATTTTCGTTGGTCGAGAGTTTAAACAGGTTTATAACAAATTATGTCATATAGATGGATGGTAAACTCAATAAACCATTATTTCAAGTGAACTAGTGGATAAAAGAAAAAAAGAGTTACTTTCTATTTGGCCCCTTACTTTGTGATCAACTTCAAATGTGACCCCCAAATTTCTGTAAATTCAAATATGGCCCCCTATTTTCATACAAATGTCATAACTACCCCTCCCATTAATGTATTTTCAAAATAAAATGAAAAAAGAAAACCTAAATTCCACCTCACTTCCCTCTTCACCACTCATCTCTCTCCACGTCACCTCTCTCTCCAACTCACCTCTCTATCTCTCTCTACCTCACCAGTCTCTTCTCCGGTGAAGGTCGCCGACCGGAAAATTTTTCGGCCGGCGACCTTCAAACTAAAAACTAAATAAATTTTATTTTCTCTCATCTCTATCTCTCTCTAGAAACTCCGGCGAAGGGAGTTTTCCCTTCGCCGGAGTTCTGGTCTGTTCTTCAACAGACCTGTTCGGATCTGTTGAAGAATAGACCAGAACGGGTCTGTGGAAGAATATACCAGATCGGTCTGTTCTTCAACAGATCAGGACGGGGTTGTTGAAGAACAGACCAGAACTCCGGAGAAGGGAAACCCCCTTCGCCGGAGTTTCTAGAGAATGAGGGAGATGAGAGAATTTTTTTTTTTTAAGTTTGGAGGTCGCAGCCGACGACCTTCATCGCAGAGGAGACTGAGGTGAGTTGGAGAGAGAGGTGACGTGGAGAGAGATGAGTGGTGGAGAACAAAGTGAGGTGGAATTTAGGTTTTTTTTATTTTATTTTGAAAATACATTAATGGGAGGGGTAATTATGCCATTTGTATGAAAATAGGGGGCCATATTTGAATTTATAGAAATTTGGGGGCCATATTTGAAGCTGGTCACAAAATAGGGAGCCAAATAAGAATTAACTCAAAAAAAACTTAGGCCATGTTTGGTGCGCGGGAATCGCGTGGGAATTAAATGTGATTCCTGGGAATCACAATCCTGATATTGTTTGGCTCGCGGGAATGCAGGGGGAATAGGATTCCCTCAAAATGGGGTAATAGCAAACCCAAGGAGGGGGGTGGGATTGTGATTCTCATTCCCGGGAATGTTTTGTTTTAATATTTATAGACCAAATTATCCTTAATAAAATATTATAATGACTATTATTAAAGTTGTCCTCCACACAATATCACAACTAAAAAAATTAAAAACCTATAGTTAGCCACCACCATAGCAATTTTTTCTCTCGCTCAAATGTAACTCTCTCTCCCTAGTTTATTTTCTTTTTCTCTTGTTTTTTTTTAATTCCAATCGATTTCATAATGTTTAAAAAGAAAAGTTTTTAGCCGTAAATAATTTTTTTCTTTTTGAATGGTCAGCGTGCCTCGAACCCTTGACCTCTGAAGTGGAAGATTATACCTCTTACCACTCCAACCAAAGGTTGTTGGCATTTTAAATACATTTTTAAATACTACTTAATTGGTGTGTCACGTTAATATTTCATATCTACAATTTTGAATAAATAATATTGATTAAAGTATATAATAAATTGACGTTTTATTTATGTAGTTTAAGGATAAAATAGGACTTTTACAAAAAATTATATTTTGATTCGTACACGAACCAAACACCAAGTTAAGAATCTATCGGGAATCGAATTCCTATTCCTGGTCAAACCAAACATCAAACTGAATGATCTGATTCCCAGGAAGGAATCGCCTTATAGGAATGTGGAATCACATTCCATTCCCGTCAGCCAAAAAAGTTTGTTAAGATATCTTAGTCCGTTGGATTTGATCTTTATCAAACTCCCAATACAAATGGACGACGAAACTCATCTCTCCCACAACCGACTGATCTGTTTTATTATATAAGATTTTAAGTGACAGAATATTACATTGTGTGAAATCGTGACATACATAGGTGTTGACACCTTAAATTTTGCAATCACCGCGTTATGGCGACGAAAATACTACTGTTGCAAAAAGAAGTTTCCTAAAATTTCAATTTGTTGTGGTGTCTCTTGCACATGACATCCAAGATGTTTGTGTCATGTGGTGTGTTGGAATCTCCTATACCCTAGGCTTCTCATTCCTTATTGACAAAATTAAAAGATAAGCATAAAAACTACATTTTGCAAGCTAATCATTATCTTATAATATCATGAAACTAGGAAAAATATAGAAGCTAAGTAATATCGAATAATCATATATATTCAAAAATGTAACACTAATTATGTAGAATAATCACACGAGTTAAAACGGCATAGAATTTAATTTATATGAGATGTTACTTGGAATTAAACATGTATAATAAGCTAATTAAATAACGATTTTCCTAACATGCCCCTTTAGGCAAATGTTTGACACGATTTTTCTATTTTTAACTTAGAAACACTAGAACAGATGAAATCGCGAAGGAAAGTCGAATCTTTGCTTGTTAAAACTAGAAGTAATATAGGATTTAGCATGTGTATGTCAAAAAAGTCATCATACAATTGCAAGGAAGGTTATTAATTTTCCGGATTTTTGAAGATCTTTGTAAGTGAAATGAATACACAAGTGCTACCAACCTCACCCGGCCTCTTGTTACCATCTCTCACTCATCTCCCTCCCCTTGTGTATATATATACCCCCACAAGCAAGCTTTCTCACCATCTTCTTCTTCTCTAGCTCTCCTTATCTCCCTGCAAACTTAGTAGTATCATGGGGAGGTCAAAGGTGAAACTAGAACGGATTAAAGATTCCGCTAAAAGGCGAATAACTTTCAAGAAAAGAAAGAATTGTTTGCTGAAAAAGGTAAAAGAATTGAGCACCCTTTGTGAGGTTCGTGCTTGCGCAATTATTTATGAAGGGGATGAGGAGAAACCACCGGAAACCTGGCCATCTTCACAATTACAGGTACGACATGTGCTTGAGAAGTTTGATAATTTATCCGAGCGGGAAAAATTCAAGAATTTGGAGAATATAGAGTCTTTGTATCAGTGCAAGGTCATGAAGGAGAAATCTCGGCTGGAAAAGCTTGAGAGCCAAAGTAAAAGGAAGGAGATGAATTTGCTCATGGAACAAATACATTTTCATGGTAAGAGTTTACAAGATGTAAATAGTGTTGATGATTTAAATTTTCTTCATAATATGATTGAGCTGAAAGAGAAGGAAATCGAAAGTCGAATAGATTCGCTCATGAAGAGTCGGAATGTTTTTGTTGAATCATCTATGTCGTCTCTGTCGAGATTTGTACTACGAAACCCTAATACTCTTATTACTGCTGCTGCTACTAGTAGTCCAACTACTGCTCCTAGTGGTGGTCTTCCGAGTAGTACTCGTAATACTACAAATTTAAGTACTATATTGATGAACTATATTAATGATATTGAGAATGGCGGTCAAAATCTAGATGAGCTTCATGCTAATTACAATAATTTTAATAACATTGGCGGTGTTCAAAAAGACATGGTTCTTGCACCTCAGATGCAGTTGCAGCCTGCTGCAAATATGGAGGTTGCTTTACGAAGCCAGCGATATTCTAATACTTCTCAATATATGATTAGCAACCCAACTCTTCCTGGTCTTGCCCCTCATCCTCGTAATGGTAATCAAATGACCGGGTTCGGTAATCAAAGGGTCGATCCTACTAATCAAATGCAGATTCTGCAGCAGGGAGCTGGAAATGATACTTATTATGAGGATCAGGTTGGTTTCTCTATTGGTGCTCATGGTCACCAAAACATGAATCTTTCTTATCAAATGCAGATGCAACTAGCAATCGCCGAGACTACTTCACCAACGGAAGTGAGCAACCGTTCCGGGAATGTCATGAATAACAACTTTCTTCGTTCTCTTTCCCCTTTTTATCATGTTGATAATGAAACGGGGAGGTCTCGAAATACTGGTATAGGCGTCGGAAATTACATTAATGTTTCTTCTCAGCAGATGCAGATGGAGCAAGGAAAGCAATCATCATATTTTGGAGAACACATGAATTATGTGCTTGAGAATAACAACAACATTGCTAATGTGGGGTTTAATGATCAAACAAATTATGTCCCTTCTCATCAGATGCAGATACTTCAGGGAGATGGGGTTGATGATTACACCATTAATAATGTTCAACTTGAAGATCAAATGAATGCTAATATTCTCTCTCATCAGATACAAATGCAAATATTACATGGAGGGGAATCATCATATTTTGTGCTTGAAAATAACAACATTGGTAATGTTGGTTTTGAAGATCAAATGATTGTTCCTGGTCAAAATTAAGCAGCTGCAAATGCCAAAGTAGGGAAGCAAAATCATCCTTTTTCACTCACTTAATCAACCCTAAGAGAATTTTCCAATATTCTACTCTTGGAAATTGCTTTTTTTTTTGTGTCTGTTTGGTTTTATAGATTAGAATTTGCTTTTAGTATGTCATTTTGAGTTTCAATTATTTGGGCTTAATTTTATAAATTAGGAGTATTTTTCATTTGTCTTGTCTTGTGTTCAATTGATATTATGACTAGTTATCTCCTTAAATACAAATTTAGATTACTGAGTTAAAAAAAAAGCCATAAATCATTAATTTGCACACCACAAATACATTAGTCTCTTCATATATATGATTATTTTCTCAATTGATTTTTTTGTTGCAAAATTTTCTCCATTGATTGCCTTCTTAACTTGTCAGAGACTTTGTTATTTTGTTCTAACCGGCCAAATTAATAATATTTGTTAGCAGGACCTTCAATAATAGTGTGTTGCAGGATACTACCAAAAGTGAGATTTGGTATGAATCATGATTCTTTGATTTTTTTTGCTACAAAGAATCCTAGGACTCTTAAATCTTAAGGATTCCTAAGTCCAAAATTTGTATTGGACCAAAATCCTCCCAACCCCCTAAGATTTGCTTAGATTTTGTATTACAAAAATTTACATTTCAAACTTAAAGTAAAAAAAAAAAAAAAATTATTTAAGACTAAATAATGACATGTAGTTAGTATAACATCAAGGCAAAATATTTTTTTCTTAACCCCTTACTTTGTGACCAGCTTCTTTTTTGGTCCATTATTATACGTAAATTCAAATTTAGCTCACTTTTGTTAACTCCGTCAGTCAACTTTAATCATTAATTGTTTTATATTTTCACAATTGCCCTTCTTATAAAAATAATTTGGTAAATTCATAATTAGCCCCTTTTAACTTTAGGTTAATTCCAAAAAAGGTATAATTATTTTTAGAACAAACTAGCCACTAGGGGGCTAAAATAGAATTCATTAAGAAAAAAATAAAACATTAGGCACACCTCATCTCTCCTCCATTTCATCACCTTTCTCCTCAACATCATCTCTCTCCACCTCGTCATCTTCTCCGACCAAGGTCCCCAGCCAGCCAAGTTTTCCGACGACCTTCAAATTTAATTTTTTTAATTTTTTCTTCGTATTTCTCTTCTTTTTTCTTCATCTCTCTAGTCTCTCTCTCTGTAGCTCCGGAGAAAGGAAGAATACAAGTACATAATATGTTAATATAACCATGTACATTTATAGTGGGTTGCACGCACAACCTAGTTCATCTAAATAACACATCTAGGAAATTTTGTCTTGTCGTGAGCATAGACAGTATATATACACATATACGTGTATATATGTAGGTATATATACACGTATATGTTTGTATTCTATTTAGTTATATATTGTATTTAGTTATATATTTTGTTGTTTCAACAACGCGTAAAGCGATTGGGGGAATCATATATACGTGTTTCGCTTATCGTGCTCGCAAAGCTATCAGAACTCTATGATTACAAGCTATGCATCGGAGAAATATTTTTCTTTCGTTCTTTTTTTTCTCCCACAAATATGTTTTCTACTTTTGAATTAATATTTTGAATTCAGTTGCAATTATTTATTAGATGATAATTTGTTTGGACTAATATACGACTAATAATTTTTTTTTTGTTTTTCTAATAACGGAATCATTTTTTTAGATTAATACACCACCGTTTTTTTATAATGGAAGTCTTTTGTTTCGTCTTATTACTCTTGTCACTTTTATTCTAAGTCGTTGGATTGCATTGAGATTATTTCAAACCGACTAAACTTGAATGTTTAATGTTAGGGTCATTTATTTTGGAAAGATCATGGTGCAGGCGCATAACGGGACGGACCCGCGATCCCGCGCGCCCGAGACCTAGTCGGCCAATCTAGTTAGTTTAGGAAGTTTTAATTTAAGAAGGATTCATAATGAATCTAGGTTTAGGAAGTTTTAGGTATTTCTATTATTTAGGAATCCTAGTTTATGTCTATCTAGGAAAGTTTAGTAATCTATAAAAGGAGGTCCAGTCTTGTTTATTATTCATATTGAAGAGAAAAACCATTAAAGTTATTAAGAGTTTTAGTTTATTTTATCGTTTCTTATCGTTTTCTTTAACGTTCTTAGTTTAGTTTATTGTTCTTCTTTAATTCCGCTGCGACTACATCAGATCAAATGAAAGATTTTTTGGAGAGAGATGAAGTAAAAGAAAGATTAAATGCATACATTTTTTTTCGGGGTTGCGCTTAAAATTGAGATGCAGTCATTGGTTGTTTGTTGAATAGAATCCCCATAGCCTAATTGCAGCCCCTCTAAAATTTTCTCTTTCGTATTAATCCCAGTGGCCAGTGGGTCAAATTTCCATTCACCCCATTGGGTTGCTGTGTAAAAAAGGTTCCAAAATATTATAGATACAAAATAATGAGATCTATAGAAAACAAAGCTTGGAGTGAGATAAAAAAGATAAAATTATTTTAAATGAATGTAAAATAAAGAAAACAATTTGCTACCGACACTTGTGAAGATATTCTAGGTACATGCAAATCATCACAAACTTTCCTCCTCTATAATAATCAACCGTTTTTGTTGGTAGATTAGACTTGCACCTTCCCACAAGAAGACTCATTGTTGTGACCTAGAAAAAGCATACTCTTCCTACATTATCATCCATTTTGTAACTAGACAAAACTTACAACTTCAATATTACCAATAGAAGATTACCCATATTAGGTGACATAAAATGACAATTTGTAGGTCTTTGGCTTCAAAAGGACTTGGTCAAGGCCTCAAGGGAGTGTGGTCCATTAACCCTGCCATTTAATAAAGAGTAAAAAATGGATCACATGGTAAAACTATCTCTACTTTTCTTGTTGTTTTTGCCCAAGAAAGTGAAATAGGGAAAGGAATGAAGGTAAAAACTAATTAAGCTAAGATTGTTTATTTGATATTGATTTGCTTTATTTTGATGACTCGACCAAGAATGATTATTTTTGACATCGAGTTATGTGATTTATCAGTCTGTCATTTCTACCACGCCTTACTGTAAAGCTCGATTTTAATTTGATTATGGAATAATGTTTGTTGTTTGAGATTAGAAGACAAGATACCTGATCTTGTTTTCCCCCAATCAAACTTATCAGCTTTATACAATATTATTTATTTTTGTAGTTTTGCATTGGGCAAAAATCTAGGATTCATGAGGGATGGGGTTTTTCCTTAACACGAAGACGATCAAACAGTTAACATATGAATTTTAACGAAATTTATATATAAAGTTTAAATGATACGATCTTCGGTAGCTAGTCAAATGTTTGACGTTTTGACTAAGTGAAGAAGTCAGCAGATGGACCATAATAAATTTGTGTCACCCGATGTCGACACCATTTAGGAAGTGGATCTGATGAAACTTTGTCACTTGAACCCTGGCGTAGGAGGTCGTCATGAGTCTTCTAAACACCTTGAACCTGCTTTGATTTAGACGCAAGGCAAGACGAAAAGTCAAATCAGCTTTATCCTGAGCTTTAAAATGGAACAGGAGGTCTATAGAAACTAGATTAGCACCTTGAGTCTTGTACTGTCTCGAGGCAAGTGAGAAAGTGGATCTAAGATGAGATTTACCAAACCTGAGTTATGACGTAGTTAAAGGCCTAGAGCACAACTCTGCTGAAACGAGTTCAGTTCTACTGTTCTAGATCAGGTTGACGTTAACAGAACGTCAATGACATGGAAAGCCAGGTAGCGCCAAAGATCCACTTTTCGTACACGAGTCATTATGTGCCAGAATCTATTAGTGTCAGAAGATACACACTTATCAAATAATTTCCTCTTAACGACCACCGACATGTTACTTTCATAAACACTGATTCCTTACCACCGCAACATCTCATCCGAAATGTTGTAGTTCATCCAAACTAAGCATATTAGGTTTGCTCTAAAAGAGATACAAAAAGGTCATATTCTAAACTTGTTCCTTTGGATTCTTTCCTAAAATTCCAAGAAATACCTCACTGACTTGAGTGTCAGATAATTTTCTTTGTTTTTTGCATACTATATTCCATCAGTTACTTGAGAGAATTTCATTCATCTGACTATAGGTCCCAATCATCAAAAAGATAATCGAGGAAACTCTGTTTTTACATCATAAATCTAGACTTTGAATCCAAACAAACAAACTTTTTTGGGAGTGGATTAGCACATCCACAATTAGTGGAAGAAACTCACCTTTTTTACAATGCCAAGTAGCTAATTAATCGTCTACTCCTATTAGAATAATCATATTAGATAAATATCACTAAGAATAAGTAGATTTATTTCATAATAGGTTTCCTCCCCGTCCTACGGACGGGGAAGATCCCTCTTGGCTAACGCCTGAAAAAATAAATCATTCTTGGAAAGAGAATAAAGAAGATAATGGAGAATAAATAGGGAGAGATATTAACCAACAGTTGTAAATCTGACTGAAAATGGTGAGGGAGAGAAATACGTGGGAAGTTAAATGGGAGAGAAATAAGTGTGAAGTTAAATGGTGAGGGAGAGAAATACGTGGGTAGGGATATCCTAACCACTTTTGGTCGTTTTATACTATTACCCTTCTATTTTGAAGGGATTTACACGAAAAGGGATTTTATAACAGCCATTAGATGTGATCTTTATGAAAATCCCAATAAAAATAAACGGTCAGACTTATCCCCTGGATAACAGATGAGCTGTTTTAATATAATAGATATATAGATGTACACATAATTAGATGATCTGTATTCTGTCACTTAGAACGAAACCAATTACTACAATTCCTGTGTTAAAAGTTTGATACAATAATTAACTTTTTTACATTAAAGACGTTCCAAGTTAGACAGTTACACGTAAAGATACAAGCTATTAGTGTCGACTAAGCGAAATCCTAGACCCGATTCTATCTTGACCGGGGTAAGATCTAGGGTTTCTTTATCTCTAAACCCAAACACACCAAATGGTCCACTAATTCTTCTTCTTCTTGTTCTTCTTGTGTCAGGGATTCGAAACTGGTAATCTTCTTTTTGGAACCTCTTTTACTTTCAAAAATTCTTTTTTAAATATAAATCGGACAAGAAAAGCTAAAAGAGGAAGGTCAAATAAACGTTAAAAAAGATGATGGCATTTATCGTAATATCAGTTAAAGTTTATGGCTACTTTTGTACAACTTTCATCAACTTCGTATCTCCACCGTTGATCTTAAGATTCTTAAAACCAATTTTCTTCCCTTCCTTCCGTGAATATAGAGAAGAACAGAGAAACTGTTCTGATGATGATTAAGAAGTTTTAGTGAGAGAAAGAAAGAGAAAGAGAGAGACCGAGAGAGTATTTTTAGAGAGAGACAATGGTATCTGAAAACCCTTTTTCTCATTTCAATCGTTCATCAACTCCCAAATTCTGCAATACTTTCAACAACAGGTAATCACTCTAACATCTGTATTTCATGCTTCCCTTTTCCATTTTTGTTCATTGCTTGTTCTTCAATATTGAAATGTCCTTAGTAAGTGACCTAAATTGTTACAGTTTCTAGGCTTCTTGTTTTGAGTAGTTAAAAGGGTTTGAATGCTTAGGTAGTTCTCTCTCTCTCTCTCTCTCTCTGTATGTTTTTCTCTATTCCTGAACTCCATTAAGGAGATCAAGGCGAAGGGTTAGTGTTCTAATGAACAAATTAGGAAGGGTTTTTTTTTGCTTTAGATTTATTTGAAGTTTATTTGAGTGTTGTTTAGTGTTTTAAAACATTTAGACTGAAAGTCTGAACTTGAAAAAAAAAAAACTTTGACACCCATGTTTGTAAGTCCTTAAGTGATTTTGTCCCAGCTTTTGACACCCAGACCCAAATTCATGGGTACTGAATTTTGTTCTTGGGCAAAGACTCCACTAGCGCATTCCAGAAGTCCTCGACACTTACTATGCTTGGGCGCACACCTATACCCCAATGCCTTTAGATAGTCACCACCCTTAGACAACGTGTATGAGATTCGCTAGACCGGTTTTGGTACTTTGGGATCCTGTACTCTAAATTTGGGGTTCTAAGTACTTAAGCCTTAACTTGTAGGGAGATGCTAGAGAGCCCAAATTTTTTGGGCATTTTAATGCCCAGCTGATGTGGAATCACTAAAAGACAAGGTTTTTTCAAAGTTTGACTACGGTGGGGACCGCTTTTATTTCTAAATGAGGAAATATGTCACCCTCTAAGTACCAATTTCTAAGTCACTCTATCATTTCCCTAACTTGTAACCCGATTTCCCTTGTAAAAATGTAGAAGATTAACTAGTGGAGTAGATAACTGTAGGATCTGATTGAAAGTAAAACACCTTCTGTGGGTTAACTACAAGTACCATCCTCGTCAATCACCTCCACAAGAAATGAGATTTCAAGTTAAATGCTAATACTCTTTTCGAAGCATAGAAATGGGCTTAAAGATACTTCATATTTTCTTGTATGTGACAGGATCTTCTCAGACGTTGCGGGCGATGTCACAATTGTTGTCGATGATGAGTCTTTTCTATTACACAAGGTATGAACCCAAGGTTTTTGCACATTAACATTTTTATTTGTTTTCTTTTGGCTCCAAAATTTTGCACTCTGATCTTAAGCAAAAATTTATATGGTTGGTTGCTATCAAACAATGATCAAACTCTAAACTTTGGTGTTTGTTTTACTGAAGTTTCCCTTGGTATCTCGAAGTGGTAAAATCCGAAAAATGGTTGCGGACTCCAGGGATTCAAACCTTTCGAGGTTGGAGCTTGTCAACTTACCAGGTGGATCACAAACATTTGAACTTGCTGCAAAGTTTTGTTATGGCACCAACTTTGAGATCACTGCAGAAAATGTTGCCAACCTTCGTTGTGCTGCAGAGTACTTAGAAATGTTCGAAGATTACTGGGAAGAGAACCTTATAATTCGAGCAGAGACATATCTGAAGGAAATCGTGGTTTTAAGTCTTGAGAAATCTGTTGAAGTTTTATCCACATGTGAATCTCTACTCCCTATAGCAGAGGAAGTCGGAATCATAAACAAATGTGTGGATGCAATCGCCGTAAATGCTTGCAAGGAACAATTAAAATCGGGTTTATCTCGCTTGGACTGTGACAATGAACCAGAGAAACTAAAGATGGATTCTCCTGAGTGGTGGGTTGAAGACCTCTCGGTTCTAAGAATCGATTTTTATCAGAGAGTTATTGATTCTATGAGAAGAACAGGTGTTAGAGCAGATAGCATTACTTCATCTTTAATGCATTATGCCAAAACATCCCAAAAGGGTATCGGAAAACGTCAAGTTTGGGATCCTTCAAGGATGAAATTAGATTCTTCTGTTGCAGAAAATGAACAGCGGGCGATTGTCGAAACCCTTGTGAGTCTTCTTCCAACAGATAAAACCACATCAGTTCCATTGACATTCCTGTTTGGGATGCTCAAATTGGCCATTACAGTCGATGTTTCCGTGGCTTGTAGACTTGAACTGGAGAGGAGGATCGGGTTCTCGTTAGATATGGTATCACTGGATGATTTGCTTATCCCTTCTACTCAGACTGGTGATTGTATCTTTGATGTTGATATTGTTCATCGATTACTAGTGAATTTTCTTCAGAAGATCGAAGAGGAAGAATCCGAAGAGTCATTAGATTATGGATATGAATCAGAAGGACTAGGTACTACAAGCCACGCTTCAGTATTGAAAGTCGGACGACTTATTGAAGCATATCTGGCGGAAATTGCACCTGACCCGTATCTGAATTTGCCGAAGTTTATGAATATCATTGAGATCTTGCCTGACTATGCCCGTGTCGTCGATGATGGACTTTACAGAGCTATTGATATATACTTAAAGGTAAATTAGTCAAGTTAATGCATGCATATCTTTACAAAAAATTGCTGTCAGCTAGCTCCGCCTTAGCCAGTGTTTAGAAAACGGCAGTTATAACCGCAATAGCCTCTGTCTTTTTGGTAAAGGTCTCCCAACATTACCTTTTCGCTGTTATTTTGAAAAAGATGCTTTTCTGCCACGTAGCTTTTTTAACTGTTATGAGGTCTATGTTTTCGCCGTTACTATTTCTGGTTTTGAAAAATGATTTTTTGAACAAAGTATAAAACAAGATGGACTGCCTTAACGACTTCTCTCTTTTGGCCGTTTTAACCATTATAAGTTATAACCATTTCAACAGTAACCCAGTCTGATGGGAAAACGTTATAAAGTTCTATTTTTTCGGTATAACAGTAACTATTAACCCCCGTATCGTGTTACTGTTCCATTTTACGCATTTAAGCATTGCCTTGAACACAAATTGATGTCAGAGAAGACAAATTTCAAATGTTTGCTCAATTTCTGATTTTATTTCCTCATTGCTATTACAGGCCCATCCTATGCTAACTGAAAACGAAAGCAAGAAACTATGCAAGTACATAGACTGCCAGAAGCTATCTCAAGAAGCTTGCAATCATATAGCCCAAAATGATCGTGTTCCAGTTCAAATGGCAGTTCGTGTTCTCTACTTTGAACAACTCCGGCTGAAAAATTCTTTTCCAGGAAGCTCTGGAGACGGGTTTCTCTCACAAAGAATCAGTAGTGGAATTCCAAGTGCTGCCATGTCTCCTCGAGATAATTATGCTTCATTAAGAAGGGAAAACCGAGAACTAAAGCTCGAGATATCAAGAATGAGAGTAAGGTTAAGTGAACTTGAAAAAGAGCAAGGATTTATGAAACAAGGAATGATGGAGAAACCGGGAAATGGGAAGACATTCTTTACATCACTATCAAAAGGAATCGGACGAATTGGAATATTTGGCGGGCCAAATGGAAGTAAACGGCAAAAAGCAGGGAGAAAGTCTCAGACGTCAGAAACGAAGAAAGGAAGGAGAAGAAGGAACTCTCTTTCATAGGCACTTTTATATTGAACGGAGTAGTGCGTAGCTGAAAACAGGTCTAGATGAGCGATAAGAATCCACATTATATTGGTTAAATAGTTTTATCAAATTCTCTACAGCTCCCCTGAAACAGTGCTTTGGTCTCCATGGATATTCGTCGTTTCAGTACAGAAAGGCAGGGGCTTAAGTATATGACAATATCTAAGAAGGTCAGGAATTCAGATAGGTCTTGTCTAGAAGTTTTTTGTAGCTGAAATGTAGATCTTCGTTATTATGTTGGTCTCTGCCCAATGACTATGATTTTTTTGCTTATAATCCTGTAATTATCGTTTGTAATACTTTTGACCTCTTGATTATTCATATTTAAATGTTAGCTTATTTGTCTCTCCTACTAATCTATGCATGACTTTGATTTTTGACGTTCTGTCATCAGTGTTAGGTTGTTTTTTTCTGTCAAAATCTGAATTTGTTGAATTTTGTGTAAGAATGTTTGTTTTTCAATGTGATTAACTCTTATGGGTCTTTTTTCCGTTGGAGGTAACAACATAGCATGAGACATGTTATGAACATTATTGAGGATATTGGTTGCTACAACTATTCACTTGGGTTGGAGGTAACAAAGCCCGTATTTCATATATGAATTAGTTCGCCATAAATTGTAGGACCTTTAATGATTCTAATGGTGGCTTAGGGAATTGGTAGTAATGTTGATGATAGTGGTGGTGATGGTGGTGGTGGTGGACAGAATGACAGTGGTGGTGGTGGTGGTGAGGCGATTAAAAAAAGTTAACATTGTATGATGTTAATCTCAATATGGGAATAGGTGGTATCTTCTGAGGATCCTCGATACTTTTAGGAGTATATAAGGAAAAACTTTTAATAGATCAGATTAGTCTCTTACTAAGGTCCTGTTAGGTTTAGCTTAAAATCAGCTAAAAGTCTACATCAGTTTAATACTAAAGAAGATAAGAAGAAACAGACTCCAAAATACGAACTTCATCATCTGACAAACAAGAGGAATAATAGATATTTTATTATTCAAACAAACTGAAGAAAGAAAATGAGAAAACAAAAGTACATTTTAAAAATTTTGTAGATCTCGATGGTCGGAAAATAAAGGAAAAGAACCAAATAATTTTAAAATGATTAAACAGAATATCATAAGGGATCAAATGGTTCTGGTAAGGATTCAAACCGGTGATCAAAGACAGAACCTTGATCAGACATATCGTCGATACTGTGAAGCCAATTTGTGCTCTTCAAGTCATCAGGAAACAAGATTGTGTTATACCTGGAACTTTCGTAGATATCGGGTTCGTTCAGTTTGCCTGAGAAGCGACTATTATCTTCGTACGGTTCCCCTTCATGATGGTTCCTATCGATAAATTGTCTGTTCTTTGAGATGGCCGAGTAGTTGCTGGTAGGTTGCTCAATGTTGTTGCCAAAGGAGGCTGGAGAAGTGTAAGCATGAATTGCTTGGCCTTTCGGCTTTCCATTATGGATGCTTTGAGGGAATAAGGTCCCCGCCAAATGACGACCACTTCCTGTACCGGGTCGAATATCCTAAATCACAATCACGAATCAATTTAGATATAATAGGTATTATTAATAACTTTAACAAGTATGCACACAGACAGTTGTATAGATAGAACAAATGGGTTTGAGGCTTTGAGCTGGGTGAT
>BEHA01011547.1:639129-670250 GCA_002897215.1 Eschscholzia californica subsp. californica | reverse complement strand
GATCATTATTTCCTGTGATAATGATATCATCCACATAGACTAGAACATAAATCTGAGTGGAGGAGGAACGAAAGGTAAAAAGCGAATAATCACTCTTAGATTGAGAGAAACCACGTTCAATTAGAACGGAAGAAAATTTGGAAAACCACTGACGGGATGCCTGTTTGAGACCATAAAGAGATTTATGAAGGCGGCATACTTTAGACTCCCCCTTAGATGAAAATCCAGGGGGAAGTTTCATGTAAACCTCCTCATGGAGGTCGCCTTGGAGGAAGGCATTGTTAACGTCCAACTGATGGAGAGACCAACCTTTAATGGCGGCGAGAGAGAGAAGAACTCGAACGGTTACTAGTTTAGCAACCGGAGCAAAAGTATCATTGTAGTCCAACCCCTCTATTTGAGTATAGCCTTTAGCCACTAAGCGAGCTTTATAGCGTTCTATGGAGCCATCGGGTTTGAACTTTATTTTATACACCCACTTACAACCAATAGGCTTCTTGCCGGGTGGTAAGTTAGTGAGAGTCCATGTTTTGTTTTCTTCCAAGGCCGAAATTTCCTTAGCCATGGCCTCCTTCCAATGAGAAGATTTCATTGCTTGGGTGAAGGAAGTGGGTTCGGTCGAGGACAAGACCGAGGAAAGGAATTTTTGATGAGAAGTTGAAAAGGAATTTATTGAAAAATAGTTTTCAAGTGGGTACTTGACGGTAGTGGTGTTGGAGCAAACATGGTCTTTGAGATGACTAGGAGGTTGGCGAGACCTAACCGGTCTGCCGGAGTCAACGACGGGAGCGCCGGAAGTGGGAACACCGGTCGCGGGCGGTTCAAGAGAAGAGACCGAACCGGGAGTGGTGACAGGGGGTTCTGTCGGCACCCCTGAAGCGGGGTGTGTGTCAGAATAATCTGTCGGCACCCCTGAACCAGGGAGCCCGGTAGAAATATCTGTCGGCACCCTCGAAGGGGAAGTAGGGTTCTCTGTCGGCACCTCCGAAAGTGTGTCAGCAGGGGTGTCTGGAGGCACCCCTGAAACAGAATCCAAAACCGGGACGACAGGGACAGTGGGTTCTTCGGTGAACCTGCTGCTGTCGGATGGTGAATCGGGAGGAGGCTCGGTATTCACCGGAAAATTAAAAGTTCCGTCATCATCAATAGAGAGGGATGGAGACGGGTCGGCGAGAGGAGCTTGTGCCGGAGGTGGAGAAGCCATTGGAAAGCGGTTTTCGAAGAATGTAACGTCTCGTGAGATGAAAATACGTTGAGTAGAGATGTCGTAGATACGGTAACCCTTTTGACCACTTGGGTAGCCAAGAAAGATGCCGGCGGAGGACCGGGCGTCCATCTTGGTCTTGACCAAAGGGATACGGGCATAGCAAAGGCATCCGAATACACGTAAGTGTGAAAGATTCGGAGGAGCACCCATGAGAATTTCATGAGGGGATTTCCCATCAAGGATTGGTGTGGGTAATTTATTAATGAGATAGACGGCGGTTAGAACGCATTCTCCCCAAAACGAAAGAGGGAGGTGAGCTTGAAGTCGTAAAGATCTAGCGACTTCAAGAATATGGCGATGTTTTCGCTCTACAACACCGTTTTGTTGAGGGGTATAAGTACAACTTCGTTGGTGGATAATCCCTTTTTCAAGAAACCAACTTTGGAGAGAATGGTTTATGAACTCGGAACCATTGTCCGATCTAATCGTTTTAATCACACAATTAAATTGTGTGTGAACATAATTAGAAAAATTCCTAATTTGAATGGTAGAATCCGATTTAGAATTTAGAAGAAATATCCAAGTACAACGAGAAAAATCGTCAACAAGGGTCAAAAAATAACGACACCCGGAGGTGGAGGGAACCGGAAAAGGACCCCATATATCGGCATGAACTAACTCAAATATATGAGTGGAAGAAGTAGTGCTAGTAGGAAAAGGCAATCGACATTGCTTAGAAAGCGGACAAACATCGCACGGCACTTTATTTGATAAAAATTTAAAATTCATACATGGAAGTCTTGAATTAAAAAATTGAAAACGAGAAAAAGATGGATGGCCTAAACGGCAATGCCATAAAGAAAAAGACTCATGACTAGATTTATCTTGGACTAAATTGGAAACGGAAAAAATTTGACGCTCCGTGCGAAGGAAGTAAAGGTCGTCATGAAGACTACCATGCCCAATCTCCATCTTCGTTGTTCGGTCCTGAAAAAGACATAAGTCATTGTCAAATAAGACGGTACAACGAAGAGATTTAGAAATTTGAGATATAGATATGAGATTAAATTGAAAAGATGGAATATGAAGCACATCTTGTAAATAAAATCTATTGGAAAAATAGACCGAACCAATATGGTGTACTTTAACTCTTGATCCATCGGGTAATCTAACAAATAAATCCGGAGGAGCAAGAGAATAGGAAGAAAATCGGGATAAAACCGAACATATATGTTTAGCGGCACCGGAATCAATAACCCAAGGAGGGTAAGAAGAAGAAGTATACTTACCGGTGAGATTAACGAGTGGATCTTTGTTGAGATGGATAGAGGTTGTGGGCTGTTTGTGTTGATCTAACAATGCCAAAACCGATTGATATTGTTCTGGGGTGAGAGATGTTGCTGTAGGCACCCCCACATCGGTTTGATGTGTGACCGAGATGGTGGCCGAATCTTGCCGAGAACGTGGTCTTCCACGTTGACCGTAATTTGGTGGATAACCATGGAGTTTGTAGCATGTGGAAATATCATGGCCATGGAGTTTACAATGATCACAAAACGGTCGTTGTCGTTTGGGTCTTTGTTTATCGGAACCATAAGACCGATTTTGATTGTATTCATTGGAACCAACGGCTAGGGCAGCAGCATTGTTATCTATATTCATAGGAGAAACAATGTTTTGTTGAACCTCTTCTTGTTTAATAAGAGAATGAATTCGAAGAATAGAAGGGAATGGTTCAATCAACAAAATTTGACTCCGAATTGAGGAGAATCGGTCATTAAGACCTTGGAGAAACTCCATAGCTCTATCTTGATTTGTTCGTTCAACCAAGGATCGACCATGACCACATGTACAAGGCTCGGTAATTAGCAAAGAGTTGAGTTCATCTTGAAGAGCCTTGAGTTTGGTAAAGTATGTGGAAACATCGAAATTGTCTTGTTTTAGACAAGAAATTGCTCTCTTGAGTTGGAAATTTTTTGGAGCATTCCGTTGATGAAAACGGTCATAGAGATTATGCCATATATCATAAGCCGTCTCATCATATAATATTGATGATCGAAGAGGTGGATCAACCGAATTAATAAGCCAACTAGAAACAAGGTCGTTACATCGTCCCCATTGTTCTAGTTCGTTAGGATCGGTAGGTTTATCGATACTTCCATCAACAAATCCGAGTTTGCCTTTAGCTCGTAAGGCTTTTGACATTCCTCGTGACCATGAGGAATAGTTATCACCGGTTAAAAGCGGTGTGATGATAATAGTAGTGGGAGAATCCGAGTGATGAACCTCAAACGGTCCACTATTAGTGGTTGCATGAATTTGAGAAGTTTCGGAGACCTCGGGAGTAGTCATGATTCAAGAGAAAAAAAAATTGAAGGCTCTTATACCATGTGAAACGATAAATACCTATGTGTGATAACTCGGATGAAGCCGAGTTATGGAGGAAGTACTCGGGTGAAAACCGAGAGAGATGAAGTGACTTGGTAAGCTCTCGGTTGAACCCGAGGAAGATGATGATGACAAGCTCTCGGCTATGACCGAGCTTGACTGCTTGAGACTCTCGGGTATGACCGAGAGTTGATGATGGCGTCTCTCGGTTATGACCGAGAGAAATGATGATGGTGAGGCTTGAGTGAACCGAGTGATGATGGTGATAAAGAGTTGATCGTGTGAGAGAGAGAGATAGGTAAATACCTTGTTTATTAACACTTACAACTTGATGATTACATTGTCTATAGAGATACATATTTATAGGTTTACAACTTAGGAGTCTTGTAAAATCGAAAAACTAAATCTCTATCTTTATCTAGTGTAATCCTAATAGAACTAGGACTAGTAATCCTAATAGAATTAGGACTAACGGAGACCGACCCACTCGGTTGTGACCGAGTGGAATTGACTCTCTAACAACTATTCCTCTTCTTGGATGGTTAATATCTATTGTCAAACTTATACTGTCACTTTTTTTTGCACGAAGAGAGTCCCTTCAGTTCATCTTCTTCCTTTTTTCTTTCTTCCACCTTCGATTTTCATCAGAAATTGAAAGAGGTGTTTGCTGATTGAGTTTTACAAAGAGATTGTGCCGACGAGAGAAGAGGTTATGGTTTTTTTGTCAGCTTTCTCGTCTTTTTCTGTTAAACTGTTTTATTTCACGAATCCACATCACACTTCTTAAATTCCTTTTACTTTCTAACTCTTTAAATCGAGTAGACATAGTAAAGTTTAGGTTATCTTCATGTGCTTTTAGGTTTTCTCTCTCATGTTTATGTTGGAGTTGAAATTTTGCTTTTTATATTCCACATTAATATATTTTGTTTATATCATTTATTCATTAGGTATTAGATTATAAAATTCATTATTTAAATGTTTAATGCAAAAAAATTTGGAAAAAAAAAATACTTTTCGAGGGGAATGTCTTAATTTTTCACCTTTGCGAGTTTAGTGACAAGATCGTATAAGTTTCTTAAATGTAACAATATATTTTTAATTAATAGAGTTAGATTAACAGTATTAAAATTTAATGGTGCTAGAACTTAATTGGTCAACACTAGTCCACAGACTCCTTTGCAAAAAAATAAAAGGTCATGCCCCTTTCGCAAAACCCGGTAATTATGTATTCCCTTTTTGTTACGGTACGAAGAAAAAACCCACAAAGAACTCCACTTTTCGAACTAAATTCATGATTCATGGAAGTAAATAATAAAAGTAAGGTACATTGATTGACAGTGGCAGCAACAACTTTCTAAGACAAAAGAGAAGTAAATAAAGTTTTGATGAATCCTTGAGAAGGGGGACATAAATATAAAATAGATTATCTGAGAATTCACTAATCTTGCATTGAACTGTCTGTTCAAGGTTTCTTCTCTTTTATGTTTCACCATAACTTTCCTACTTGTAGAAATCGAAATCCGTGTCAGGCTTCTTCACGTTTGTTCTATACCCTTTTTCGAAATCCTTTGGGAGAATGACATAACGATTCTTTCTAACTGCATGCATTCCTGCTTCTTGACAAATTGCAGTAATCTGAAAAACCATAGATAGTTAAATCAGGAGCATGTTGTCTGACAGGATCACAGAAGGAAAGTTATAACTTATAAGTGAAAGGAACAGGAAATCCAGATTTTAGGGGGATAAAGATCGACTTCTACAAGTGACAAGCACCAACAATGGTTGACATTGTTGATAGGGATCATCTGCCCCTTCACTATCAACATGTTGTGAAGATTTACATCTTTAAATCTTGAAAACATCCTGTATGGAAGGATCATGTCCATCAATACTAGGTCGCTTCATAGCTGACATACTTATGGCCTTTCAAAACCGAATGGCCTAGTTTGGTTTGAAGAGAAACTTAAAGCTAATATTCTTCTTCCGTGAAGAGCTACTTTCATGCCGACTGAGGTCAATTCCGAGCAAACAAACAATTGGAAACGATATACTAACTCTCCTTCGACACTCTCTCTCCCTATTCTTCACAAATCTATCTACTATATATCCAAGCGGGCTCAAATATTTCATGAAAATAAAATTAGGTAGACAAACAGGAGTGAAGATGAGTGGAAAGGAACAGATGGAAGGAAATAAACTAACCTCAGCAGCACTAATTTTATCAGGGCGAGAGACATAGTCTTCCAAATCAACTTCATCACTTAAGTTCATCTTGGCAGTGCAGACCTGTAAACCAAAACATAGGATTGAAGCATAAGTGGCAAGTGAGAAAACATTATTTATTATCCACGTAGGAGTCCGGCTAAAACAGATGACATCTTCCGGTCAAGGAAAGTTGTCTACCCTTTATAAAGGACTGACTTTTGTAGACACAAGTTTTCAGTTTCTTATATGCACAGAATTAGCATATATCAACAGAAATTAGATGTGATCTTACATACATAAGCTCATCTTATGAAGATCAAAGACGATCAACACAACTCAAGCCAACTGCTCAGGTTGCATCGATACATATTGAACACTATAACAATTCTCACCTGGAAAACAAGCCGTTTTTGTCGCCTATCTGGCAGAGGGAATTCAATTTTTCTGTCAAGCCTACCAGGACGTAGAAGCGCAGGATCCAATGTGTCAGCTCGATTAGTTGCCATTATGACCTTAACGTTCACTGTTTGGTCAAACCCATCCATCTGGAAGAATTCAGGAGAACCCCAAAAAGTTAAGCTTGATAAGTAATTTAGTGAAAATCCACGTAATGGTACAAGTGGTAAAAATTTCTTCTAGGCCATAGAAATAGCAAAATAGCTCAAACGCCAACAAGCCATGCTTGATGTAATACTTTAAAGGATAACCAAGTTAGTATAGCACGTTGTGCCTACTTATAACTAAACTGAACATTCCATCAGTACGAGTCTTACCTGATTCAGGAGTTCCATGAGGATTCGCTGAACTTCCCTATCAGCACCAGTTTGCGCATCAAACCTAGCAGTAGCAATGGCGTCCACTTCATCAATAAAGATGATTGCTGGTGCATTCTCTTTTGCAAGGCGGAAAACATCACGGACCATCCTTGGCCCCTGAAACAAATATCGTATACAACTATCAAATCGTGAAATAGATGAATTGCAGTAATAACTTCAGTTACCAAATACTAACAATGACAATCAAGAAAGGTAGTTATCTAATTGTCCCTAATGATAACTTCCAAATTTTCAATCCATAGTGGAAGTTAAATAAAACAAGTTAGCGATAACTAGTAGGTGGTCTCAGCCTCCCTTGAGAAGTCAGAAATAATAACTGTTTCAGAGCTACAAATTTCCGAGGTCTTGATCGTGACAAAAAAGAAAAAATGGGAAGAGTCTTAGTGGGTCCCAACACCCTTGCAATATCAGCTTTTGATTCTATGCCTGTTAAACCCTGCTTCTAGTTACAGGAAAAGGCTAATACGATTCATACCTCACCCAAATACTTCTGAACAAATTCTGAACCAACCACCCTTATGAAGGCCGCAGTTGTATGATTTGCCACCGCTTTGGCAAGCATTGTTTTACCAGTGCCAGGAGGACCATAAAGCAGAACACCTCGAGGTGGGTCTATACCGATCTGTTTGTAGAGATCATGGTGAGTAAGTGGTAGCTCAACAGCCTCACGGATTTCCTGTTTTTGAATGTCGCAACCACCAATATCCTGACACAATCCAAAAAATTTGCTAAGCCTGGTTCAATCTCATAAATTCAAGAAGGTGAAACTGTCATAAAAAACAGTATTTGTAATTGAGTAGAAGATGGAAAACAACCTCAATTACAAAATACATTGCTACAGATCTTTAAAGTCCCACAAACACAAAGAACTAGACTTCAATTCATATTTATTTTGAGATCACTTAACTTTATATGGTGAAGCAACTTTTTCCTTGTTTGAGTTTGATGTTTTAACAATTGGTAGATGCGTACGCCTCAAGGCGCGCCTCGAGGCGAGGTGGTCTGTTATCACATCGAGGCTAAACAAAGCTTAAAGCGTCGATTAAGTTTACAGTTGTGGTGTTCTACAAGAGGCGTCTTTGCAAAAAAATTAACGTGTCCATACAAATTTCGAAACCTTACAAATTGTTGTGTAAGCAGAAACTAGAAAAACTATCAACCACCTTTTAATCCACTAACTCACTGACAAGTGCCAATGACATGTCGACTCATGTTATGTAGCTATTTTGATTGCTTCCATGTGCCAGAGGAAGACAATCCCCAACCATGGTTACGTCTACCTCTAAGATATAATTGAAGTCTATAACATTGTGAGCAAGTTGGAATGCACATAACAAATTAACTCTTACAAGAAGAGTCGCCTCAGAAGAGCTGGTCTTGAACAGTTAAGGGTTAAAAGCTCTAAAATATACATGGGCCTGGCCATTGAAGGAATGAAGGCCACTACTTAGACTACAAAATTCGGCTCTCATAGGGAAGAAACCAATTCGAATTTGGTTCTCATAGGGAAGAAACCAATTCGAATTTGGTTCTCATAGGGAAGAACCCAATTCGATAACACCTGTGGAAGTCCTCAAGCTATCAAATCAGTTCTCGAATGTATCCTTAATACAGTTTATTTTGGATCAAATATAGAGCCACTATGAACAAAAAAGTTCATTAATCCCTTCTTATTGACAGTTTTTCGCTTCTAGTAACGGTTCTAGAACATAAATGTGGCAAGCCTAAAAACATCGAATTTCGTTGTTCAATTAAAATATCACTGAACTTAGCTCAAAATCCCAAATTGGGAAACTAATCAGTAACCCTAACCGATGTTCTGAGACTTCAAATGGTACTCTAGTTCTTCAAACTACTCCTAAATTAACAAGTGCAAAGGAACATTGACTGAACCCAACTATTGAATAGACAACAAAATATATGCCCTAATATTATCTGACCCTTCAAAACCCTAATCACGTCCAACCGACAAATTGCAAAAACTAGAGCAAACGTTAAATCAACCCTAACTTCAGAAAAACAAGATACTAAACTTACATTATAGGTAACGTCTGGTTTCTCCGACTGACTCAACAAAGAGATACTCGAATCAGCTTCAGGAGGCAAGACATCAACAAGAGCATTAGAATGACGATGTAAAGCAACAGAAGCAGAAGGTTTCAAAAGCTCTCTGTTAATTGTGCTTAGAATCCGCACATAGTAATTGGAACCAGTTGTAGATCCAACGATTCCATTATTTTGATCAACCATCTCCATAAACTGTCCAATAACAAGAGGAACAGATTGGATTCTCTTAACTTCTTCTTGTGCTCGAAGAAGTTCTCTCTTGAGATTCTTTTGTTCATCTTTAACGTATTCTTCTTGAATATCGATGAATTCTAGTTGTCTTTCTAGGGATTTAAGACGACCGTAAAGATCATCTTCATCGGAAACTGAAGATGATTGATCGGAAAGATTGTGTAGGTCAGATCTAGAACATGAAAACGAAGGTGGTGGTTCGGAAGTTGGTTTGGGATCTAAAACCATGGCGGAAGCCATTCTTTTTTCTTGTGTTTCTCTTTCTAAAGACTAGAGAGAGAGAGAGAGAGAGAGAGAGAGAGAGAGAGATAGAGAAAAGTAGCTCGCAAGAAACACAGCACTCTTTCTTTTTATAGCTTTGTTCTATTTAGTGGCGGTGTGAGTAGGGTGAGTAGGGCGGACCCGAACCGCATCGATGCAGGATTATTTAAACCGCGTAGGTGAAGTTCTAGGCGCCCTTACTTTCCAGTTTAGGCGCTCCTTGCACTTTTGAGTCTTTGACTAAAGTCGATCAGGATTAATTGACCCCTGTTACCAAAGAAGAAGAAGAAGAATAGATAGAAGATGAGCTTGGCATGCAAAGACGAAAATAACTGGACGGATAAGTGACGCAGCGGAAAATTCCGAAAAAGAATTAAAACTCCGTCTAAAACTTTTAAAACTCAGAAAAAGTCTTAGATCTTCGTCTACAGACTTATGGAACCGAAATTAATAAGATTTACTACTAAAATACCAAACTTTATCGATAAACTTGAATTGAATTGAATGCCCCAAACAACTCCTAGATCCCCCCTTATATAGACTTAGGGTTTCCTTAACCTAATCGAACTCAAATAACAATTTCTAATAAATAAAATACCACTTTCTTAAACCTAATCAAATTCTAACTTCTAAATAAATAAAATACTAGAATCTAAAATCGAAAAGGTTTCCTAAAAATATAAAACTGTTAAAAATAATAATTCTCTACGAATAAAAATATTATACTACTAAAATAACTAGATTTTAAGATATCCAAGATACTTAGAGTATCTCATGAAAATCTCCCTGCATCAATAAGTATGATGATTCGCCCAACTATTTTCAAGACTTCGAATGTAGCCTTATTAAATCCACTTCTTTTAACAAAAAAAAAATCACTCAGCACACCATCTGGAGGTTATTTGTGAAGTAATTACTATTCGAGTAGAAATCATAGTCATTTCACAAATTAATTTCTAGAATATACAATATCAGTACAGGAGAAGTATCACCATTGATTGAATCATCAGTCTCTCCACTGTGAGTACGTTTTGACGGTTTCACAAGGACATACTATTACCAACTTGGATTTGATCTTGTCACTAACAGGGGCGATGCTAGTAAGGGGCATGTGGGGTCACATGCCCCCACACCCCAAAAATGATTTTCTTTTATATTTTATATATATATATATATATATATCTTTTTATGCCTATTTATTAAATCTTTAGGTTGAACCCAAAAGCAATAGCTATTTGCATTTAAGTCTAATTACTAAAGTAGTTCCGGTGGGAAATTTGATAAATCTAAAAAGCTCCCATGCATATGAATGGACAGGCCTAGAAGTAGCTCATCTCCAATTTTACAAGCCTTCGATAATTTCTTAACATATCACTTGATACAATACTAAAGATCAGAAGACTTATTTTCTCTGACTGTTCAGTTTTCCTTCGCTGACTTCATACTATCTTTTCAGTTTATACCTTTTCTTTTCTTATTTAAATAAAACTATGTAATTCTTTTCTTATTTGGATAAAACAATGGTATTACAGAAGAAATTCAAGCAATTTAAACAATCACTAGTTTAAAGTATTTCTTTTACCCATATATATTTGTATGTCTCACTTTATTTGTTCTAAACAATTTAAACAATCACTAGTTTAAGTGATACATACTTGTTACCTTGAAGCGTCCAACGACAATATAGAGTTGCTACTAATTTTTTTTTATCTTGTACAAGAATGGTGAATGATGATTTGCTAGCATATATTGAGAATGATATAGTTTATATAATTGATATAAAATATTATTATGCAACCATTTCAGTAGATGAAAATTCATTTTGGGCAACTACAGATACGAGTATTTGATATTGCTACAATAAAAAAACATAATTTTATTTCGCTATTTCTTTTCAAATGTGCCCCCATAGATTATAATTTCTGGCCTCGCCACTGGTCACTAATGAACACAAATTGGTTTGTGTGAGGGAGATGCAGACACTGACACCTTATCTTAAGAGCTATGTCATGTGTGAGGTTTTGACTATAGGGCGTCATGGTGTCAATGGTGATAATAGATGGAGAAGGATCGATGGTGTCCCAGAGTATAAACTATCGGAAGACTCTGTTTATGTGAATGGCTTTATTTACTGGTGTACTAACAATCTCGTGAGTGGCTTGTGGCATTATTACCGTCCTCCTTTACACCTCGTGGAATTTGATGTTAGTAGTGAGAAGTTCAGAACAATCACAGTCCCTGATTTCATCCTTAATCACCCTTATTACAAATTATTTTTCAACGACACTCCAAATTATGCTACGAAAGTCGACATGTTGATTTATTATAAATAGATGGGCGTTTAGCTATGTTAATTAGAATGAGCAATTGTGTGTTCAAGATGTATTTATTTGAAGATGATTACACGGAAGAGGATATCACTAGAGTATCTACTAGTTACACTAGTGGTCTTTTATCAAACACCGGAAGTTGGACGGAAGTGAGTATCAGTTTGCTTTTCAATTTGAGGGAGGAACAACAAGTTAGGTTTCATACTTTCGTAGGATCAGATGACAAGATATTGTTGACATGCCGTACGAAATCTAGTTGTAATGAAGAAGCAGCGCCGAATTTGACGAGAAAATGTGTGTCTTGTTACTATTACAATTGGAAGAAGGGTATTCGGACAGAGTTTAAAGTGACTGGAATCCCATCCTCAGTTCCGCATCTCTGTGTTGATAGTTTTCTTACTGCATTCTCTGAAAGTCTTTTGGCTGTCAACAATCACAATGCTTCTCTGAAAGAAACGGTGCCAATTGCAAAGAAGAAACGTGCATCTTAGTATACATGTGTGGGATACTATACTCCATAGTAAGCTCTCTCGCTGTCTCTCATTGCTATAATATATATATTTACATATACATGTGGATGTAAATCTTGTTTTCTAGACTATTTCTATTGTTTTATTCTTCGTTTTTTTGTTTCATCTTATTGTCCTGTCTTTTTTTTATTTGTATTTTTTCCTTCTCCCATTATTTATTTTTAACTTCATTTTATTTTTCTTACTTTTTATTTCACTATTGTTTCTACATTTTATAATTCAATGAAACGAAAAATAATAGGGTCCATCCATTATGTAATGGAATGCCTGTTATTCTTTGTTCATACACGAAAACTTTTTATTATTTTAATTTTGAAAAGTATGGAGCAACAAGTAATAATTAGTTTTAAACTAGTGGAACTTATAAATTCACCATTCATTAGGATTATTTTCAATATTTTTCAATCAAGAACCCAACTATAAGTGAAATAGAATGAAAGATTTGCATACACAAATGCAAACATAATAATAAACCCAACAAAATGATTAAAAAGTTAATACTTTGACATGTATACCAATTTCCGTATCTCTTTAACATTCATAACAAGTAAATTTACAATAATAAGATTCAAATATCAAGATGTGAAAATGTATATGCTCTATACAAATAATAAAGTCTCAAATAACAATATTTAATTTTTATTCTTGCAAAACAATTGGATAATTTTGAAGTAAAAAATTGAATAGATGGCATGAAATTGGGTGTCACTAAAACTTTCAATCTTGACTGACATCTTGTACAGTAGGTTAAGCAAGGAATAGCAAAACAATGGATTACATTTAACTTTAACTAACATTCTTGTAAAAGAAATAAGACCTTTATAACAATTTCTTTTTTTTTTTGAGAGTACCTATATAACACAAGTTCAACATATTTTAATATATTATTTACAACTTTCAACAAACAAAAGAAATATAACATTTACTATGAACATTTTATTGTTAAAGATATCTTTTTATGGGGAAAATAATGAACACAATAAAAAAAATTCAAAACCGTCCTAAAATCTGTTATGGGTCACGAAATGGACAATTAGTCTCGATTCGAACAAAAATAAATGATTAGTCTAAAACATTTTGAAGATAATTTTGTAGTCAGAATTACTACGGAAAAGCATAATCTAACTGATGGGAGGTCTAAAATCGAGTTTTTTCAACCAAGATACCCCTCCGTTTGTTAAATCTCGCTTCCATAGTGCGTTACGATTTTCCAAAATGTATCATGAATGGTTTTATTTCAGACATTCTATATATGAAAATTTATAATGTATTATGAACATTTATAATGCATTATAACAAATTGTATTTTGTTCTTTAACTCGAATGTAAAATGGTTTCCCTTCTTAAACTATTTTTTGTTCCATGCTTCGATTACCCGTAAGATATAAGATTTTATCATTAATTTATCATTAGTCTCATTTCTATCACGAGACATATCGAATGGAGAAAAAAGTCAAGCATATCATCATCTGGTTATGCTTCATTAGTAGTTTATCTCTCCAGAACAATAATTGTTACTTCCTAACATACTACCTAAATATGACTTCATAATACGCTATTTTTCAATAAAACATTTTCCCCATGCTCGATGAGTCGATTCTATTCTTTTAGGAGAGAAGATCTCACACCCATTTATTTATGGGCTATATAGGGTTTTCAGCCCAAACCATGCCTTCTCAATGAAAATACGGTTATAAATGACAATGTCTTCTTCTAACGACTATATTAACCGTTACATCTTTAACAAAAAAAAAAAAAACGTTAAAAAATCTTTTGTTGGAGTAATCTCAGCTTTCTTTTGCTTATAAAAGAGAGGTGAAAATCCTTTGTTGTTTCTCTCTCTCTAAAATCCCCTGTTTTACTAATCTAAAATTCAAGCTAGGGTTTTTTATAATTTTAATGGAAGATTTCACCCTTCAAAAAAGTTGTTGATATCAAGGCATTTTTTTCACTTTTTAACTAGAAATCTCGAGATTGAAGTTTAATGGAGATTTTCAGAAGCTTCCTTCAAGTGAATACTCAATTCGAGGTTTAATTAGAGCTTTAATTTCTGCTGTAAAGGAGTTCTGAGAAGAAGAAGATTATCTGGGAGAAAATTTCAAGGTTTGGGTTATTATTTCATTTAAAGTTCTGATTTTTGGCTTTCTTTTTTGTTGTGATAGTTAACTGAAATTTAGGGTTTATGATCAAGAGACATAAATTTCTCACACCCCATAGTCATGCTAATAATCCTAGTTTTATAATGTAGTTAATTTCTCACATTTTCATTTCATCTTCAAAGAGTTTGATTAGGCCATTAGGGTTCTCACTTTTCTTTTTGGAGGATTTTATTTTTGCTATTATCTCTCCATTCTTTTTAGCATTTTTAAATTTCAAACCCATAATTTTCTAATGAAGTTCCCAAGTGTTCGAATTTTGAGCGTATGAATATGAGTCGTCTGATCTTTACTTGTGTGTAAATTTAAGTTGTCTAACTCTAACTAGTCTTTAGTTAGGTCAAAATAGTCATTGTTCAGATAATAAACTATTAATTCACTTATTCCAGTGGAACCGAAAGAGTTTAACTCAACTATCTATATTTAGTCTTGTAACTTAGAGGTCATAGGTTCGAGGCATGCTTAAAATTCAAAAAAGAAAACTATCTAGATTTTAGACGAGTAAGGTGCACAAGTCAGATAATAACAAACATAAAATGTACAATAAGTGTAGGGAGCCCGCCAAATTGGGACTCCCTCCAACCCGTCTACCCTATTTGGGTTAAAAGACAAACACAATTCTAGAGAGAGAAAGTGGTTTAGTGTTTGTCTTCTAACTCAAATGGGGAAGACGGGTTGGAGGGAGTCCCAATTTGGCGGTCTCCCTAGACTCACTGAAAAATGTAACTCGAAAGAATCAAAATCTATATCCGAAATCAGATCTGAAGTTTGGAAAAAATAAATTAAACATTAGACTTCCAACAAGTTGTAGATGCACCTGTACAATTATCAGCATTAAAATTAGGGTTGGCAATGGGAGGGTCATGCAAAGTTAACAACCTGGCAAAGAAAGTCAGTTAAATGCTATCATGCTCACAAGGCTCAAATTAGCTATGCCCTAGCATTTATAATTAAAATGCGCCAGTAGTAGGTTTACATGACCAGTTGCTAGTGGAGTGCCAATTTGTCATGATTTTATATTAAAACTTTTGTGTTCTCTGTCCTTAAAAAAGAAAAAGAATAGATTATTGCCCTATAAAAATTTCAATTTATACAATAAATTATACCACACGACGAAAAATCGAGTGACTCATAGACATTCGTAAAAAGAATATGGAAAAGCTCGTTAGATTAAGAGATCACGATTCATTATGAACAGAGTTGCAGAATTAGTTGTTTAGTGTTCTATTTTTTTTTCTTTTCGAAAGCCAAAGCTTTTAGATTTTGGCTTTCATTTAATTTGATGATTAGTTTTAATTTCTTTCATGAAGGAGCCACTAACTCATAAGCAAAAAAAAAAAAGAGACATGAAGATAGTCACTTACTCATAATTTCAGCTTTTTTTTTTTCTTTTCTTTTTAGCTTTTTGGTTTTCTTATTTTAATGATGAAAAAGAGGAATAAATTCCATATCTTTCAAGCTTTTTTTCACAAAGTTGGTAGCTTTTAATTCATCACTAACCAGACTTCATTGTTAAGTTTCTTCTCTCTCTCTCTCTCTTTCTCTCTTAATGGAGGAAGAAGAAGAAGAAGAAGTTGTAGTTCTTTATTAAAAAAGAAGATTCTTTTACTATTCAAGAAAACTGTTTCGACTCACCTTTACTTTCTTTCTCTTTTCTATATTTGGTTTTCAGTGCTCTAATGGTGTCTTATTCTTTTATGTAAATCAAGGAAGAAGAATTGAAAATTCACTACCCATTCATTCTTTTACAAGAAGAAGAAGAAGAAGAGGTCTAATGAATGAACCGAAGATCATTTCCGCCTTTTTTAGACCACTTAATTCCTTGTTCTTGTTACTATTTCTCTTTGTTTCTACCATTGCTGACTTGAACTCTGATAAACAAGCTCTTCTTGATTTTGCTTCCTCAGTTCCTCATGGTAGAAAATTAAATTGGAATTCTTCTATACCCATTTGTTCTTCTTGGGTTGGAGTCACTTGTAATTCAGATAAAACTTCTGTTCTTGCTCTTCGCCTTCCGGGTATTGGGCTTACTGGCCCGATTCCAGCCCAAACTCTTGGGAAACTTCGTGAATTAACGATCTTAAGTCTCCGATCAAATCTACTTAGTGGTAGTATTCCATATGATGTATCTTCTCTTCCTTCACTTACCCACATTTATCTTCAACATAATAAGTTTTCGGGTGAAATCCCTGTTTCTTTCGCTCCTCTGCTAGTAGTACTCGATCTTTCGTTTAACTCCTTAACGGGTGAAATTCCACTTGGAATCAAGAATTTGACTAGGCTTACTGTTTTGAGCCTTGAAAACAACTCCCTCTATGGAGCTATACCGAATCTCGACAACGAAAAACTTAACCATTTGAATATTAGCTATAATAAGCTAAATGGGTCAATCCCATCTTCTCTTCAAAAGTTTCCTAATTCTTCCTTTGTTGGAAACTCTCAATTATGTGGACCTCCTCTTACTCTAAGTAAATGCGTTTCTCCTCTTCCTTCGCCTTCACCTTCATCGGAACTTCCACCACCAGCACTAACAAGTATTCATCGTTCGAGGAAGAAAATCGGAACAAGAGTAATAGTTGGTGTCGTAATTGGGGGCTTTGTGTTGTTGTTCCTTGTAGTACTAGTACTCTTGCTATGTTGTTTGAAGCGAAAAGGGGGAGAAGGTAGTGGTGCTTCAAAAGGAAAGGTTTATGCTGGCAGAAGAAGTGAAAAGCTAAAGGAATTTGGAAACGGAATCGAAGAAGGTGAGAAGAACAAGTTGGTTTTCTTCGAAGGATGTTCTTATAATTTCGATCTTGAAGATCTATTGAGGGCTTCCGCTGAGGTACTTGGGAAGGGAAGTTATGGAACAACATATAAAGCAGTATTGGAGGAAGGAACTGTGGTGGTGAAGAGGTTGAAGGAAGTGATTGTGGGAAAGAAAGAGTATGAACAACAAATGGAAACAGTAGGGAGAGTTAGCCAACACCGAAACGTTTTACCTTTACGTGCTTATTACTACTCGAAGGAAGAAAAGCTTCTCGTACTTGACTATGTTTCTGGTGGGAGCCTGTCTTCTGCCTTGCACGGTATGCTTTGTGTCGTTCTTTACTCTTCGTGTATTTCCAATTCTCGCACTAAAACTTGAGTGCCGTATGCTTGCTTTACTATTGCAAGGCGGTTTTTTATTTTCTGAAACAAGATTGGAGCATGTTACGACCCAATCAAAGTGGGCCATTTACACATTACTAGACAAGACCTCGAGTCAGTTTTTTGATTAGATTGACGTAGAAAAACATGACGTATGAATCCTTACAGAACATAGATTTGAAGCATTAATTCAGACAGTTTTCAGGCTTTCGGGCATAGTTGTAGGAGTGGAATAGTGGGTACAGTTTTCAGGTTTCCGTACATAGTTGTAGGAGTTGAGACCATTTTCAAGTTTTCGGCATAGGTGAAGCAGTCGAATTAATATCATTTCTCTTGTTTTCATTGTTATAAACAGGAAATGCAACCACAGAAAGAACTCCTCTAGATTGGGAAACCAGACTAAAAATCTCACTAGGAACTGCAAGAGGAATAGCTCACATCCACTCTGAGGGTAGTGGGAAATTCATCCATGGAAACATAAAATCATCGAACGTCTTACTCGATCAAGAACGCGAAAGCTTCATTTCAGATTTCGGATTAACAACACTTTTGAATTTCCCTTCAACTCCATCCCGAATCGTAGGCTATCGTGCTCCAGAAGTACTTGAAACTAAAAAACCAACACAAAAGTCTGATGTTTATAGCTTTGGTGTTCTTCTCCTTGAAATGCTAACTGGCAAAGCTCCGCTTCAATCACCGGGACGAGAAGAAGTGAGTGATCTACCTAGATGGGTTCAATCGGTTGTTCGAGAAGAATGGACAGCAGAGGTTTTTGATGTAGAGTTGATGAAGTATCCACATATTGAAGAAGAGATGGTTCAAATGTTGCAGATAGCTATGACTTGTATTAATAGAGTGCCAGATATGAGACCTAAGATGGATGAAGTTGTATCTATGATTGAAGAAATCCGACTATCCGTGTCAGAAAATCGTCCATCTTCCGATGGAAATGGCAATACCAAGGATTCAAATGTCCAGACACCATGATTTTTCGAATTTTTTTTTTTCTATTTAGAGATGAGAATCATCAAAATGACTAAGGTGTTTAGACTGTGAGTGTATGTAATATAAGTATCTTGGCAACTGCTTCTGTTTCTTTGATTTCTACACGATCTTGATGTTCTCATTTTGTAGGTAATGTTTCTTACCATAAATTGTTTGATAATGTTTATAGTTTCATAGTTTGAGGTGAGATTCTTTACTGGGAAAGAGAAGTACGATTTTCTTTCAAGTTTTGTTTCCATTTTTAATAAGTAAAAATGTGTATGTATTTCATCAAAAAAAAAAAAATGTGTATGTAGTATGTACTAGGGAAATATTACATGATTTTATCACCCTTATATGCCAGATACACCCAATCCCTAGGCCGGTAGAGTCCAATCGGCTTAGGTGGACAAACAGAACTTAGCGAGAAACAAAGCTGACAAACAGAACTTAGCGAGAAACAAAGCTCAATTTTTCTCTCTAAATCCTACATGTTCACCTAAGCCAGTCGGGATTCTTTCGCCCAAGGGGTTGGGAGAATTTCGTCACTTTGAAATTGGAATGCAATCTATATCATGAGAACCCCACCCTGCCCCTTAAGGCACTTTTTAGAAGTAATACTTGGCCTGAAAATCCTGCCCGAGGATGACCAATAAGCATGGCACGTCAGAACACAGTGCCATATTCGGGCCATATAGGACCATTGTATTTACAAACACTTCATCCCGCCAAATATTCGCCTCAACAAGATAATCTTTTTTTTTTTTTTTTTTTTTTTTTTTTTTTGAATTGTTCAGCGTGTGCCTCGAACCCTTGATCTCTAGGTGGAAGATTATACCTCTTACCACTCCAACCAAGGGTTGTTGGCAACAACAAGATAATCTTCTGCAGACCTAAAGCTCCTCATGTATCACAAAATATTTGTTTAGACTATCCAAACTCATAAACTAACAAGAAAGAAATCTGTCATTTGAGTATCACAAAAGTTATCACCAATGTAACAAAACCAAAATAACAGTGTAGATGAATTTGTATTTAGTATCTCAAAAGCAATCAAAGTGCCCCAAATTAGTCACACTCTAAGTACAACAAATTTCCTATATGGGACTATCTCTTCATCCTAAGAAAATGTATGTTAAATCATTTATATTGCAAACTGTAAAAAAAACGAAGCAACAAGACACTAGATCCGGTAGATAGGAACCAAAATTTACCTGCCTGAATTTGATTTGCCTCTAGTGCTCTGACTTGTGCTAAACCAAAAAAACAAAAAGATCGGGTTATTTGTTGACTAGATCAGCACCGCTGACATATTTAGCAACAAATGATATAAATCTGAAAGGAGCTCCAATCAATGGAGCATCTGTTATTGGGATGTCTTCATTTTCATCAGTCTTAGGATCCTGTGGTTCGAGTTCGTTAATTTGGTTGTCATCTAATGAGACCTGCACGATTTCTTCAATCTCGTTAGCTTCATATATTTCCTTTGATTCTTCGGTCTGACTTTTAGTGATAACAATAGAGCTCATATCTGAATAATCAGTATTTCTTCTTGTTTCTTCATTTTGATTGGATCCTGTATATTCTGAGATTTCGATAGATTCGGGAAGTTTCTCCTTTAACTCTGATATATGATCAGTTACTGTAGAAGATTCAGGAATAACTAATGCTATATCTTGTGTAGGAACTGAAGAAGTGTTGCTATGCTGATGAAGCTGAACGTGAAGTTCATTCACCTATAAAAATACATTCCAGAGAAAAGTCAAATAAGTTTTAAGCACAATCTAGTACTCTAAAATAGAATATTGAAAAATTTAAGCTTAATTGTCCCAATTCTTGTTATTAAAATCTATAAGCTTAACTAGTTCGACTGGTTAACTGCAATTCTAGTTAAGTACTCAAGGTTTTAGGTTTTATGGAGATGAATTGTTTAAGCGTAAGTGTATCTATTCCTTTTTCAACAACAAAAGTGTATCTATTCTACAATCCATATGATTAATAAATAATACATATTGTCTAGGAAAATAGTCCAAATCGTAATGCGTGTAGTGCGTATCAGAGCGACCATTGCTCCAGGTGTATTGAAATCATTACAAGACTCTAGTACGGATCATACCTTGAGTTTATAACAGGTTCAGTTCAATTAATTGAACAATAAACAGTCTGATTATTATAAAGCAAAATGACCATTTATATGGAATGATGGTTTTACGAACTAGGAGAATTTCGTAGGTCATTCATTAAGCAGTGGTTGCAGTTAGAGTTTCTATGAAAATTATCCTAGTAACCAACCCCATCAAATGAGAAAAAGATGCAAAAGGACCATCTGAGGATTACCTTTTCAACAAGCTCTGCATTTTCTTTTACCAGCTTCTGAACTAATGCATTTGCTTCTCCCATCTGAGCATTTGCATCTCTAACTTTCAAATCCTGATGCATGTTTATAAAGATAATCAGAACGACGTTCACGATAATATAGTGTCTCTGAAAATTTAATAGAAAAAGATTTTAAGTCCATAAAAACAAAAGACTGGATTATTCTAATCCTTAGCAAACGAGTGAAACATTTTTCTACGACTTCCTGTGTAATTCGCCCTGTGTAATTCGTCATTTGAGATCCTTCAATATTACAACCAAGAGAATTAAAATGAAAAGTTACATCAGCCTGGAACTAGGACAGGATGGGATAACAAAATTTTACCATTTCTGCTGTTGATGTTTCAGAAGGTGGGACATCCTTTGCCAAGTTTTGAATATGCGACTCCAGAACAGATATGGTTTCGATCAACCGTTGGTTCTCCTGTAGAAGGTGGTCTTTAGCTTCTTCCAACTCCTTCACCTGCCAGGCTTCGTATTTTAATATCCATATCAGAAACATCAACTCTATTACATAAGCAAATAGGCTTACTGTTAAGTAGCAATTACCAAGTACCAACTGACAGATAATAGGTATTAGGTAATAAATCTTGCATTATCAAAACATTTGCTCCAAAAGAAAAAATACTAATGTGGAATACAGGGAAGATTCCTGTCTCTTCGCAAGGTACAATTAAGAATATAATGATAATAATAAAATAATAAATACTTCTTGACAATTAAAGGAATGCATTGAGTCTAAGCAGAAATAAAAACCAACAGAGAATATGAAATCTGGTTTTGGCACATAAGGAACAATTTCTCCAGTCAATACTAATTATGATCAATGCCCGAAGTTAGTCAACAACACCCTCACCTCATATATGTTAGAAACTAATTACTTGAAGTTGTAGTTGTCTTTAAGTTTTTTTGTCGTAAAATAAAATAACATCTCCATAGAAGAAGGAAAGATAAAAAATGAGACATTTCTAAACCAGTAATATAACTTTCAATTAACTTATTATTGAACTCAATATTCAAGGATTCCTTTAGACGTTATTCCGGGGCCTGTTACACACTTTTCCAACTCAACTACTAGCTGCGCTTCCATCACGTTGAAACAAATAGAAAGCAGTCACAAAATCAATTCGAATATGAGATTTCAAAGGGTGATCCCAATGTCCCAACTTCATAAGTTAGTTAGCTACATACCCTTATTTCTAGCCCCATCCTGTCACCTTCCACTTTTGTAAGCACTTCCCTTGCTAAATTCTGCAAAGCATAGGTTGAAATTTTTTTATATTCATTAGCCACCAATCTTTATGACTTTGGCATCCCCTAGAGCTAAAGTGTTCAATTGGGGAAAAACAAAAACATAAAGGCGTTTAAAACTAGAATATATTACCTCCTTGAAGGCCCAGGATTCTTTCTCACTATGTAAATTTTTGACCTTATCCTCCAAGGCAGCCTGCAAATTAATGAACTGTTAAATGATGTTACAACTTTTACACAACTGTAAAGGTGTAAGACAAACCATGTGCCGAGATATTGAATGCTCCATTTCAAAACTTTAAATTGCTCAGTGCTTATACAAAAGTCGAAGAACAAGAGAAATCAAGTTATACAATGCATTAGAGCTGAAAAGTCCAATAAATACTTTTTGCTTCCCCACATACACGACCAATATGACCTGTGGCTAATAAAGAATATACAGGTCTTTTGCTACTAGGAAATTTAGTGAGCATAGGACAAGGATTTGATATTGTCAATCCAACTACATCTGAAGACCTCTTACTAGTTAGTGGATAACTAGATATGAGCCACCTCCATGAGGAGGTCATAGGCCAAAAGCAATATGGCCCCCCAGTCAATTTTCCCCTAATTTGCTAGTTAATAGCCCAAGCAAACCCTACCTGATCAACTTTCTCTGTGAAAATGATAGAAAATGCAGGAGGATAGGAAAGAGAGTTTTTCTTTTTTCTGTATAATATTCAAAAGAATATAACAACAATTACCTCTTTTTGGAGCCAGGAATCCTTTTCATTTTCAAACTGAAAGATTTTCTTCTGTAAATCGCCCTGCAGATAATCCAACCAACAATAACTTCTCTCTAAACATAAGAAATCCAACAATACAAATATAACTACTTCCGGGCACCCAATCTTTAGTTCATTCTTCACATTATCACCTTTGGACTAAAACAAAGGAAGAAAGTGAATACCTCCGTCTGAATGCGAGAAGCTTTATCAATCTGTAATTGTACAACGTTTTCTTTTAAGCTTTCCTGCAGGAAAAGAATTTGTTAGTCCTGCAGCAAAAATACTACAACTAGAAACAATTAGCTACAAAAATAGTATTGCCTACACCACATCTATATAAAATTCAGCATTTCTACAAGCCAAGCCATACAATATCAACTTGCTATGTTAATAAAATAACAACCTTACCTCCCTCTTCATGCAGGAATCAAGTTCGGTCTGTAACTGTGTGATTCTCTCTCCGTAGCTTGCCTGCATGATATCCAGTTGGTCGTGATTGTGCTGCCAAAAATTGAAATGCCAAGAATCTTAAACGTAAAGACGTAAAACTTAACATCTCATATTTGATGTAAATCTATAAGTACTGCATGTGGAGAGGATTTACAATACAAGTATTGAGAACATGTAACTACTACGTCCTTAAAAAACCATAAACCTTTACCCAATTAGACTTACTCTAATTACTTCTTCGAGGCATTTCTAGAATTCATTCTCAAAAGATAATTGAAATTGTAGCATATTTTGAAAACAAATCGAGACGGAGAGAAAATAAGTTGAAGAGAAATATATAAAGCAAGATAAAAGAAAAATAGATTTAGAAACAGACATTAAAAACAATCTAATGTTTGACATGATCCATCTCCATTGTTTTTCTTCTTTAATAAAGATTTAACTTTAAAGATGTTATTTTTGATACTTCGGAAAAACAATAACAGAGATACTTTATATTTGAAATAGGAAGAAGATATGATAGAACTAAATAAACCAAACAATCGAAGTGATTTAAGCAAGCACCTCACTATTTTCACCACATGGGCATCCTATGTTTTTTAATCTAAGTCATCTAATTAGGCGAAGGCAGAAAATAAAAGCAGCCAGAGATATCCAATTCCTATCATCTCAAGAATATGTGATAATTGAGAATGTACTGTGTCATACATACTACTGCATGCTAATTGACATAATGTTATAAAAACTAAAAAAAAAAAATACAAATATTGGACAAATTTTTATTTACGAAACACAGAAATTTCTATATGCAGTGAACTCAGGTGATCTCAGGCAAAAGCAGTACGAAAAAAGAAATAATCTGAAGTCCAAAGTCAAATCATAAATAATGTTGATTTATGCATCAAAATCGTATAGTTAAACCATGCATGAATCTAAATTTCAGTTTTTTTTTTTTTGCATAAACGATAACTGCATAAATATATGCACATTGTGTTTTTCCATTTATTGTACTCTGTCATTGTATTAATATCTACGTAAATAATCTATCCATTAACTTGATAAACAGATAATGGTGAGTTTGTCAGTGGAGTCTAGTTCTACTAAATCGTATTTCTAGTAAATATCATTTTTTTTTTCCTTTTCGAATGGACTCTTGAACAGCCTAAGTCCCTTAGTATGCTTGGTCGAGTGTGGAGAGATATCACGTGTCGTAATTGAATCCCAGTATCCCACAACTTGTAATTTACGAAAAACCAACATAAAATGGTGTGAATGAGAACAAAACAATTTAACTAGCAATCTAAATCAATTTTGTGTCTATGTGGTATTGTGGTGTACGATATTCAAGTCTTCCGATTTTACATTGCCATGAGAAAAATATCAGGGAATGTTAAAAAAAAGCGTAAATTGAATCGAAAAATGTGAAGTTAAAGAAACTCTTACATTTTCTGCTCCATTAATATCATGCCTGACCAAATTATCTTCAGATTCTAATGCCCTAGAATTGGATGTTTGAATATCTAAATCTCCTGATATCTGCTTAGAATGATTCTGCTCAATTAAAGTTGTTTCTCCATCAGTAACTGATGATACATCAGAAATTTTTGTTTGTTTTCCTTTCTTTTTCCTATTTTTCTTTTTCTTTTTATCATCTTCCATTACTTCAACTCAAACCCTAAAATTCAGCAGCACTTAATCGAAGATCCACAAAACTATTTTGCTCTTAAAACAACTTTATATCTTCAATTTCCCTAACCACGTCCGCCAATATTGAGATCTAAGAAATAATTTCAATAATCAAAATCAAGAAATTAACTTAATATTATCTTCTCCTACGAGAGAAACGAAAATCCCTAATAAATCGTTGAATGCAAAAACATGAACCCTAGAAAAGGCGATTAAATCGATCTTAAGAAATGGAAAGTTGAAAGTTTTGAAGGAAAGATTAGGTAAGAAATGTGAATGAGAAAATAGACTTACCGATCGATAGATAGGGTTTCTTTACGTACAAATTAAGCTTCTTTGAGACCTTTGAATTTTCACTGATAATATCTCAAGAGAGAGAGAAAAAGAGAACAAAAATGGCGAGAAAAACGTTATTAACGGCTTTCATGTAATGAAACAGTAGTAGAAATACTAACGGCGCGCCTTTGTTTCTTGATCTCAGCCCTAGAAAGGGTAGTGGTATACACACCCATTTTTCACTTTTTTTTTTTTTTTTTTTTTTTGAATCGAACCTGGAATCTTAAGGATTTGGAGTTTATGTCAACACTTTCAACCACTTAGGCAACCAAGGGTTAGACATTTTTTACGTGATTCATTCACTTTGGTATGACCAAGTGGAACTGTATAGTTTCAACAAAAAAAAATAAGTGGATGTGTATAACAATAATCGAGGGTGTACACGAATCTTTTTTCGAGAGAGTCAACACATGTTTTATTTAGTTTTTTCTATTTTTATTTCCAGATGTCGAATATGTGGTTTCAATCTCATACATTTTAATATCGTAATAGTATTTTATTCTATTAATAATGTATTTTATTGAATTTGTTTGTAATACCACAAAAAATTAAATTTTTTTGCATTTGTGTCCTAATTTGACAAAGCCAACACAAATCCAAATTTTCATATCTACGAAAATCTGAGCTAAAGTGAGAGCAAGTTGGGTTAGAGAGAAATCTGGGTGGGATAGAGAAAAGAATCGAGAGGGGAGTGAGTGTTTTTGGTCTGTAAAATTCTGAACTCCCATTAAAGATCACCCAAAAGAACACACGTTAGAGAGAGAGGTACGCGAGGGAGAGAGAAGGATTCCTGAGATTTAGTCAAGCAAATCTGGTTAGAAATTTAAGTTATTTTCGAATTTAAACTCGGGTAATTCAATCTTAGACCGTCAAATTTGACTCAAAATTTCAAAGTACAACTCAGCAAGTTGTGTAGAAATTAACTAATGAGTAACCTAACAAGCACTCATACCATTTCGCATGAGATAAAATATGGTAGTGTAAATGGGGTTTAAGACTCCTTACGATGGCATTAAAGGGTTTTTATATGACCTTATCAGAGTGAAGAGAATAAGAGTTTGTGTTTAGAAGAAACTAAAATATTTCTACTGAAACTTTGTTTTTCCTGAAAAATATTGTTTTTTCACAAACAACCCATCAAATAAAATAATACATCTATATTTTTTTTTTCTGAAAGAGCCTATGATGAAAAATAAGAGTTACAAGAAGTAGTACAACAAGATAATAACAAAGTTAAAACAGGTACTAAATTGTAACTAATTTAACCTCTGGAGGAATAAAATTTAAAACTTTAATTTTCTAAGGGCACAATCGAAGCTGCAAGATTATGAGCATCCTGGTTGTTAACACGATTGCACCACGTGATTTCCAGTTGTCTCTCTTGTACAATCGTTTTCAGCCCATTGATTTTGTGGCTTAATCTCCACCGCAAGACTGGATCGATGGCTGTGATGAATTCAATTAAAACCCTAACATCACCTTCAAGTATAAATGAGTTGCATTGGATTTCAGTTGCTAGGGTTAAGTCGACTTCCAAACCCATAACTTCACTGTGTAATGGCAATAGTACGACAATTAGACTCTTTGTATAAAGACCCTTACTGTCATAAGAACCCCATACTTTTAGATATATTTCGCATGACGGTTTCCTTCTCCAGAATTTCTTCTTGTTATGTATATATTTTTATTTTAATCTATAATAATCATTATTGAAAGTAGAGAGCATTTCGTTTTTCAGTTAATCGGTTTTCATCATCTCTCCTTCTTCTTTCTGCAATGAAATCCCATCTCTCCAAACTGCCTCTTTCAATTACCACCCATGCCTACACTAATGATCTATAATGATCGGAAATTAGAGAAACCAGACTCGAGGGAATAATTATAGAATATTAGGTTAACGGCAGTTTAAGCAAGAGCGATTCTGGGAGATAAATGGGGAAGGGAATGACAAAATCAATTAGTAGTTTTAAGAGATTTTCAAGAAAAACAGGCAAAGAAATGGGAATGGACACAAATCAAGGAAGAAATTGAAGAAAATAACACAATGAGAGATGATAAGAAATTTCTATCAATGGAGGAAGGAAGATTATACATAGACGACAAGCAAATAAAGTTATGGAATCACTCCACCTTCATATTTGAAATCAAATGTCAATGTCTCCGGTGACATCCATAAATTCTTCTTCGAGAAACTTGGTGGTGTTCTTAATGAAATCGTAATTCGTCTCTACTTGGTTCATCCTGATTACATATAATTACGTATAATACAGTTCACGACCTTTAAGGTCCTCTCATTTGTGATCTTCAGGATCTTTTTATTTTGCGGCCTTTAGGGTCTTTTTATTTTATTTTTGCAATATTGTACTCCTTTACCTTCATGTTGTCTTTACTTTTGTAAGTTTCGTGTTGTAATTTACGATAGTAAATCCATGTTGTTAGGGACGGGTCAAGGATTTTCATTTAGAGGGTGCGGATTTATATACTTAAGTAGTTTTTTTGCAAACATAGTAATTAACAATATTTATATTCATTAAATATATTATATTAATGCATCAACGATTACAAACGCAATTGACCTCTACGAGAGTTCATATTTTAAAATTTTCGCATAATCGACTCATTGTCAATTTCACTAAAAACTTCTTTTTCAATAAAGACTACTAAACTATCACTCATCTTGTTTCTGAAGCGTGTTTTAACTAACTTCGTAGTTTAAAAACTATTTCAACGGAGACAGTTGCAATCGCCAAAGTTAGTGCTAAAGTGATAAGCAAATAAACTAAATGATATGTTTTATCTCTCTTAGTTTCCACCAATGTTCTAGCAAGAGCTCCAGTCTCATCTAAATTTGAGAAATCATCAATCTGCCTCGTATCATAAATGTAATTATCAAGCTGAGAACTACGTAGCATACGATCAAGACTACTGAAATCTGATGGATAAAATTCAACAAGACGCATCAACTTACTTTTGTCGAAAATGACAAAACCTCTAGATGGACTCAAACATGTCGAAAAGGGCAAAACCTCGATAAGTTGAATTTTATAGGATTTAAGATAGATGAATTGAATTTTATAGTGGTTATGGTAGATGAACTGAAAGTTTGTAGGGATTTATGGTAAGATGAATTGAAGTTTAAAGGATTTATAGTAGACGAATTGAATTTTATTGGGGTTTAAGATAGTTGAATTGAATAATTTCAATATAAAAAAAGTTTAAATACTTCAAATTGGTTATAGGGGGACTCAAACCTAGATTCTCAATCTCACACCTCTCGCCCACAACTCAATGTCTCAACCACTTAGCCAAGCTCCAATTGTTGTTGTCTACGCACACGGCTAGATATATATAGGAACAGAAATATATATATATATATATATAAAGATACTTAAAATGCTTGGAGGGGGATTCAAATCATGTCCTCAAGGTTAGAAACACACTCCAACCAACACTTTGACCACTAAGCCTGTGCCTTCTTCATATCATCTTAATACATCAGAAGATATATATTTACCTATATATATATATATATATATATATATATATATATATATAAAGAAAAATGTTACTACTAATATTTTTTTCTCTGGGTGATCAAGGGGGTGCGCCCGCACCCCCCGCACCCCCATGGATCCGCCCCTGCATGTTGTACTCAAAGGAGTCAAAAGTCTCCAAACCATGTAATGCATTGGATTTAATTCCTACGTATGATGAAAGTTGTGGTTTTATCAAAAAAAAAAAAGAAACACCATACTTTTACTTATTTTATTGTCTAGGAGAATACAATTTTGAGGTAACCTACTTGCAACAAAATTCGAACCGTCCAACTCGTGACTGTGGGACTTAAAAAAAAGAAATTTTGGGCTTATAGTCCAAAAAACGGGCCCTAAACACACATTTAGTCCCCTCTAATCCTATAAAGGGTTTGTAAACCAAAATATTAATGTAAATGGATATCTAGTCCATTTATATCCATCTCGAGAGAAAACACAAATCCTTAGAATACATATTAAATCATAATACCTAAACTAACCTTCCTTATATATAAAAACTGACTTACCTTCAAAATTCTCAATTATCTTTTTCCATTTTTATCTCCCACCTTTTCTCTCCAATCACGTTTCTATTCAAAGTAACCATTATCTTCATTATCCTCCATAACGGAAACCTGTTTATTTTCTCTCTCTAAAATCGAATCATCTAATAAACCTCGATTAAATTCAGGAATCTTGTTTCATTTTCATTAGAGCAGCTGAAACTTCCATCGTTTATCAGGTTTTACATTGTGAAAGTATTTGTTCGTACCATTGATAAGATCTAATAATGCTTCTCAGGTTAAAGTAACAGATTCTTTCTCTCTAAAATTAAACATAACAGATTTTGATTTTGTTCTCAAAGATTTGTTTACTAATTCATTAAATTCGAATGTTTGAGGTTTATTTTCTCTCTCTAAGATTTTCATTACTGTTTATAATCTTGATGTTTAATCCTTCTTTACTGATTCCTTCAAATCGAGTATCCAATTATCATATCATTTTTCTTTAGATTTAGGTTTAAGCTTCTTGATTTTCTGATATTTCTTCACATCAGATATTTGTATCCGTACAATTTTATGAACCAGGTGTTATTCCATAGGGTTTCTCATAATAGAATATACAATATAGGTAGTTTACAATACATTTTCATACTTTCTAGTACATTACGCAAACATCTTCTGTACGATGTTTTTAAAACAGAATGTAAAATATATGTATTTTGTTACAAATTATACATATTTTATAAATAATATCAAAAACACCTTATAAATCTGCGTACATTATATATAATTTATTCAAAATTACGCATACTTTTTTCCCAAAACAGATGTCGTTTATAGTACAATAAATATTCCAAAAATTATATGTAATTTATTGCACATTATACATATTTTTTTCACATAACAGTGACCATATGATTCAAACTAAAGTTCTGTTTGTCTCCTAACACATTATGAAGTTTAACAAATAGTATGCATAATTTATCCCATTATACATGTCGTTTCTAGTAAATTATATGTTTTGTTGACAAATGTATATGTTTTCTCTTTGTAATTTTGCTATTACTTGTGGAATTTCCTACAGAATCATTCAATCTAAGTAAGACCATAAAACTAAAATCTGATGGTTGGGATAAAATATTTACTGAAGTTGGTCAGTTGTTTCCTGGTGGTGCAAAAACATTTCGATATGCTCTTCGACAATATAGTGTAACTGTTGTTTGTCCTGCTCAAGACTACAAATGGAGAGTACATGGATGGGCACCATTTTTAAACCAGAGAAGATTTTGTCTTTTTTTTGTAACAGAATGTAAACAATGTGTAATGTAAAAGAAATTATTTGTATTTTATTGAACATGACACACATACAGTTGATATTACGTTGTATACATGACAAATGATGGTTTCCTCGTCACAAATAACACATAATTTACGTATTTGTTTCATAATTTGTATTCGATGTGTATTTATGTATGAGTAAAAACGAAAACAAATGTTGTTGTAATGTCCCCGAAAAATATACTATTTCTAAATCTGAAAATTAAGTGAGAGAAAGTGATATATACGTTTTGTATATTACCCCCAAATCACGCTAAATTGATCTCAGAAAATATATTCTTTCCAAATTTGAAAGTTAAGTGAGAGAAAATTGATTTTAATCGAAAAAAAATTACATAGTAAAATATAAAAAATTGATTTGAAAATATTTGTGGTGATGGCGTTTCGTTTTGGTTAGGATTTTGGTTTCTGATCGATTTGGGTAATAGGAAAGAGAAAATTTGATTTCTAAATCTGTTTGCAGGAGAGAGAAATTATGATTTGTTTCTATCTGTTTTTTGCTAATAAATCCCCCAAATCATGCTCAAATTCGTCTTTTCAGATTACGTCACCATCCC
>BEHA01011547.1:608527-639117 GCA_002897215.1 Eschscholzia californica subsp. californica | reverse complement strand
CCCCCCCCCCCCCCCCCCCCCAAATTCAAAACGCGCGAAATTTGAGCATGGGAGATTGACGCTACTCTGTTTAGAAAGTGAGGGTTTTTATGTCCATATTAGTAAAAGGACTAAAAATCCATTTTTTGGGAAGATTGGACCTTAAACCCTTTCTGAACATTATTTTGGATTATATACCCATGGACCTAAAAAAACATATACCCAACCAACTGAACCAGTAGTGAATGTGGGAACTTGTGAATTTTGGATAGGTCATATCATATGTGATGTTGGGGGTGGGGATCTAGCATTCTAGCCTGAGAGAATGTCCAATGCAAAACTCATAAAAATCTCTATTCATCCTATGTGTCAAGTTCCAATTGAGATTCTCACTCCTATGTGGCCTTAATAGAGATCCTCAATTTTTTTTTGTCTCCAAAATGCAAACTCTAAACTTACCTTATTTACTTATGCGGCATAGTTATTTTTGTCAATAAATAATTAGTTATTTTAGAAAATATAGAAGACTCGATTTGTATTAGTTGAAAATCAAATATTGATGAGTTGGATAATTAGAGATATCTCTAATTGATGAGTTGGACAATTAGAGATATCTCAAGAGTGTCCTCTTGAGATATCTCTATTCCACCCTCGACACGTCATCTTAGAGATCCAAATAGAGTGTTGCATTGGAGAGGAGGTTTCTAGAGTGTCCTCTTGAGATATCTCTATTCCACCCTCGACACGTCATCTTAGAGATCCAAATCAAAGTTTCTAAGATTGAGTGTTGCATTGGAGATGCTCTAATGCAACACTCTATTTGGATCTCTAAGATGACGTGTCGAGGGTGGAATAGAGATATCTCAAGAGGACACTCTATTTCTAGAGTGTCCTCCTGAGATATCTCTAATTGTCCACCTCATCAATATTTGATTTTCAACCAATAGAAATCGAGTCTTCTATATTTTCTAAAATAACTAATTATTTATTTACAAAAATAACTATGACACATAAGTAAATAAGATAAGTTTCGAGTTTTGCATTGGAGACACAAAAAATTTGAGGATCTCTATTGACGCCACCTAGGAGTGGGAATCTCAATTGGAACTTGACACATAGGATGAATAGAGATTTTTTTGAGTTTTGCATTGGAGATGAAAGGAGTTTTAAGAAAAAACTCTAAAAATCCTAGGTGGCACTCAGAGTTTCTAAGATTGAGTGTTGCATTGAAGATGCTCTGATAGTCTGCTCCGAAACCACTTAAAATTTTCTCTTACATTAGCCGTGAGTGAGCCCCTTTACCACCCTCAATATATCAGATGTATATGGTAAGTTGGTCTACCCATATGGGATGAAGTTTACTACCCAAAGCGTCCAAACCTTAACCAAAGATACACGTGACTGTCTAAGTCTTACCCCATTCCCACGGCTATGTGGCGGGACTACCCATATGGCAGGACTTTCTTGTTTCGTTTTTTAACAGTAAAGGAAAACCTTCCTCTTATGAAAAGTAATTCTTCCTTCCCTACTCGATAAAATCAAGTATATTTTGTTCAAGAAATTTTCTATTACTATTTTGAGAAACTATTGATTCTTTCCTCAATTCCGAACCCGATTTTTTAACTGGTACATGTCTATATATATATGTACATTACTCTCTTCTTCTTTAATATCTCATCTTACTTAATAAAACATCTAAAGGTACGTATTTCTTTGATATTCTGTTTGAAATTTAAAGTTCTAAAAAGTTTCACTAACTCTTATGTGGTTTGTGTTTTTGTTGAATCAGTTGTTTCCATGGCGTCCAAACGTATCCAGAAGGAGTATAAGGACTTGAAGAAGGATCCTCCAACTTCATGCAGTGCTGGTAAGTAGCCATATCTACTAGTAGTTGGTTTTCGGTTTAGGGTTTAGTGTTTAGGAGTATACGTATCGATGTGGGTTTTCACAATTCAGAGTTTTCACAATTTATTGGGTTTTCATAATTCAGAGTTTATTTTGTCGTTATCAGGTCCGGCTGGTTCAGACATATTCCATTGGCAAGCAACAATCATGGGACCTAGTGATAGTCCATATGCTGGTGGCGTATTCTTAGCTACTATTCACTTCCCTCTGGATTACCCTTTCAAGCCACCTAAGGTACTTTTGTCAAACCAAAGTCCATTAAAAGGTTGGATCATCATGGTCTGAAACGACATAAACGAAATTCAAATTTATAAAAACTTACGTCTTAAAGGTTCATGATGCTTGGATACTACGTACTATAGCTTTGTTCATATGAAACATGATAAAGGGAATGTCCGAGTAGCTAGGAAGCTCTCGACTTTAAGAACTCTTATTTTTCAATGGAGTCCCTATTACTTAGTCGGTATATTTACTTTGGAAGTGCTCAATGGGAAGAATTAGTTCTTTATGTCTATAAAATCGGCATTAATTGTTTAACCATTGGTTGAGTAAAAAATTGGGCTGGTTTATGTTATTTATCCATTTTTAACATGATTTGTGTCGTTTGAACCTTGGTTGGGGCCTTCAGCCTTGTGCTTATTTAACATGGATATGAATGTCAGCACTAACATGTACTTGTTATTTTCTTTTGAACTAAGGAATTATGAACACAGATTTAGAAAATCGTAACGTGTAGTAGCAATAAGTTCTTTTCAGCTTCTAGACGGATACTTCCATATTTGATATCAATCAATAAGGTTATAATTCACATTTCAAATTATACCTTTGATGCTCATATTTGGTATCCTCTCTATTTATCAAATTATCAAAACTGATTTTCAACTATGAATTTTTTTTAATACTTATTTACCGACTTTCACTTTTTTTTAGTCGAATCATGTGGTACAGAATGTTCATAAATCTGTGTTTGTCCAGGTAACATTTCAGACTAAAGTATTTCACCCAAATATTAGTAGTAATGGAAGTATTTGTTTGGATATTTTGAAAGAACAATGGAGTCCTGCTCTTACCATCTCAAAGGTTTGTTCTAGTCACTCTATTCCATTCTGTATGATCTCATGTTTTCTTTTCTGATATGAGAAACGAGAATAGAATGCATTCTAGTTGGATAAGTGGATTAATCAGCCGTATAACGTCGTAGTAAACTTAGCATCTTAATATGGTTAGACACCTCCGAGTGACTTTAACTTCGGTACAAAGGCATTTCCGAATGCCTTTTAATTGGTTTGGTGGGGTACCCAAGTGAAGTGGTTGCCCACTTCAGTAGACGCATCCTAGGTTGCTTCCAGATTAACAAACTACGAAGCTTGGGCCTTTCGAAGTGAAAGGCGCTCAAAGGCCTATCTGATTTCCCTTTTCCAAATCACTTGAATATTTTTCCTCTGTGTGGTTAATGTTGGAACATACAATGCTCTGCCCTTTGATAGTAATCTGTAGTTTAAATCAGTTTGTGATATAATGAGAAAACTAAGAGATATTGGTGATTCAAATGATCTAACTTTGTGAATGTGTAAAATCAGGTACTGCTGTCCATCTGTTCCATGTTGACAGACCCGAACCCAGATGATCCCCTTGTGCCAGATATCGCCCACTTGTATAAGACCGACAGGCGCAGGTACGACGCAACTGCACATAGCTGGACGCAGAAATACGCCATGGGTTGAACCCTTAATATGTGAAAGAATTTATTGATGACATCTCTAATTAGAGATTGTTTACAAAACCTTAGCCTTTTTTACTCTTGAAATGGATCAAATTCAGTAAGAATATATCTAATTATTACTTTAATCTACAAAATATTGAAATATAGATTTGGTGTTCTTTTGTTCCTTAATACTCTCTTTTATTTGTTACATATTAAATGGCAATTAATTATATTTTACAAAATTATAATGTACTTTGAACTTTTCTCCCTTTCGCATTTTTCAAGAGAGATCGAAAAAGGTCGTGCTCTTGGGAAATAAAGAAAAATTTCAGGGGAATAAATAATTAGTCAATAAAAATGAATTAGAGGGCATATTCTTCTTTTAATCCCAAAATTGACTCGATTAAACGTTGTCCCCTAATCTTAATCTTCTCTCTCCCTTTCTCTCTCCTCTTACTTACCATTTATCTCTCTCTCCCACTTTCTTACATTAGGTCTCTCTTGTTTTCTCTCTCTCCCCCCCTCTCACTATCTCTTTCGCTCTCACTGACTATCTTTTTGTCGTTCTCACTCTATATCTCTCTCTTTTTCATTGTAGGTCACTCTGATCTCTCTCGATGTAGACATATCTCTTTTCTCTTTCTCTCTCACGCCAGTGGCGGATCCAGAAAATTTACTTTGTGGGGGCACAATTACATTAAACAGCAAAAAAGAATATCATCATCAATGATGAATCGCGGAGCTTCGTTACGAATACCTTAGTTATAAATGTGAAATTGCTAAAAAGATAGTACGTGTCGTTCAAACCGATGACCTTTATTTGTTAAGCAACACTCTGAACTAATAAGTACAAATTATATGTTAGAAAAAATAAGATCATTTTTATCTTGCAAAAAAATGCTCATAATCCATATTCTGTAAAGTAGTTAAGGAAGTAACTAAAGAGAGATAAAAATGACTTTAAAAAAATATTGTTTAGAAATTATACATAAAAATGAAGGATGGAGAAGGCATAAGCGAAATATGGGGATGCAAATAACTCTACCGGAGGTTTGATGAATTTTAGCAGAAAAAATGTCAAACTCGAATTTACAAAAGATTATGAGCTAATGAAATATTGACCGAAAAATAGAAGTTCAAAAGAAAATTTGAGACGCCAAATTGATAGCGACAAAATAAAAGAAGGGTAAAAGAAAATGGAGAATTTCTAAGCCCCCTTGTAAGTGTTAATGGCGCCTGACCTGAGGAAGTAAGAAGGAAGGAGGCGCTTTTAACACTAAATAGAGTGCCTTTAAACTTCCCCAAAGGGATTAGTCAAAAAACCAAAAAGAATAGGGAGGTGGGTTTCGAACCCATGCATGGAAATCGCGCTGTGAAAAATGTTTCATGTCACAGGATCAATCTCCAATGCAGCTTATCATGAGAATCAGAGGAACTTCTACAGGGGAGGTCACCAACAAAACCACTTCAACGATGGTTACATCTCAGCCTTGGACTCCTCCTCGGGCCACCTTCCTCAAAATTAATGTCGATGCTTCCTTCACCGCCCTATCCAAACCAGCAGGCATAGGTTGTATCATTCACGATGCCCACACTGCTTTTATCGCTGCCTTAGCAGATACAACCAAAGGTCAAAATGCAGAAGAATGTGAATGTCGCGCAATCATCTATTCTTTGCATTGGGCTACTAATCTTCAAATCCGACACATAGACATTGAAAGCGACAACCAAAACTTGATTAGGCATCTTCACAACAACAATACCGCAATCGACTGGCAATCAGGCAAACACATAGACAACATCACCCATCTTCGACAGAACTTCGATTGAATCCTCTTCTCTTTCACTCCACGACTGAACAACCTTATGGCAGACAAACTAGCGAAATGAAGAAGACATAATGGTAGAAAGTGCTCTTGGCACTGACTCGCTGATCTTCACAACTCTTTTGCTTCCTAGTTTTCTCCCTTCCCACCCATCTGTTTCTTTCAACAACAAAAAAAAAAAGGTTAATTCCGTTTTGTCCCCCGATCTGTGACCAACTCGCCGTTTTGGCCCCAATATGTGTCCGACAATTCATTTTGGCCCCAAGGGTCAAATTTTTGACAAAATTATCCTCGGGGGCCAAAATAGAATTATTTCTGAAAAAAGGGTAAAAACAAAAAAAAAGCCACATTACACCTATTCTTTGTCGTCCACTTCACCTTATTTCTCCTCCATCACACCACCTCCTCTCCACCCCACCCTTCTTCTCCGGCGAAAGGTTGTCGGCCGGAATAAAAAATTCCGGCCGGTCACCTTTTAACAAAAAGAGTCTCCCTTTCTCTCTCTTCTTCTTCTTCTTTCTCTCTCTTACTCTTCTTGTTATTTCTCTCTCTTCTTCTTCTTTCTCTCTCTTCTCTTTTTCTTCTTTACTCTCTCCCTCTCTTTACCAAGTCCGGCGAAGGAGACGATCCCCTCCCCCGGACATGGTAAAGAGAAGGAGAGAGTAAAGAAGAAGAGGAAGAGAGCGAAAGAAGAATAAGAAGAGGAAGAGAGAAAAAGGGAGAATTTTTTTTTTTGTTAAAGGTGGTCGGCCGTAATTTTTTATTCCGGCCAGCAACCTTTCGCCGGAGCCGGAGAAGAAGGGTGAGGTGGATAGAGGTGATGTGGTAATTGTTAGTTGAGGTGGACAAAGAAAAAAAAATTAATTACAGAAATGCCATGGGGGTATAATTGAGAGGTTGGAAAATAATTTGAGGCCAATTAGGAAATTTTTGGGGCCAAAACGGCGAGTTGGTCACAAATCGAAGCCCAAAACGGAATTAACCCAAAAAACCTGCTACCATTTGAGTCAAATATTGGTTAATGATTCATATTAGCAATTGATTTTATTTTAAGGAAAAAAGTCCCAGAAGCCTAATAAGGATTAGTGTTTAACTCTGGTAATGGGGGCACGTGCCCCCACGGGCCCTTACGTGCGTCCGCCTCTGTCTCTCGCAGTCTTTATCCTCTTTCTCGTAATCTCTATATTTCCCTCTCTCTGTTGCGGTATATATAAATCTCTGTGTGGAGATCACAGAGTTCGTGGTCACGAAACGTTTTGTGGCCACGAAATGGTCAGGACCTCGAAACGTTTTGTGTCCACGAAATGTTTCGTGCCCACGAAATTCTTCAGAGGGTTACGCCAGAAACCCTCCTCGAGGTCTGCTTCCAGAGGGAACACTTCCCTTCGCCGGACCAGTGTCTGTGAGACAGATAAAAAAAGAGAAAAATTAGTAAAATAAAATTCAGGCATATATCGAACACAAGTTACTTAATTTTAAGTAGAAAGTAAAAAAGTTTGTTTGCTAACGTAAAAATTTTCGACTTCATTTCAGTTAAAATTTGAACGAAGTCGGAAATTTTCGCGTTAACAAACTAACTTTGTTTTTTTAAACAAGTAAAAATGTAACTTATTTTAGTCTGGTCAAACAACACGTTAGTTTCTTATATACATTGTCCAGGTGATATTCGTCTTCGGTTCTACCTTAATAAGACCTGTAAAACTTATAGTACCACATCACATATGACTTCAACTTCTACAGCGTCCTCTTAGGTATATGTTCGTCCAACTCATGGTTTCTAAAATTTAGACTACTTCTGCCCATTATTACTCACTCATAAAGTCATAATTAACACAAGACCATCCAACGGCTAACCTATTGACCTAAACTTCTTCCCGCCTTCACTCAGGATTTAAAAGTCCCCCCCAAATGAGCCGAGTGTTCTGAAAACCTTAAGCAGTGAGAAGAGAGAGAAGGAATTAATTATAAGAGAGTTTTGATGAGATTGAGCCAGGAATGATAATCATAGCTTAGCAAATCAGAGATTCCATTCAATGAATCCTCGAATTCGAATAAGAAGCTTACATAAGCTGAACCCATATTACTTTCATGGGTTCAGTTTCTCTACCCATACTAGTCAAGGATTTGGTGACCTAAATCAAAAGTTTCAGTTAATTTCAGATACCCATTATCAAATCTATAACCATCTCTTAAATACTTGTCTACAAGAATGCAAATTAGTTGAATCGTGTAATGTGTTTGACAAAATGCCTCAAAGACAAGCTCAAGCTGCAAAAACCTGCAAAATTATCCATGCCCAGACAGAGAAATTTGGGATTGGATTAGAAGGAAAGTTAGGAAATACTATTGTTGATTTATATGCAAAATGTGGTGTTGTTGATTTTGCTTGGAATGCGTTCAATCGACTTGATAAGAGAGATGGGTCTTCTTGGAATTCAGTCTTGTCTATGTATTCAAGGTTCGGTTTGCCAGAAGAGGTTGTAAGGGTGTTTGGCTTAATGAGGAATTCTGATACAATGCCGAATCAGTTCACATTTGCTTTGGTTTTTTCTGCTTGTGCAAAATTGACTGATCTTCGTCTTGGTAGGAGAGTTCATTCAGACGTGATTAAGACGGGTTTTTCATTGAATTCCTTCTGTGAAGGTTCTTTGATTGATATGTATGCTAAATGTGACTGCTTAGTTGATGCTAGGAAAGTATTTGATGGAGTTGACGGACCTGATACAATTTCATGGACATCCATGATTGCTGGTTATGTTCGAGTTGGTTTTCCAGAAGAAGCTCTCGAATTGTTTAAAGAAATGCAAAGAGTAGGTGGTAGGCCGGATCATGTTGCATTCGTTACAGTAATTAGTGCTTGTGTAAGTCTAGGAAGGTTAGAAGATGCAATTGATTTGTTTGCTCAAATGCCCAATCCTAGTGTGGTGGCTTGGAATGTATTGATTTCGGGTCATGCTAAAAATGGATTTGAAGAAAAATCTATCAATTTCTTTCGAAACATGAATCTAGCTTGTGTTAAACCTACACGGTCTACATTAGCAAGTGTTTTAACTGCCATTGCCAATCTTTCGGCTCTTGATCAGGGGAAGCAGGTTCACACGGAAGCTATCAAACTTGGGTTAGATTCTAATTTTTACGTCGGAAGTTCATTAATCAATATGTACTCGAAATGTCAGATAATTGATGCGGCAAGAGAAGTTTTTGATGCAGTGGATGTTAGGAATATTGTGTTATGGAATGCTATGTTAAAAGGCTATGCAAAGAATGGCCAGCCTATCAAAGTCATGGAAATTTTCTTCCGAATGAGGAGTTCTGGCCTAAGACCTGATGAATTTACCTACACCAGTGTTCTAACTGCAATTGCTTGTTTGGAAAGCTTGGAAATGGGTAGGCAACTTCATTCATTCATAATCAAGAACAACTTGGACTTAAATTTGTTTGTCGGAAATGCATTGGTCGACATGTATGCAAAAAGTGGCGATTTAAAAGATGCGAGATGCCAATTTGAACTCATTCCAGAGAGAGATAATGTTTCATGGAATGCCATTATTGTTGGGTATGTGCACGAAGAACACATGGATGAGGCTTTTAAAATGTTTCAGCTGATGAGATCGGATGGGTTTGTGCCTGATGAAGTTTCTTTGTCTAGTATACTTAATGGTTGTGCAAACCTTCAAGCAATTGAACAAGGAAAAGAGGTGCATTGTTTCTCACTCAAATTGGGTCTTGACATCAATATCTACGGTGGAAGTTCCTTGGTTGATATGTACGCAAAATGCGGAGACATGGGAGCTGCAAATAAGGTACATAAACAGATGCCTGTACAGACTGTTGTCTCCACGAATGCTTTGATTGCAGGATTCGTTCAGCACAATGACATGGATGAAGCTTTAAATCTGTTTCAAGAAATGCAGGGAAAAGGATTGAAGCCATCAAAGTTCACCTTTCCAAGCATCTTGGCTGCATGTGATGAATCTTCGAGATTGAATTTGGGGAGGCAGGTGCATTGTTATACGTCAAAATCCGGAGTTTTACATGATGATGTCTTCTTGGGTGTCTCTCTCTTGGGAATGTATCTAAATGCTTCAAGCAGTGAAGATGCAAATAAGCTGTTTTTGGAGTTCCCCAAGCGAAGAAGTGCAGTTTTATGGACTTGTATGATTTCAGGGCATGCTCAGAACGGTTATAGTGAGGAAGCTCTTCACTTTTTCAAGGAAATGCGTAGTGATGACGCCGTACCCGATCAAGCCACTTTTACCAGTGTCTTAAGCGCTTGTTCTGGTTCAGCTGCTCTTCAAGATGGAAGAGAGGTCCATTGTCTAATTTTCCATATAGGTCTCGACTTAGATGAATATACATGTAGTTCTCTTGTGGATATGTATGCCAAATGTGGGGATATTGAGAGCTCAAGTCAAGTTTTTACCGAAATGTACAGTAAAATAGATGCTATATCGTGGAACTCAATGATCGTTGGATTTGCCAAAAATGGGTATGCAGGAGATGCACTCAGAATTTTTTATCAGATGAAGAACGCAAATGTGGAACCTGATGATATCACATTCCTTGGTGTACTCACTGCCTGTAGTCATGGAGGAATGCTATCAAAAGGTCGTGAATTTTTCGATCTTATGACAAATTATTATGGGATCCAACCAAGAGTAGATCATTTTGCCTGCATGATTGATCTCCTCGGGCGTGGTGGCCATCTCAAAGAAGCAGAAAAGTTCATTCATGACCTGCCATTTGAACCTGATGCTGGTATTTTTGCCACATTACTTGCTGCTTGTAGAAAACACGGGGATGAAGTGAGGGGACAGTGGGCAGCTGAGAAACTTATGGCGTTGGAACCTCAAAATTCTTCACCATACGTGCTTCTTTCGAATATATATGCTGCATCTAAGAACTGGGATGGGGTTAACACAGTTAGGAAGTCAATGCGAGAAAAAGGAGTGAGGAAATTGCCTGGGTGTAGTTGGATTTCAGTGGGAGCAAAGACAAACTTATTTGTCGCAGGAGATAAATTTCATCCCAGTTCAAACGAAGTTTATGATCTTCTGAAGGATTTGACTGCATTGATGAAACAACATGGTTATGTAGCAACAATTGAATCTGTTATTCCTGAAGACGACTAAGTCATGATCTAGTCATCCCTCTGTGCTGAGATAAAGAGTCAAATGTCTAGCCGGTTTTTGGTTTATTCTTGGAGTCTGGTGGAAATCAATCAACGGAAAAACTCCCACTAGTTTAAGAAGAAGACCAAACCAAACATTTGGGTAATCACAAGTATTATGTCATCGTGTGCATGAAACCAAAGTTTATTAGGGCATTACTAAGTTTTTCAATTTCGTTTTGCGGAAGAGGAACCACTACGAGCTTTTGATTTCATCTCTGGTTAGAAAGCTAGTGGTGCTCCATTACTGCGTGGATGTCGGGGTGTGCCAGGTAAACCTCTTTATCACGCTTTTGTAGTTTCTTTTTTGTAAGTGGGTGTGGTTTCCACGTATAAAGCTTAACTTGCTAGTGATAATTAATATGACTGAATGTCATATTCAGGGAACGATCACTTGCCTAGCAGAAAATTTGTATCCTTAAGCTGACAAGGAAGGTGAACATGTTTTATCTTCACCAACCTAAACCGAGAGATGGACCTAATTCACATTTCTTTGCCGCAACCATGCATGAGGTACAACAAGGTTAGTTTCAATACTGTGTGATTATTGTTGTTATAAGAATGTCCAAGAACTAGTTTTGATTCTTGATTGTGCATAAAAAGTTATAGGTATCCCCTAATAGAGTAAGAGAAATACGTAAGACCTGCACCATCTGCACTAAAAGGCGTGGGGCGAGTAAAAGGATATAACCATGTTATTAAGAGGGAAGAACTATTATTTTTTACTAACATAAGGGAATTGGATATAGGACTCGTCCGAAATCCACCTTGTTGCCATCCACAAGGGTTTCATGAGGATGAGATCATCACAACTTTTATGAAGACTAAGATTGTGTCTGATAGCATTTATTTTTCATGGATCAGTATGAAATTTATAGAAATAAATTAATTTCTTTTTTGTTTGTGATTTTATTTCTATAAAATTGTAGGCCTTTTAAGTTTAAGTTGTGACAATTTTTCAAAGATTGTTTACGAAGACCTGGTGCATAAACGTGTACTACAATGGAAATAGTTTTTTTTTATCAAATATACATTTCCATTGGTTTCAGGTTTAAATTAGAAACAAACATACCCTAATGTCATGGTAAATGATAAGTCAAATCTCCCAAAAGAAGATTGTAACTGATGGTTCAAAAAAAGCTAATTTCAGTTAAAATAGTTTGAACAAGAGTTCCTTAACCTCTCTTCTAAATTTAAACACTAAAAAGATGTATGTGTAATTCTTGCCAGATTAGTTTTAAAGAAAAAAAAATCACAGAGAACCCTTTTTTTTAAGGAATTTACTTTTTATTTTTAAATTTTCTATTAGGATCAATTTCTTGTTCTAGGGTTCTTACAATTTATAAATTCCTAATTAGAAATATAGGTTGCTTGCTTGGCTTCACAACACAGAGATCTAAGGTAATGTTGATATATTATGGGTAATATTTCTTTTTGTTTTTGCAAGTTCTTTAATGTCCATTGAGATGAAACCTTATTAGAGTTTGATTTTCAGCGTCGAGGTTACTAATTCATGGTAATTTGGGTGAATTTTGGTGTAGAGTGAAGTGGGGTCTCTTCAAATTATCGCAATTTGAAGGTAAATGTTTATCTCTTGAAAACTTCATGGATTAATGCATCTAATAGCTTTTTTACATGCATTTTAGGTTTTTTTCCTTCTAAAATCAAAACTTCATGAATTTATCTAGATCCTTGAATTTGAATCTGAATTTATGGATCACTTTGAAGGTTTTAGGCATTACTGAGAGGTTACGCTGTTTCACTTGTTAGGTTCCTAAAACATAAGCATCATTTTCTAACCTAATTCGTCGACCAAATTTAGCGAATTTAAATGTTTATTAAATATTTGATGGATATATTGGAATTATTTGGTAAACATAACATGTTATTACTCTGAAATCTGATGAAATTGATTGGATTTTTATGTTCTACAGGACATGAATTAGTGTTTAGTTTCTAATTCAGGGTGCTGGAAGATTTGGTACCCACTTTGTGTTTCAATTATTCATTGACAATGAAACTAACATGATTTGATTAAATTTTAGATCAGATAATCTTTTCTTTTCATTTACCTTCTTGTAGTTAAACGCCATCTTATTTGTTTTTGTCGTTTCATGTACATTATTTGATCAATTTTATGTTTCAGAGCCCCTACTGTATTTCTCGTGATTATTAGGCTCTGCTACATAAATATCAATGGGACTTTGCAACTGCAAGGAAAGTGTAAGTTCTTCCACATACTCGTTGACATGTATATCTTGCCAATAATTGCAACTTCAAGTCCTACTTTTCTCCTAAATCTTCAACCTAATTTCCGCTTATGTCTGTAGTTTCGAATCCTGACTCTGGTTTAGTCGCTGATTTCATTTAGTTAATTTCAGTACAAAAACCATTCAAAATTCAGGTTTCCAATACGTATTTTTGTTATCTCATGCATAGTTTTCTTGACAAACACTATACTTGATTGGAACTTGCAGTATAATGAAGAAGATGAATTTGATGATCAAAAAGTAGAGTTTGGGGGTGGAAAAGTGCAGGTTGTATCTACCAAAGAAAGTTGGGATAAACATTTAGCAGAAGCAAACAAGGATGGAAAAATAGTAAGTGTTTTCGAACTTGTTATTTGGTTTACCTTGCTATTTTCAGTTTCTTGATGTTCTTGGAGTTGATTACCGTTAAATTTTACTTCGGAATTGAAATCTTTTCTTTTTAAACAGGTTATAGTGAACTTCAGTGTCTCATGGTGTAAACCCTGTAGAACTATTGCTCCAGCTTACTGCGAACTTTCTGAAAAATATCCTTCACTTGTATTCCTTACAGTTGATGTCGATGAACTACCTGTAAGTAACAAGTACACCCTCGATATGATTTAGTTTTAGTTGAGTGAAGATAAATCAAGCTTGCTTTCAAAGATAACTAAAGTACTGTGTTTTTTTCTAAGTCAGATCTGAAATCTTACTCGAGGTCTGTATTGACTCGAGCGAGATTTGACTGTTTGTTTTTATCTTATTCAAGAACTCTGAGTATTATGAATGACTAAGTTTGGGTTGATTTTGGGTACTTTTGATTCAGACGATACATACGAGTCAGATTCAGATAAGGAGAAAAAAACACCACCTTAGTTTTTCAAATATGAACCTTAATACTTTAGTTGTGATTGGTTTTGATTTATCTTTGATTGAATATGGGTTCATCTCACAAAACGAGCCCAAGTTTTATTCTTGCTCATATATTATCCAATGGGTTTGCAGGAAGTCTGTTCTTCGCTAGAAATTCGAGCAACTCCAACCTTCTTCTTCCTTAGAGATGGAGAACAAGTAGCTAGACTTACCGGAGCTAGCAAAACAGATCTTCAGAAGAAGATTACCGAAGTCACTAACTCGCCAAAGGAAATATGAGATATTTTTCATGCTCTCAGAAATTAAAAAACAATACCTCAGACATCCCTTTTCTTCTTTTACTTCGATAGTTCGAATGCCAAGATTCGGTACTCCATATTCTTTCACTCCACAGTTTTAGCTCAAGTTCTTGATCTGCAGAGCTCACCTCAATGCCCAAGATCACTTGCTATGTTCGGCGGTCCATCATGTAAAGAATGGAAATTGTTGTTTTCTTTATTCTTTTGTCCGATCACCAGACTCGACGTGTCAGTATGTGAAGTGGGGAATGAGGAAGTCATTTACAAAAAAAATTGGTTCCGTGAAAATTTCCCAAGTTCGTGTGTATTTGGTTGGGTTGGTGTTATAGAATTCTATGTGAAAATTTTAGCAGTACTTGTGAACGATTTACTAATTTATGAAACAATATCTATATCAATGATTGCTTACAAAATGCGATTCCAGACAGTTGTTCGCAGATGTTCAGACTTCAGAGTAGGCGAAAAAGAAAATTAGAGGGAAATGGCTGGCCGAACAGACATGAGAAAGATATAGATGAAGTTGGATAGAGCTCAAGTTATCAAACGCGATTTGTCTAATTATAAAACAAACATTTGAACCTAGTTAAATATTGTCCAAAATAATTTCTGAGTTAGACTCTTTCACGAGTCAGATTTGATGAGTTAGAAGTAAATGAATAAGAAACAAAACAGGATTAGATCTGACTAAAGCAAGCTCATCTTTAGTCTCATACTTGAATAAAGTGGACCTCCATTATATAACTCAAAGAAAAAGATAAGAAACCCAAAAGAAAATCAAGCTGTCCAAAACCAACCACCCTATTCTCCAACTCTACCCATTTGGAATCTTTGCACATGTTATATTCACCCAACCCTCTTCATTCACAGTTGTCCTTCCTCTTCATTTTTTTATCATTATCTTTCTCTGTAGAATTTATCATCCACTAGGGTTAGGAAACAACAAATTCCAGACAGACTCTGGTTTACTTTCCCGTGATTGAAGCTTGAAATGATTCTTATCCACCTTTGCTTCAATTATGAGAAGCCACATCGGATTTCTGCCTAGAATATATTTGGAATTTTTTGTTCCTTAGCATTTTCCTTTATCATCCCACCACGTACAATAGTTGACTTGGAATAGAAAGACAAGAAGAGGAATAATTCAATGTGATTATATTAAGATTAAGACAAGGGGTATTAGACTAATAAAATTTGAGTTTTCACAAATTACAATTTGGCATGATTTTCCAAAAACATAGAAAATATATCCTTACAAATTTGAAGTACAAGAATATTATTACACTCCCAAATAACAACTTACAAAAAGAAGAAAATATAGTTAATAAATGAAATATATGAAAAGCAATAAGTTCGATAATATTTTATAACCGAAACCAAAACAGAGATCTTATAGATTTCAGTCGGCAGGGAAAGTAACTCTGTTGATATCGATATCTCATCGTCCTTTAGGGTTCATGATCTGTGAGAAAACAGCACTTGGTGTTAATCCATCAGAATCTTCACTAGTAACACTCCTTCCTCCAATACTCATTGTCATTCCACTGCTTCTTGAATCTGTTACATTTCCAAATGAAGCATCTGGATCTTTATTCTTATCGTATTTGCCCCCGGTAAATGGAGTTTCCTCGCTATCCATATCGCTGCATTTAATTCCTCCACTCTCTTCCATGCTTTCCTGTAATTGTAGTGCAAATTCTAAGTTCCAGAGAACATCACCCATTGCTGGTCGATCGGTACCATTATCAGCTACACATTTCTCAGCTGTTTCTGCAAATTTCTTGAAGCATTCTGGTGCTATTTTACCCTTCAAGTAAGGATCGGTTATTTGATCGAGAATTCCCTTCTTTTGGCAATGTAAAGCCCATTCCGCCAAACTCACTTGTTCTTTTGCCAATGTTGGATTTAATGCTGGCCTTGCGCAAAGGACTTCAAAAAGGACAACTCCGAAGGAGTAGACATCTGATTTTTCTGTTAGTTGTTGCCTTCTGAAGTATTCGGGATCCAAATACCCGAAACTACCCTTCACGACAGTACTGACGTGAGTGTGATCCAATGAAGGTCCTGTCTTTGATAGCCCGAAATCGGAAACCTTTGCTACCCATTTCTCGTCTAAGAGAATGTTGGTGGTTTTCACGTCTCGGTGAATGATGGTGTGTTTGGCACCAGTGTGGAGATAGTGTAACCCTCGGGCAGCTCCAATGCAGATTTCGAGCCTTTGTTTCCATGGAAGAGGTGGTTTTTGAGTCTTGTAGAGGTGCTCACGAAGTGTTCCGTAAGCCATGTAATCATAAACAAGGATCATCTCAGAGTTATCTTCACAGTATCCTATCAGAGACACTAGATGACGATGACGCAGTTTAGAAAGCATCTCAATTTCAGTCTGGAATTCATGAACACCTTGGTCAGAGAGAGGATTCCCACGTTTAATGGCAACTTTAGTGGTTGCACCATCGATTTCTCCCTTGTAAACTTTTCCGAACCCACCAACACCCAAGATTAAAGATTCATCGAAGTTGTTTGTGGCAGCTTTGATCTCAGCAAATGAGAAGTGCCGACAAAGATTTGAAGGAAGCGAAGAGGCATAGCTTCCTGTGGTGTTTGTCTTCGCGGAACCTGCAGAATGTGAATTTCCATAGAGAGACAGAGGAAGCCACCCAGGTGGCCCGTCACTGGCGTTAGACCCACCTTTCTTCTTCTTGTATACGACAAAAATAATGAAACAAAGAAGACAAAGACCAGCAATTCCTCCGATAACACCTCCTGCTGTAACTCCAGTTTTGTTCTTTGATTTACCAGATTTAGATGGTGGAAGGGAAGGTCTTATGATTTTCTGCACAGGAGCAGGAATTGGGTTTGGTCCAGCAAGGTTTCCAGTAGTATCATTTACTTTAAAGATCTCCAACCCATTTAAGATAGCATTATAAAAATTAGACTTGGAGGCAGTATTCGGATGTAATTCGAGCCATAAATCCTGCTGGGTACTTCCTCGAGGAGGGCCCACAACAAAATCCTTATATGTAGGAATTCCATTTCCTTTATCTCCTGTCCATGCAATCACATCAGCTGCATCAAAGGCAGTCTGGTTGTTGAGGTAGATATTAAACACCCTCTGATTGATCTTGGTTATACCTGGCTGAAACTCACAGAAATGAAGCCTAACAAGGTAGAAGAAACCTGGGTCAATCGTAAAAAGCCAAGTCAAATTGAAATTCACGTTAACATTTTTATCCGGTCCCATTAGTCGAGCAGTTTTGTAAACATCTGTTGGTGCAACATATGGAGGCATGCCTGAAGGGTACGTAATTGTCTTGTTTGGGCTAGCAGAGTCTGTAACACCGAACTGTGCCCCAAATACATAAGACGAATCATCAGACCAAGATCGAAACAACCCAGTATCAGCAACAGGAGAGATCTCATTTCCACCCACATTTAACCTTACAACTTTCTCAAGTACAGTAGTATTATCAATGAAGAAAGGAGAATCTAAACCAACAATATTAACACCAGTAATCGAATTTGAATCATAGATACTCGGCATTGAAATTACCTCAATCCCATTCACAAACGCAAACGAATTTGAGTACTTTGACGATGGGGTGAATGTTAGGTTAACTCTACCGCTCTCTATGTTGATCGAAAACTCTTTGACAATGAAGGCGTAATTCAGAGCTGCAGTAGTCTGTGCCACACTGAAGTTTCTAAGAAGTGTATAAGAACCAGCGGTAACCGAAAAGATGGCATTAGACGCATTAAGACCAGCATAAAACGACGGATAGAAATGGAGACGAACGAACTTCCGACCAGAACCAACAGGAATACTGTAAGTAAATTCAGATCGGAAAATTCGAGCAGTCATGTAAGGAACTTCAGCAACAGAAGGATCTTGAGTAGCAGCACGAGACGTTAATGTATTTGCTTCAGCCGCTGCAAATTTAGAACCATTATCGCCTTCCCATGTCCGACCATCAATATCTTGTGCTTCCGAGGTGGAACCACAATTCAAAAGGTTGTTATCAAGTGGAACATAAGAATCATTCGCAGCGGAAATTTGATAGATCAAGAACGAAAAGAACAAGGAGACTAGAAAAGGAAAAAGACATTTCGTGTTGATTTTCTTCATGGAAATTTGAGATTAGATTTTCTAAATATAGAAATTCCTAACAGAAATTTTCTACGAGATCTATTAATGAGATAGTTAATCCGAGAATATAGGGTTTCTATTCCACCAAGTTCAGAACTTTAGCAACAAATGGATCATCAAAACCAGTTCATCTCTTAGTCAACTAAGATCAAACTCATGTAAAATCACTGAAATCAGCTCAAGAACTACACAAATCTCTCCCAAATGATGACCTTTATCATCAAATCACACCAAAACCAGCTAAAATAGTGCAGAAAACACAAATTTCAGCTTAAAAATCACGGAGTTTAAGCCATTAAAGAGCTTTAACAAGCTTCTAACAAAGATCAAACAGATGCATGAAGACCATAAAAAGGGGAATATTTACCTTCGAATTTTTCGGAACAAATCCAGGTGATCGAGAAACTAGGGTTTGATAGTTGAGTAAAATCCCCCTGTGATTGTAAATGAAAAATGAACCACTCAATCTGAGTATTATTGTCCAAAAATGTCGTCACAATTATAAATGACCTTGAGATTATTTATAATTACGATAATGCCATTATTCTCAAAATTATTAGTGGAAGACACAAACACCGCATAAAACGCGTTAAGTTGTATTCAACTACGCGCTCCGCCGTTCCTTTCCATTTTTATTCTTTTATTTTCGTTTGTTCACCTGTGGGTGAACAAACACATTGGTTTTTAACTGTTGGATATTTTCCACCGTCAACTTTGATATTAAAATGAACGGATGAGATTTTGTTTATCGCATAATGAAGGTGAATAAAAAAAATCAATTTACTTTTTTGGATATTTAAAATAGAGAGATATTTGCCGGGTATTAATTAGCTAAAGTACAACTGTATTATGTTGGTGATGACATTGGGAGTAACTAAAATGTATTAATTAGGTGCTAACTACCGAGTCAGAATTGGGTGGGTCGATTCCCCAGTCACTTCTGAACAAATTAACGACATTAATAATATTACTACTGATAGTGTTGACATAAACATCAAGATTTTGAAAGACCCAAATTTAATTGAAATGGAGTGAAATTCATGGTTATTGTATGAGTTCATTAAAGATATAAATAATGTACAGTAATAAGTTTGTCGGGTTGTAGTCATCTTTCATGTTGCTTGGCTTTAGGCCTCCTTTATTATTGGTTTAACTTAGGGAGTTATCGTGATGTATAAGTCTTGTAATGACTAACGTAGATCGTAGTTCGCATAGAAGAATTATTTCTATGACTGACTGTCTACACAATATTAAGTAAAAAAAACTATCTATAAGTTTTTGAGCCTTGCATCGGAGATGTCTTATGAATAAAATAGTGTCATGGAAGATAGATAATCTCAATTGAGTATCCAGACTGGTTAATTAGAGTTTTATTAGTTTCGCATTGGAGATGCTCTTATAAGTTAGATTTCAAAGTAGTACTAAAATTCAGAAATGAGAGTTGATTTAGACAACAAAAAAGACAAACACCACTTAAAAATTATGTGAGAGACGTGATAGTCCCTCGTTTCAAACTTAATGTATTTTTTGCTAATAAGTTAATTAACTTTTGGACTTTCTTCATCGAAAAAATTTACTCATAGAATAATGCACTAAATAAATACACAAGCCAAAGAGTTCTAATTTAGAGGTACAATTATTAAGACTGCAATTATGCTCCTACATTTCAATTTGTAGACTATAATAAATGTTCTTTTCCATTGTGTTTTGTTTTTTATTTACTCTTCTCATTTTGGTGGAGTACATTTTCATTACAAAAATGAGTGAAAAGCCAAAAATCTAAACCTTGCTAAGAAAAGAAACCCATCTAGAAATAATGATGTAAAAAACTCACGTGTTAACACTTTTTTAACTGTTGACAACGTATATAATTGTTAACAAGACAACCATATTTTTTTCATAATCCCCTTTTTACCATTCTATATATGTTGACAACATAAATAAATATTTTGTTATAAACTATTGAAAACATGTATAATTGTGTTGTCATAAACTGTTGATAACATATACAATAATATCCTGATTTGTTATAAAATGTTGACAACATACATATTTATGTTGCTAACAACATATACAATGCATTAGCCAAAATATTATTTGTCCATTAATAGATTTGTTAAATACAAAGGATAACATGCATAACATTTTATTTTTGCAAAAGACAAATAAAAAAATGCATTAGTCTAATGTTTCTGTCAAAAGCAAAACAAAAAAAAAATGTGGAAATAATTTTTTTTCTTTACAAGACAAATCGAAAAATGTTTTAGCCAAAATGTTAGTGTCAGTCTGTGTTTGTCAAATGCAAAAGACAAAATGCGAAACATTTTTGTAAAATTATTTTGAGTAAAAACGAATTTGTTTAGAAATTTACAAAATTATTGTACTTTCACAAAATAAATTTTTTTTTTCAGATACTATTTAGATTTGGGCTTGGTTTTCTATTATACCCTAAATTCTGAGTTTTTAAATTACCCTCCCTTTTTCTTGTGGGGACTGCCCCAAATTTTATAGTGAGGAATATGTTATCATGCACAAAAAAAAAAGTATTTTGTAATTTCCTTAGATGCAAAGAGAATTTGAGACATGTAACTTTTTTTTATTATTAAATTTTTTTTTTTTTTTTTTGTAGTTTTGGACTATATACTCATTGAAATTGGACTTCTTAAACAAATAATATTTTCAATGTTGCAACAAAAAAAAAAGACTATGTTCACTGGTTCTTGGAGTTTGTAAGAAAGTATCGAAATCGAATTATACATGTAAGATACTCGAAAATCTAGTTTATTGTACCCCTGTCATAAGATGTAGAACATCAATGACTCAATTTTGATTTCTCGACTACAATATTTTTTCAGTAATATCTATTGAGTTATGTAACTTCCGCTATAAGCAACTATATTATGATAAGAAAAAATAAAAATGACATTGTTATTCCGGTTTTAAATTTTTACTGAAAATACACAACGTTTAATAAAGTATTGCCAGCAAATTGAGATACTTCCCCATCGCTTGAGAGAGTGTCCGAAGACTGAGCTATAAGTTAATGTTCAAGCTTAGTAAATGTTAAAGTTTTTTGTGTGAGTTTCTGGAACCTCAAACTGAAACAATATCGATAACTGCTTAGATATAGAGCATCACAAAATAATACATATCCTTGATGAGACACCCAATAAAGATAAAAGGAAGCAATACATATCCTTGATGAGACACCCAATAAAGATAAAAGGAAGCTGAAGCCAAATTACAAAGGCACAACAAATTCCTAAACCCAATAAAGAAACCCATGTTTTTTTTTTTTCTGTTGAAACATAGCAAAGAAACCCCTCGTAGATCACTTCTAATAAATACAAATAAACAGCCTAAACACTTTTTTTTTTTGTTGAACTACAGCCTAAACACTTGACTATAGACTAAAAATAAAGAAAGGAAAAAAGAAAAGAGACCATTGAACTAAAGATAAAACATTTTAAATGTAAAAAGTCAAAGGTTGGATGACAATTATGAATAACCAAACCCCTTGTACAATTAGACAGATGAATCCTAGCTGGGGGCAGGAGGAGAAAACCGAACTCCGATTTCTATTTTATATTCTTCAACCGGAAATGCTACTTTCACGGATGAATTTGACGAATAAAAGTTCCGGAATGATGTGGCATCTTCTTTTTGAAACTTTGACTACATCTGGGCCGTCAAAAGATGAACCAGATTCAATTCTCTTTCACCTCTCATTCTTTCTTTTACTCAGACGTTTTAGAGAGAGAGAGAGAGAGAGAGAAAGCACCGGATTCTTGTTTTTCGATTTGATCTGGACGACTGGTACTAAAATTTGGTTTCAGATCGTGAGCACCCACCACCAAAACAAGAATTTGCAGAACTTGAAGTTGAATTGAAAATCATGGAATCATCACAACTAAAATTTTGGTTCTTCTGTAAATTTTATTGATTGGAATCAAGAACATAATTTCTTCCAAAAACAACATCTGCACTTAGTTTTTCTTCCCTCCAACTTTCATTAAACATAATCTTCTCTTTGCTGTTTTTAGATCTTAAAATGTCATTTCTCTCTCTAAAACGCAAGATCCAGGAATGAGATTGCTTGAGAAAGAGAATTGAATCTGGGCCATTCATCTTTGACGGCCCAGATTTGGTCAAATTTTCAAAGAGAGACGCCACGTCAGTTCGTTAAAGCTATTCGTCAAACTCCTCCGTGAATGTAGCATTATTTTGTTTTGGCTCTCATAAAAAAAAAAAACTATTTTGTTTTGGGAGGTGTTTTTAACCCTTACTCTACTCCCAGCTTTTGACTCCCTTTTTTATTGAAACCATCTGTGTCTCTCAAAATATGTTTTGTTAGAGATTGAAAAAGCTTTTGGCGGGGAGTATGTATGTGTAGGCTTGGAGGAGCCATGACCGGATGACCCCCATCCCTTGAAAGGGAAATAATAGAGTGACTTAGAATTTGGTACTTAGAGGATGACATGTTTCCTCACTTGGAAATAAAAGCGGTCCCCACGATAGTCAAACTTTGAAAAAATTTTGTCTTTTAGTGTTTTGAAGTGTACTCAACGTCATTATGTCAACCTCTAAGTCATTGTAGCATCTCCCAAAGCTTAAAATTGCCCATCTAATGACATGAGATCCTTCCCCATCTATCCTTTAAACTCTATTAGCCCCTCCCTTTACCTCTTAACCCAATTGTCCCAACCCAAAATTTAACCCCAACTAGTACCGGCCCTGACTTTTGGGGGGCCCTAGACGAACGTTTGGACAGGGTCTCTACACTTTAAGTCGAAAATATAGAAAAGTTGACATTATTTTAACGAAATTTATAATTGTTAAAATTATAAAGAAAACTAATACTACTTAAACACCGTTCTTCTTGCATTTTTCGATGCAAAATCACTAATCACATTCACATTTCCATCATCAATCAAACTATCATCATCAACCAACACTTCATTTCGGTTATTACTCTTCGGTTGTTTTTTCTTCACAAATTTATCCATAACTCTCGTTTGTGATTTAACTAAATCTTGATCTAATTTATTTTTCTTTCTTTCAGAACTGCATAAATACTTTCTTGGAGCCATAACAATCTAAATGAGAAACAAAGAAAAACTAAATGAACAAAAAAACTTACCTCTATGTAATTTGTGTGAAGAAAAATTAGAAAGAGCAGATACTAAATTATAAGAATGTCTATCTAACTTGATTTTTGTTCGTTTATTAAGGTCTCTTTTAAGCTTCCATGAGTAGTTACTAGTTAATCAAGTTTTAATGTTACGTCTCTTAAATTTCTTATTAATTAGGGTGTTTTAATGCTACTTTACTAACTCCATACTCAAACAAACTTGATGTATATTTACAATACATATAATAATAATATCTATATATATTATGTTATATAAATTGGGGGCCCCTTAAATTCGGGGGCCCTAGGCGAGCGCCTGGGTCGCCTAGGCCCAACCCTGACCCCAACTTAAATCCCTAACATAGAATGACCTAATCTTACTTCCTAATTTCTACAATCCAAGATGCTAACTATCTATATTTGAAGTTTCAATTGCTTTTGTTTCGAGTTTCTATTATTTCAAGTTTTTAATTGTCAATTCATATTGATTTTAGTTGTGAAGAGAAATCAACTGAATGCATCCAAACTTTGATCTTTCATTACCCAAAATCAGTTGTCTCTCAAATCGTAATTTAGAAAGCAGATATATATTAGAGAAACTCTCTCTCTCTCTCTTTCTCTCTCTCTCTCTTTCTCTCTCTCTCCCTCTCTCTCTCTCCCTCTCTCCCGTTACAAGTTAATTACGTAATTGATTTTAGTAGCTTTGAATAAAATTGATATTTGTGTTTAATCTATATGACCTATTTGTATATAAATTTCTAGTAATAATTTTATGACTAGAATGGTTCGATCTCTCCCTAATAAAAATTGTGGTTTCGTCTCTAGCTTTTGACTTTTGTACCAATATAGAAATTAACAATCTGAAAATTAAGAGAAATTGGATATATTAGTTATTGGGAGATGTGTTGTTTGGACCCCCTTTCGTATAATTGACTTGCTACGTGGACTCCCTTTTTCTAGTGCTGTATGTTGGACTCCCTTTTGGCGGAATCACCCGAGAATATTCCGTCTCTAAAGTTATACTTTAAATAATCTCCAGTTTACCCTTATACAATTAATATTGCATTTTGGACTCCATAATTTATTTAACTCATCTTCTTCTTCTTTCTTAGCTCACCTTCTTTCTTACAAACCCTAATCACTTGATCTCCGGAATATCATTCTTAGGAGGAATTTAATTTGATTGGAGTACTTTTTTTTTTTGTAGAAGAATAAGGAATTGATTTTGTTTAGAGAGAGAGGAGAATGATGCTTGAGAGACATTTGGAGGTTAATTTGAAGTTAGTTGTTGAGTAGAGAGAAAAAATTTAATGGTGTGGGCAAAACTTCTTCAAGCTTTATAAAACCGACATCTTGAAAAGCAAATTGGATGTATCATGTATGAGTGGTGTTTTTTTAAACTCTGTTTGATCACCAAAATATTCCCATTCCCACTGCCATGCTTGCCATTCCCACTGCCATGCTTGCAAGAGAAAAAAAAATAATGCCCAATTACATAAAAGACCTCCACTTACAGGTAATTAATTCTTTAATGGATGGTATTGTTTATAATGGGAATTCATAACTGTTAACTATTTGAATCGTATTTAGGGTTTATGTTAATTTATGAAAATCTTGATCCACTAAATCAATGGAAGTTTCAACATTGATGATCACCACCACCACCATAAGTAGTGATTCCACCCGTTGTAAAAATCCTCCTATTAGAAAAGGGTAAAATAGTATTTTTCGCCTCTTGAATATTTATATTTAACTTTTTTTTTCCGAAAAAGAGAGTCCAAAACGCAATATTAGAAAAAGGAAGTCCAAACAGCAAGTCAATTAACGAAATGGGGTCCAAACAACAAATCTCCTCGAATTATTTCATGATTTTACGGAGAGAACCTTTTCATTCATATCTTGCTTGGAAGACGGGAAGAACCGAAGAAGGATGTAATTATCTGAATCATACTTTGACCTATTATCTAAATCATACTTTGACCTAGCGTCTAGTATACGTTAATGATTAGACATTCCCATTCCCGACATACAATATAATTTCTCATGGGAGAGAATTCCAGACAGGCCAATTGTGGTTTTTTCAAATGGATGTATTTAGGGGACTGACGAGATCACTAGACATGCCTTCATTGTCTAAAACTATTAGGGTGGGGGTGGCTATTTTATCCCCCATATTAAAGGAAAAATAAGATGGAAGACAATTTTCATTAAAAAAGACAGGTGATTTTGACATTGGCCCAACTATATTCCAAATTTGTGAAAACATCCAAAACTAATCTAAATGAAAGAATTGCCCCAAAATGGACTTCGGGTGCTCTTTAACCACCTAGAGGAAGGAAGGTAAGTTTTAAGTTTTAACAAATTGGCAAAGCTTCCAAAATCTGCCAAAGGGAAAAACTATTCTCCATTGACAAAGAAGTTTCTGCACTCAATACGAACATTAAACTTATAATATGGGGAACAAAACCTACTAACAAGAAAAAGTAACAAGATATATACTATGGTTCGTGCCATACAAAATTAACTTCGCCAAATTTTGTAAACTAACATTTTTAGAACTTAACTAGTCACTATGATCGACACACTTGAACCACTCCTGTTGGAAAGTCAGAGCGTTAATTGTCGAGATCCATGATATGAAGGAGAACTTAGAAACATCTTCAAATTTGTACCTAGAGAGGGTAATAGTGCAGCTCATTCTTTGGCTAAGTATGCTTTGAGAACAAAGTAAGCAAATTATGGATGAGACCTACTCCACCTATTTGTATTAAGGATGTTATCCAAAAAGATGATCATCTGATGTTGAATATTTTATCAAATGAATTAACATGCCGAAAGGCAATTTCAGCAAAAAAACAAAAAAATAAGAACTAGGTACTATGAGCCCGCTATTCCTTCAAAAGTAATAAAAATCGTTCTTTGCAAGTTTCAAAATCCGTCTACAATATTTTCAAACAATAACCTAGATTTCACTTAGACAAAGATCGTTTTTTCTTTAAATATATCAAAATAAACATTAAACTTGTATCTTCGGAGAAATAAACAATGACTATGATTAACAACGATTAAATATAAGAATGAGGGTGCTGCTAAAAGCACCAGTTAAAACAGTTGTAAGCAGGAGGAATTTATTTTGACTCGAGCTCTCTGTAAGCGCCAATCAACTAACATAATATATATTAGAAGGTTCTCAGAGGTTCTTAGTTAGGAAGAGTATAAAGAAGACGACTGATATTATGATAGGAAGTTGAATCGATCGAACAAAGGATTTCACATAAGGAGGTCATTGATTTGATTCAGAGAAATTTGAAGGAGATGAGAGGATTTCACAGAAGGAGATCATTGACTTAATTCATAAAAATTCAAAGGAGAAATTGAAGGTTAACGAGATGCCTATGGCGTTATTAGTCTGATGGATTCAATTCGTAGATTTAATGCTGTTGTTAGAGATCTTCCAAGAGTTGTAATCAAGAAAAATCATATTACAAGAAAGAGTAGATCCAATCTTCCCTGAAGATCAAACCCTAAAATTAGAGAATGACGAGAAAATCAAGCATCAGGTCTCGGAAGTATCCCATTGCGTCATTGATTTTTCATTATTTTTTTCAGATGATAATGAAATTCAAGTTAGAGTTGTTAAATAAGGAAAAGAAAATGAAGATCTCGTATTTTTTACGGAGAATTGCTAAAAACCCATTTACTAAAATTGAACCTATAATCCTAGAAGAATAGAACTACACTCACTAAGAGCTTATTCGAGTTCGTCAATGGCGATTCGTGGATAAAAGGAATTGAGCGACTTCAATCTAGATAGAGACAAAAACACATTTTATAGAGAGAGTAAGCAGATTTAGAGAGAGAGAAACTATTTTCAAACTTCATTGTTGAAGAGGTTTCAAAATCTCGCAAGGGACTGGGTGCTTAGAGAGATCCCGATGCTTACAAATTTTGGTGTTTTGGGCTGCCTCCTAATATCTCGCCCCGCTTACAGTGTTTGACAGGTGCTTTTAACAACACCTTATATTTCTTTGCAATCACTATCATGACAGAACAACTGGAATCAGATAAATAAATATTCACATTTTTTCTTTCTCTAAATCATGTCCGTGTAAGAGTTACATATCCGTCTGGGACTCAAACATGGTAGTTGTCTGCAGAGTGTCACCCCCGTTACAATATTAACTCTCACTTGGCCCTTCTAGGGGTGGGAATTGGCGGGTATGGGCGTCCATGGGTGCATGAAGCATCGGGCCGGGCACCAAAATCCAATGGCTATTAGGGTAAGCGGGTTAATCGGGCGGGTAATTTTGAAAATCGCCTTGCCCATTACCCGCCCAAGCCCATTAAGAAGCTCAGGTAATTCGGGTATGGGCGGGCGGGTAGCGGGTAGGCTCATGACTTGAAAAAACTCACTTCTTCATCTCTTTTTATAAAGTCTCTAAACACATTTTAAAGAGACAATGTGGGATTAAAACTAGACGTTATTTGTGTTGTTCTTTTTAGAAATTTAACCTCGCATTGGAAACTAATGAAGAATTCTCATGAGATATAATATAAAATTAGGTTAATTCCATTTTGGCCCCCGATTTGTAACCAATTCGTCGTTTTGGCCCCTATAAGTGTCCGGCAGTCTGTTTTGTCCCCAAAAAATTTTTGGGCCCAAAATTTTTTTAACCTCCCAAAAAAAAAAAATCCGGCAGTCCGTTGTGACCAACTCGCCATTTTGGCTCTTATAAGTCTCCGGCGAATGGTTGTCGGCCGGAATAAAAAATTCCAGCCGGGCACCTTTAAAAAAAAAGAAAAATTTCTCCCATTTTCTCTCTTCCTCTTCTTCTCTCTCTCTCTCTCTAACAAGTCCGGCATGTTAGAGAGAGAGAGAGAGAAGAAGAGGAAGAGAGAGAAAGAAGAAGAAGAAGAAGAGGAAGAGAGAGAAAGAAGAAGAAGAAGAGAGAGAAAGAAGAAGAGGAAGAGAGAGAAAGAAGAAGAAAAGGAAGAGAGAGAAAGAAGAAGAAGAGAAGAGAGAGAGAAAAGAAGAGGAAGAGAGAGAAAGGGAGAATTTCTTTTTTTTTTTTTGTAAAGGTTGCCGGCCGGAATAAAAATATTCCGGCCGGCAACCTTTTGTCGGAGAAGAAGGGTGAGGTGGACAGAGGTGATGTGGTAATTGTTAGATGAGGTGGACAAAGAAAAAGAAAAAAAAGAAATTACAGAAATGCCATGGGGGTAGAATTGGGAGGTTGAAAAAAATTTGGGGCCAAAACCAACTGTCGGACACTTACAGGGGCCAAAACGGCGAGTTGGTCAAAAATCGGAGGCCAAAACAGAATTAACCCTATAAAATTATCCCACTTCTTGCTCTCTCAAAGCCAAACACTACTTCAGTAACCTACTAGGAATTCTCTTGGGGCAATGCAAAGCAATGCATTGCGTTCGTCTGATTGCCCTTAAACATATTGTTTACCTCTCAACTAGGCCTAGCAACATGGAATGTTGGCCTTCATCAACCCAAAAAAGTTGATGTAATTTGGTTGGTTATCATTGGGTGACGTAAAGTGGGAGCGGGCATGGGCGGGTGCGCGGGTAGAGGTTTTAACCCATGCCCGTCCACCAAAACTTGGCGGGCTGAGCGGGTTGTGTCCGAGACGGGCGCGGGGTCCATGATCCTCGTTGGGCTCGGATGCCCGTGGGCGGGTTCAGGCTCATGGGCAAAATTCCTACCCCTAGCCCCTTCCCCCGGAGGAAATACTTGCATTTTTCCCCTTTCACAACCCCAAGTCCTCAACTCAAGCACATCAAGTCGAGCTGACTGGAAAGCAAAAATCATCTTGTTTTATACATCACGAAGGTATATACTTTTCTTTTTAATTACTACTTCGATTTTTAGGGCTTTCGCAAGATTTTCAATCTAGTTAGATTATAAATTACAGGGTTTCAAACTATCAAGAACCCCAATTTAGGGTTTCTGATTTGAGTTTCTACAGGTATATTCTTACGTATTAGATTCTTTTCTTTGTATATATGTGCAAAGACATCGTTATTCTCTTATCCCTTGTTTACCATCACTTGAGTTTTAGTTTGCGAGTTTGATTTCTTTCGATTTAGCCCTAGTTTACTGGTGTTTGAAGCTGCAAGAAAACGAGTTTGATTTCTCTGTATTTAGTCCTAGTTTTATTATCTAATTGTTTGAGTAATTTGGTATCTTACTGAATATTTTTCTAACCCCGCTTCGTTTTGCAAGCTTCGATTTTGTCCAAGTATTTCTGTGAATCTAGATTGATATAGTGTGATATTTCTGTTTGTGTCGATCATTTTGTTATCTTCGAACAGCCATGGCAGAGGAAACACCTGTTGTTGACGTAAAGGAGGAAGTAGCTGAAGTAAGTTTCTGCTCCTTTTACTAAAATAATTATTAGGGTTTACTGTACAATGTCTATCACGCAAACTTATTGTAATATAACTTCGATTGGTACTTTGTCTTTTGGTTGTTGCTAGATTTTAAGATTGCAAACATTTTCATTTTTGTTACGTTTCTAACCTTTCCGATGTTGCGACTCGCGAGGGAATATGTGGACGTGATATGATTATTGAGGGTAGTGTAAATACACGTAGGTGTAGGGGCATTGGACCCGTAATAAATAGTCATTTTAACCTTAGCTGCACGAGTGCACACCTTTCGCTAAAGTTGGTGGAATAATCTAGTTGATTGAAGAAATAAGGCAAAACCAACATTGTTCCAGAAGAGACTTCTCCATATAATTCTTATTTGCTGGCCTGTCTCTCTTATTCCTTGGAGTAACGTGCATTAATATTAGATAGTATATTCAAATGTATAAACTCATAAAGCTCGGTGAATTTCTAAAGAGATAAGGGGATGTATATTCCCACTGGGTGCTATACTGCTATCATTGTCTAAGGAATGCGGGTTCTTAGTGGGTTCTACCTTGTAAGTTATTACTAGTCTAATACACTGTGCACTATTTTGTTGTAGCTTGCACCATTTGATCCTACAAAAAAGAAGAAGAAAAAGAAGCCTACAGTCCAAGATCCTGCAGATGATACCGTAGACAAGTTAGCCGAGAAAACAGAAACTTTGTCAGGTAAATCAGTATTTTAAATAAGAAAGTCTCATGAGGTTATTTATTTTCTATATTTCTGTGATAAAATATATTTGTTGGATTTTATTTATTATTTTTAATTTTGATTTCAGTCTCTGATGGGATTGAAAATACATTTGCTGGTAAAAAGAAGAAGAAGAGACCAGTAAGTTGGATAAGTTCTCATTTCAAGACCATCTTATGAAGTGATGTCTGTCATTCTT
>BEHA01011547.1:588739-607005 GCA_002897215.1 Eschscholzia californica subsp. californica | reverse complement strand
AAACATGTTGTGTGCTGATTGCTGAAAGCTAAACCAGTGGTTCACAAAGTTTTTTGTTAAGAATCTGAGATCTTATTCCCAAATTTTGAACTCCAAATACTTAAAACAGGCAATAGCAGAATTCAATTGAGGGAATTATTGTAGAGCATTATCTTACTTTTTCCTTTGTGAGATCTATCCTCGTATGTTATTTGCATCTTTAGTTTTAAGTTTTATGACTATCTTTTACTATTCTTTTGGTCTACTTATCTGATACCTAAAACCAAGGCTTGAATACTTAATATCCAGGATGCATAGGCAACCAGAGCATGTTATGACTTTCTTGCTTGCTGAAATGGGAACAAGTGGATCTTTGGATGGACAGCAGAGGTTGGTTGTTAAAGGAAGATTTGCTCCCAAGAACTTTGAAGGGATTCTGCGAAGATACATCAGTAAGTCTCTTTGCCTTCTGTCTTTAGCAAAAGGGCTATTTCTTCTATTGTTCTCCTCTTGTTTTTTTTTTCCAAAAGTTGAGTTGTTGGGCTTTATTCTTGTATTTGCAGTTCTTCAATGTTCATTGATATTGATATCCACTATAAATGTCTTTCATGAAATTAGGACTCTTGCTAATCCCTAACTCCTAATTCTTAAACCCTGAAGAATGCTTAAACATTCTTTAGTTCATGAATCTTTGTTTCTTTAGAAATTGAACAGTCTATTTGCTTGTAAGCTAGCAACTCAAGTTGTTCCTGTCAGTTGATTGTGGAGGTTTAACACACAATTATAAAAATGCTCGATCAATCTCGCAAATGGGGTGTGCTACTATTTTGCAGTTGTTTCTAATTGCATTACCATATTAACCTTGCAGATGAATATGTCATATGCAATGGTTGCAAAAGTCCAGACACAATTCTGTCGAAGGAGAATCGTCTGTTCTTTCTCAGATGTGAACAGGTAAATATTACATGAACACTCTCGTTTTTTGAGATTTAATGACATAATTTAAAATGGATAGGCATGAGCTCAGGTAGTAATCTTTATCTCTTCGATTGACCTCAAACTTGAACATTGAGCATATCCCGTACGGTTGATCAGATTACCGCAACCCAATTCTTGGCATCATATTTTGGATTATTTATTAAAGTCGCATATTGACCACATCACCAATTTAGACTCCTTTTCGTATCTGATGAACTTTGTAGATATTCAACATCTTCATTTATGTAATGATGGTGGTATTTAAGCGCTATTATTCATGAAAAGAATCCTCAAGCCTGTACAAGGCCTCTTCAGTCTTCACAATAAACTTCGCGTCTTATTTTCTTGTCCTCAAAAATGTAATATTGAAATTCAAATGTGTATGCATGTTCATATCATAGTCTGGCAATAAGTCCTTTTGATGTCAATATTTAATATATTCTTCTTGTCCTAACACAGTGTGGTTCCGGGAGGTCAGTGGCTCCTATCAAAGCTGGTTTTGTGGCTCGTGTTGGGCGTAGGAAGGCTGGGACCTAACTGAAAAAATCTTCTGCTGGTTTCTTCTACCTTGTTAAAGAAATTATCTAGCTCCTTGTCACCGATTTTGGGATTTACTAGGAAGTTGCTACCTATGAATTTTGGATCAGTTCTTTTAAATTTGTTTCCTTTCAATTTTTCTCTGGTTGAAGATAGTGCATGTATGAGAAGTCTAATGTGATGGTGAGCCATGATTCAATTAGGGCTTACCTTTGGAGACCTTGATATATAATAGTCAATGACAAAAGTGTTTCTTTCCCCAAATATTCTTAATTTCCATTTTGTTTTATCACTAATAGAATTTGTCTTGGGATGGGTTTTGATTTATTATATTAACCTAAATTATTGGATTTTGATAGAACAAGTTGATGAAAGTTAGTGGTTGCCAGGATGTTATTACGAGTCAGAGTAAGATTTTAGGGCCCAGGTTCTGGTCGGCCATCCAAGATTTTGGGTGGAAAATGTTAGATGCTCCCACTCCCCTCTTCTCTTCACACGGTTGCCGGTGAAGGCTGACTGCACCGTGACAGCCACCTCTGACCTCCACCATTATCCTCTACTGGTTTACACTTGTAAACCAAACGACAAAAAGTCCGGAAACAGTTGTTATCTGCTACAGCTCTGGTTATGACAATAATATTATTATTAGGATCATTGTTCTCGCTTTTCAATCTATCAAGATCTGTTTGGACCAAGGAAACTAGTTGCTATTCAAACAAACAAAATTTCATCCTTAACCACATGATACATCTATAAACACCTCTGTAGTTTTGCCAGATGCTACCCATTTCTCACCCTAGTGCTTACTCGATCTGCTGTTTCTTCCGGCCATGGCCGACAGCAGCGACTAGCGAAGCTAGCAACTCTACCATTCTAAAGCTATTGTTGTTGCCGGAATGGGATTCTCCACAGATGCATATGACCTCTTCAGTATTACTGCTATCAATAAACTTCTAGGACGACTTTTATTACTATGACACATCCACTGGTAGGCCTGGGGATCTCGAAAACGTGAGTAACGCCTTCAGGGGAGTTGCTCTATGTGGAACTCTAGCTGGTCAATTCATTTTTCAGACGGCTTGTAGATAAAGTTGGAAGAAAGAAGGTTTACGAGATTACTCTTGTTACTATAGTTGGTTGTGCAGTTGTTTCTGGTCTTTCTTTGGGCTAAACGGCTCAGTGTGTGATGGCTTTTCTCTGTTTTTTAGGTTCTAACTTGGGTTTGGAAGCGATGGGAATTATCCGCTTTCTGCTGTGATTATGTCAAAATATGCAAATCAAAGTACTAGAGGAGCTTTTATTGCTATGCTAGGAGTTGGGATCTTGGTTGCAGGAGCCGTGACAATGATCGTGTCTAAGGTGTTCTGGCTTGCTTATCCAGCTGCTAAATTTCAGGCAAATCAAGTTTTATTGACCCAACCTCAAGGAGATTTTGTCTGGAGCATTATACTCATGTTTGGAGCCATCCCGGCTCTTGTCACATACTATGGGAGAATTAAGATGAGAAAGGTTGACACCCTTGGGTGCCAGTGATAAAAAAAGCTACAGCAGATATGGCAAAGGTAACATGGCATACAAGTAGAAGAATCGAACTCGTGAGTATTCTCTGAACCAAAATCAACTTATGGATTATTTCGAGGCGTTTGTAAAGAGACATAGACTTCATCTGTTTGGAACTTCTACTACTTGTTTCTTGTTGGATATTGCTTTTTATAGCTTGAATCTCACTCAAAAAGACGTCTACCCAGCGATTAGATTGCTCCCGAAAGACTCAACCATGAACGCTACCAAAGAAGTTTTTTTCAGTACCAAGCGATGTTTCTAGTCGCCCCTATGGTTCCTGGATATTAGTTCACAGTTATCTCCATCGATAAGATCCGTCGATACTTAATCCAACTTGGTGGGTTTCTCATGATGTCATGACAATAGTTGGAATTCTGTACTCACAACTGAGAGGAGAAAAGGAAAATTGCCCTGCATATTCAACAAAAGACTTCTGTAGAGGAAGCACTAATGCCTTCGCCATTCTTTACGGGCTTACTTTCTATTTGCGAATTTCGATCTCAATAGCAGAACCTTCTTGTCCCAGCAGAGCTCTTTCGGCCAACTTACCATGGGATTTCAGCAGCTTCGGGCGAAGCTGGTGCAATTTCAGTGCGTTTATAGTGCAGACGTATACTTTACATGAAGAGTCAAAGAAGATCAAAAAAGCAATCATAGAGGGGTAGCTGTGGTTAATCTGATAGGATTCTTCTTCTCTTTCTTGGTGCCTAAAACAAATGGTTGATCACTCGAAAAAGTCTCTGGTGAAGATTGAATTACCACTACAAATGTTTTTTTTTAAACTTTTGTTCAAATCTAATTCGTCTGGATCTGACTTGTTTTCACATGAATACAAAAGTCATTTAAGAATATTTTAGATAATGGACCCTGGATTCAAACTTATTTTATGTCGACTCTAATGGATCCAAAATGGAGCTGCGTCAACCATTCAGGAGAGTCAGACTCACGAGCTAGAAGAAACGAACAATCAAAATCAGCTCGAGTCACACCATTCAGACGAGTCAGATCTGTGTTACAAAGAACCACCACCTTAGTTGCTAAACTGAATTGTGAAAAGATACAAAAGAGAAGGAATGGCAACTATAATAGTAAATGTGAGATAAGAATGTCATACCTTGATATGGTCCTTATTGTGCAGTTACGTGTGATTTCAAGCTTTCGCCAGACAGAAGCAAGTGTGGAAGAAGTTCCCAAACATATCAAAGTTAACCAATCTTAATGATCCTAAATACAAACGATGAAAAAAACAAGTATATATTGCAGTAGAAGATCGTACAAATAATACTGATCGATCGGAAAATGAATTGTTGCATTATCAATATTTCAACAAAAAAAAAAACAAACAAAAAAAATAAGCACAAAACTATCTGTTTATATATATATATATATATATCATAATCATAATCATAATGAGATTTACTGATTCTTCTTCCTTGGTATGTGAGAGGACATCTTACAATTGTTGTCTTTCATAAGAAACCGAACTAACTTGCAGATATTCATAACTTTCATCTGCTATTTTCTTTGATTTTACAAATGACGAGGTTCCCCGGAGCTCGCTCGATGGTAGATGATCTTGAGCTAGAGCAAGAATCATGTCGACTTACATACTGACTAAGTGAGAGAAGATTAGCCGCTCTTGTCTGAAAGAACGCCTTAAGGTTGCCCTTGACAGCATTGAAATGATACATGAGTCCAACCCGGGCACCTCTATATGACATTTATATCTGAAATTTCCATTGTATTTCTCGACAAATGACCCTTACTTGAATATGAACCCATAAACATAGATCGATAAGAAAGAAGCAAATCGAAAGAGAAGGAAACAGATTAAGATGAGACTACCAAGAAATTCACTACTTGCTGAAGCTTAGTTTTGAAAGAACAGAAGCTGCTTGATCACCTCCCAACAAGAAATATGGATGTCTTAGAGCAGCAGCAGCTGATAATCTCCCTCTTCTAAGGAATCCTCTTTCAGAGATAAGCTTGGTTGCCAAATCCCATCCTCTACCCGAGTCAAGATCGAGAAGCCCAAAGTCGGGCCTTGACCGAGTAACTTCTCTCCATTTCTTTAAGTCATATCCAACATTCTTTATTTCAGAATTAAAATTCCTTAAACCAGCTGATGATCTTAAGGTTGGAATTGCCATTTGCAATAATGTAATCCCGGCCGAGTACATATCAAACAGATCCGGACTGTTAAGCTGTACCAACCATTATAAAATACAAACTAGTTTAAGCACGGTACGATAAAAACATTCTTAGCTATTCTAGACAAAATCTATGATACACATCAAGATACAAGATGATTGGAGCAGAAAGCTGAAGTTTATCTTCACACAGCAGGAACAAGTGTTTATCAATTTTTCACAATCTCGACGATGAGAAGTTATGCTAAAAATCTACTTAATTGGGAACAATGTTGGTCTTTCCGAAGTAATTTTGAGGACGTTTTGCTTTTTGGTTCCTATCCTCCAAAGGCGAACTCAACTATCGGTATCAATTTTATAATACAATTCGAATATCTGCTTTTTGCAGTGGAGAGATACACATATTTCCGCCTAAGCAAAGTGGGCTCCACAACTATCGGTATCAATTAAGAAGTTGATATGAGCCCAAATTTCCTAGAGCTCGAAACCGTGACTGTAAGCCCATCTCACTTGGATAGCACTAAATGCAAGCTAACTACAACATGGACTAAACAAACAAATAGCTAAATATCCTCAAAGTAGTCTCTCGAAAGGGAAGGTTAGGAACTATACCTGCCAAATAATAGGAGAAAGTAAAGCGGCTATGGGTTCCGGAGGAGGCTTGGGTGTTTCCTCCGGAAGTACATAGAGTTCAGGAGGACAATAGTCTGGGTCAAGCAAGGTCCGGTCTGGTACATAATTCTTGCCGATTCTGAGGTCTGTGGCTGCACCAAAATCTATAAGCTTGATTTGTCCTTTCCTTGTCACAACCAAGTTAGATGGTTTGACATCTCGGTGAACGATACCCGTGTCGTGTATTTTCTTCAAAGACGTTATAATTTGACGCATTACTTGCTTTATAATCAATGCATTTCTTTCCATGGATCCTTGTCCTTCCAAGACTCGTCCAAACATAATCGACTCCAAGTTCAAAGGGAAGTTTCGGTCTTTCATGTAATCGGCTAGGTCTCTATCTCCCTGGAACGTAAAACTTCTCCAAATAAACTAGTGTCCCCAAAATACATAATACAAGCATATATATATATATATATATATATGTGAACGGAAGTTACGTTATTAAGATTATATAGGTCGTGATCCTCTTACCAAACCACGTTGAATACTCATGTTCATTATTTCAGTTCATCTTCCGATTATCACATAATCGTTAGATTGATCATACTTAGATGAAAGTATCGGAACAAATTATACCTCAAATTTCCACACAAGCCATTTGCCACCCTTAGTGAATTGAGAGTTTGTTTTGTCGGCAATAAAACTTCCAAGGAAATCGGCACATGTTTCAGGAGCTGCTCTCGACAATCTGTAGTTGAACCATTCTTCAAAATCACCACATTCCTCGGCCCCTTGAACTCCAATTTTCACCTGTTTCATTACCAAACTTGGCCATTTTAGTTTATGTATATATGTGAAATCTGTAAAAGTGACAATCAAACTCATTCGTCTTTCTGATTTTCTTATAACTTGGTTTAGATAACAAAGCACCAAATTCTTTAAGTACTTTAAAATCAAACAATGGTACCTTTTTCAGAATAACCTTCTCCTTGAACCTTCCATCCAACTCCAGTGCTCTACCTCTTTTCTGTACACGATCTTCGATACTCACATTTTTGGGTACGATTACACCTGAATAAACAACACCAAAAGAACCTTCTCCTAATTTATTACCAACAACAAAATCAGTTCTCTTTAAATTCCTTCTACCAAGAAAACTGTCAAAACCAATTTGCAGAGGAGCTAGAATATAAGCATCAATAGCACCAATAAGAACACCAGGTCTAGCAGTTAAGTAAACAAAACTTAATCCACCAAAAATCAGAAACCCCCATTTCTCTATTTCTGGTAATTCCTCAAAAACACTCTCAAATTGTAAAAACCCAGATTTCAAAAATGGGAATAGAACTAATGATTCATCCAAAAGATGAAGAGTGTTATTCAATACATCTCCTGAGATGCTACCCAGAGATGCATTGCAGCAAATGGACTTTCTAGTGATAGAAACTTGGGTTTTGGAATGAAGCTTTGAAGGAGAAAGCCATGAAAATTTAGGGTTTTGTTTTAAGTAGGTTGTAGTAGGGGAAGGAAGAGAAGAAGCCATTTCAATTCTACTGAAAGAGGAAGAGCCAATTTGCTGATGAATAAGGATTTTAGAAATAAGATGAAGCTACTCAAAATGTCAGCAGAGGTTGTCCTTCTGCCACGTGTCAGCACTTTATTTATCCATGGTGGGTATGTCATGTGTGGAGAAAATTGCTGAACCGTGTACCTTTTTTGTTCTTTTTATTAGGGTTAAACTTGGGCATGAAACTCGATTACAGAATTGAATTCATTTCTTCCCAAAAGAATATAAATTTTTTGACTGCTACTTAATATCAGTAATATATCTGATAAAGTATCTTATCGTGGTCAAATAACATGTACTAACATATATATAAGAGAAAAATAAGAACGATAAATATCCAACTAGTGTTATTGATCATGCCCATAATCAAGTTACATATATAAATAGAAGCTGAAAAATTCCAAGACACTAGTTTTTTCAACTAAAATGTGATCAAACTTAAACAACCAAGTAGATGACCTCCAAGTATTTAACACTATTACTTCCGAAAAAGAGAGCAAAATGCTAGGTTACCCAAGACATGTCTGTCCTATACGTTAGGGCGGAAGCTGTGTTGGGTAGGAGGCCTTACATAACTGAAACCCTTGAAGTATATGTCGTTTGGTTTCGGGCTGTTAGCTGGGGAATCTGACAAAGGCATGTTTGTCCAGCACTTATCGAAGTTGGCGATACATTGTTGCCCTACTACTTCAGGGAGGAAACTTGGTTGAATTTCTCGGGCTTCCAATTTCTTCCAATTAATGGGTTTGAACCAGTTGTGACGTTTTATCTCTTCGCTCCCAGTAGTTCCGCTGCCTAGGCGTTTGTTCACTTCCTTCTGCAGAAGCTGATACAAGAAAAGAAAAGAAACACGAGGATGATTAAGATAGAGGATTAGAAGAAATATGACCTCAAGAATCAACTTATTTGAGAAATTAATGAAAATGCTGAATTATTTACCCCTTTCAAGAGGGAATGTGCTTCACTAGTCAAAAATCCAGGAAGCTTGATCTTATCCTTGACTATCTTCTGCTGAATCTTATCACGGCCACCACCACGGAAAGGCGTCTGCAAAGTAAATATACATAATTAAAATATAGGAGAGACAGTGAAGAGATGAATATCAATAACAAGATGTAAAATCTATTTATCATAAATGCTATTAAGGGCTTCCTTCACAAGGGAGTTGCAGTTGAGGATAATATAAAAAAACTAAAGAAGATATCATGAATAATAAATTACGATTAAGAAAAAATTGGAAAACTAATACGCAGTTTGGTCTTGTTAGATATTTTGTTTCGAAGCCCTTCTGTCTATGCTTTTCGGCAATCACGTTAGAAATAAAGAAGCTTTTGAAAGCACTCCCTCACAAAAAAAGAAAAGCACAAATCGGACTTCAGATAAGATCACTGACCTTCCCAGTAAGCATCTCAAACAATAAGATACCCACACTCCACCAGTCAGCGGCCTTGTCATGACCCTTGCCAAGAACAATTTCTGGTGGCATGTATTCTAAGGTTCCACACATCGAGTTTGATCTTGTATTCTCTTCAAATTGTTTTGCCAAGCCGAAATCAGTCAGCATTACCTATCATCCAAGCGAGTAAACCTTCAGCGAAGATCAATCTAATATGTATTACAAGTAAGATAGTGGGAAACGAAAAACAGTGAGAGATAGAAAAGAAAGTGGGTCTCACGTGACCATCTGCATCCAGCAGGATATTTTCTGGCTTGAGATCTCTATGCATTATTCCATTGGCATGAAGGTGAGAAACAGCCAAGACAAGCTCAGCAGTATATATGCGAGCAAGATCCTCTCTGTAATGAATGAAGAGTTAATTATTTAAAGAATTAAGCATCCTCAGAATAAGCTAAGCAATCAATGATAGGTACCTGAAAAGTCCTTGGCGGTATAACTGAAAAAACAGGTGACCTCCATTTACAAAGTCCAACACAAGGTATAGTCTGTACTTGGTCTGCATGAAAGAAAAAATTTGACCTTAACATTCAAGAAGAGGAATCTGCAAGGTTATCTGAGAGAGATTGACTATTTCTAAGTACTTTTGGGTTGGATAGTCTCCCGGGTCCTCCCAAAGAATGGTCATTATATCATAAAATCTCGGGTCCTCGAGACCTCACAAGATGCTCAATCAATTATGATATCACAATAACTTGGTATTGTGTGAGATTTTGAAAAGTTTAACATGGGACCAGATATGCAGAACTAAATCTTCTGTCGTTTTTTAAGAACTCAGGAGATGTTGCCATATTCTAAATGGAGATGTTTACAGAAGTTAATGTAAGAAGTAAAGGATTAATTGATTACTTGGAAAGAGTATCTGAGCTGCACGATAAAAGGATGATCAACTTTTGTTAATATATCCCTCTCTGCTTTCATGTACTCCCCGTGATTCTTCTCCATAATTTTGTCCTTGCGCATTACCTTCATTGCATATATTTCAGATGTACCCTTCTTCCTGACTTGAAATACTTTTGCAAATGCACCTTGCCCGACTACCTTCATGATATCAAAATCATCGAGTCCTACACCCTTGATATCGGTAGGTTGATTCTCAATATGGTCGATTGGTATCCCCACAACATTCTCACTGACAGGAGTTTCTTCAATTTGTTCTAGTCCCTCTTCATTGAGACACTCTACAAGGTCCAAAGAATCTTCCTCGTCATGTAAGGTGAGCTTCCCAAGCTTCTTCAACGATTGACTAACAAATGATGATGGGCCCACCAAAGAATGTGAACGGCAGTGAATGACCTCTGGTTCATCGTAAACTAGCTCTGTTGGTACAGAATTTTCAGAGTTCACCTCGAATGTGTCTTCTACGGGTGCAGGACCAAATACGTCAGAAAAATCAAACTCGACATAATCCGAGTGAATATCAGGAGGACCTACTGGAAGAAGCAACTGGCTCTGGAAGGACCTGGACGCATGAGTCTTTGATGATATGGAAATTTGGGAAGTAACCATCTCTACAAATGATAAAAACAAGGAAATATTTGCCTTGGCCAAATATTACTCAGTTATCTAGATGGGTTTATCCGAAAGACTCCAAGATTCGAACAAATGAAGGACTTCGGTCGACGGCCTTAAACAACTGGAAGTTCAAGTATGCAATTGGTGTTCCAAGGAATTGACAGTGTAGGCAAACCAAAGTCCAGGAAAGGAAGTCCTTCTTGTTTCCCGAGTTACAGGAAACGATAGATGCCAGAGTACTTCTTGAATTCATGAAGGTGAATCAGTCAAAGCTGGAAAAAGAGATACATTTATGAGTTTAGTCACAATTAGAATGCAAAATAAATCCGTAAATGAATTGAAAATAAACAACAGTAATAGTTTAATTCATGATTACCAACTAAACTCATTCCTATCTAATCCACCAGATTAAATAGTCTAATTGAAAGACTCTAAAATTTTAATAAAACTGAGATTTCATATAAATAAGCCTAAATCTCACCAATATATTGATGAAAAACCTATAATTGGTGAATTTATATGATTTGGCTTGTGACAAATTAGTCAAATCGACAAGGATGTAAGCATGTCGAAATTAGACAACATAACAAACCAGGAATGTCAAATCTGATTTAAACAAACCTAACCCTTCATTATCAACCAAAAAGTAAATCATCAAACAGAAACCCTAGATCCGATAATAGATCCATGGAAAAAAAACCCAATTACAGAATCATAAAAAGCTTCAATTTTTACATGCAAATCTAGAACCAAAACCTAACTAAAACAAATATAATATAGATTAAAAAAAGGGAAACAAAAAAAAAACTCACGATAAATTCTAGAGAGAGAGAGAACATCAAAGAAGATGAAGAACTTACGTTTGAAGGTTGGGGGAGAAGCAGCGGAAAGGGAGGGATTTTCAGATCTCTTTCAAGAAATCACATACACTTTACCTTCGCCACATATATATCGTAGAGAGAGAGAAAAAAAATTCATCAACTTTTAACTCATTGTGTTGTTACGTATCTCGAGGTAAATTTTTATCCGTTGATTTAATAACTAAATGGCTAAAAACAATGGACAAAACAAAATCTCAATCAAAAAAGGAATTGCAGTTTAGTCCGAATCTCAAGAGAAGAGATGCCAATTGGACGAGAGAATATCGTTTGATCTAGTAAGAATATGCCCCCAAAAGTATCTGGCTAAATTAAGTGGGCAGCTCTATCGGCTCCTAGCCTAAAATATTACAGACAGACTAAAAGCACCCGAAAATTGTTTTTTTTCTTTTACATAAAAAATTGATTGTTGAAACACCTCAAAATTGTTGTTAGCACTTGAGTGAGGAGATTGACCTAGGTTAATCTCTTTTGATCATATAAACATGTGTTGGCACCCGATTATAAAGTACACGGATCGACCTGCCAGAAAACCTAAGCAAAGTTCGAAAGGTTTCGAACTGATAGCCATTGCTTAAGGTCTGGGACTGACCAGTCTGAGACTCAGAAAAAGTGCTCAGACTGACCAGTTCAAACCCCTCCAACTAGTTTATTTTGGGGTTGCTATCATATTCAACCTTAACTTTACTTCAACATAAATTTTAACCTAATTTGATTGTTCAATATTATATCTAATTTGATTGTTCAACGTTGGATCTGGACATAATTTTGTTGGGAAGTTTTATAGAGCCTCCCCAATTTTGTTAAAAGGCATCCCCATGAACCATTTCACTTGATAAATAATCATTGAGGGGGTCTTTTTAACAAAAATGAGGAGGTCCTATAAAATCTCCCCCGTTTGTGTTTCAGGGTTTGAAATTACTTGTTTTAGGGCTTTTTATTTCAGATCTTTATGAAGAAGAAGAAGAAAATGTGATGATACGAAAGAGAAGAAGAAAATGATGGTGAATTTTGATTATGTCATACTTATTTCGATGTTTTAGTATTTCATGGTGGTTTGATGCTTTAGGATTTCGTGGTGATTCCTTTAAGTGATGATGAAGGAGAAGAAGAAGAAGAAGAAGAAGAACACATGAAGAAGAAGGAAAGATAAGGAACAGTCAAAATGGGTTTCAGGCGTCGTACCCAGACCGTACCCGACGACAAGAGGGACCCAACGCGAATAGAAATTTCACAAGGTGCCTTTAGACGCGAATATTACTAACGATCTGAAAATATCCCATTTTCTTTACTTTTTTCATTTTATTTTAATTAGTTTGATTTCTTTTCTAATATTTTCACCAAACTCTTAAGATTTTTAATGTTGTAATAAAACTATCTTTGTAATCGTGTTTGAAAAAAGAGACTGAAACAAGGTTTCGAAGAGATCTTTATTTGTTTTTAAAGATCGGTTCTAAAAATCTAACATTTTCTTTATACTTCATCATTAAATTTAGTGTTTGAATGGTACTTTAATTAAATTAGATACACCCTTGAAAAATATAAAATGACTAGACTTCATGCCCCCTTCGAATAATAAGATCCTAATTAATAATAATCTATATCTATATAACAAAACATGATGGTTTCAAGCTTACTAGTACAAAATAAATGCTGTTGACTAGGATAAAATAAATGCATTCTCATTCTTATTGGGACAAACCCCATGCTTACTTGGACAAATACAGCTACAGGCGCTCAATTACTTCCATTTGGGTCGCTAAAAGCAATATCAAGGGGCGCTTCAAGAACAACCCATTCAACTACTATTATCCTTCATCTTCTTCTTCCATTAATCATATATGTTACTTCAAAAGACTTTCAATATTTAGTCTCATTCAACTTCCATTACAACTCAGTTCAACAATAAAAAAAAACTTCCATTACAACCTTTCAACATTCTACATTTCTTAATTTTCTTCTTCCTTACTTCATTTCTCTTCTTCATTAAGATGCCTTTCTCTCTTCGAAATTTAATATGCAATTCAATTTAGCCTACTGAAACTTATAATTCCCCATCACTTACTCCAGTAATGACTACTGTTACAGAAACTGAAGAATCATGTATTCCTTTAAATCATTTCATTTTTTATGCTTATAGTTCCCTAATTATTCTTCAATAATTTTCAAGATTTTATATTGTCTGCTAATTCTTCATATTATTCTGTTCTTTGGGTTTCCTGCACTGGTAATTGGATTGTCTTCTCCAAGATAAACTATTCCTTTTTTTCTTTTCCCAATTTCAATTGTAGTTGCTAATAAAATGTTTGTTGGGAGATTTTAAAAGGCCTCCCCGTTTCTGTTAAAAGGCCTCCCCATGGTTTCGTTGACTTAATAAAAAGCCTTTGACTTAGCTTGGTTAAAGGGCCCCACTCTTTGAATGGGTGAAAAAAACCCCCTTTAAAGGTGTATTTCACCCACATTTTCTCTCCTCCATCTCATTTTCTCTCTCTGCCATATCATTTGACCACACCACATCATCATCTTCTCCGGCAGGGTCGCCGGCCGGCCAAACTTCCGGCCGGCGACTTCAAAATTTTTTTTTTTTTATTCTCTCTCTCTCTAAAAACAAAATTTTTTTTTTTTTTTAAACTCTCTCTCTCTAGATCTGTAGAGAGAGAGAGAGAGTTTAATAAAAAAAAATATTTTGTTTTTAGAGAGAGAGAATAAAAAAAAAAAAAAAAATTTTTGAAGGTCGCCGGCCGGAAGTTTGGCCGGCCGGCGACTCTGCCGGAGAAGATGATGATGTGGCGTGGTCAACATCACAGGTCTTGGGTTAAGTTTGACCTAACGGCGTTAACTTTGCCGTTAACGCCGTTAGGTCAAATATTGATGAAGGAGGTGCTCTTTTGTAGAGGAGGTCCTATAACCAAATAGGTTATAATGAGGGGCGCTTTTAGCGGGGAGGTCTTTTAACAAAAACGGGGGGGGGGGGGCCTTTTAAAATTTCCCATGTTTGTTTTAGAGAAAGTGACTCACTGCCAAGAAAGTGTTTGCTAAAATGTCTAAGTGAAGTAATTTTATAACTAACAATTTTCCGTATCAATCTTCCAATGTTTGTTGCTACTTGATTGACGTTCCTTAACTATAGAGAATAATTTTCAGTGATTCAAATGAAATTGTTTCTTCTTCCTGATCTTGTATCCTTCCTCATATTAGCAACTACAATGACTAACTTAACTGAAAATTGTTTAACTACTCATGGATTCTATCAGTATGGCCAATGTTTGTAAATTTATTAAAAAGTTAAGTATTAACTGGTATGAGCAAAATTACCTTCAATGAAACCTGAAAACTGAGTTAAGATGGTATAATTTGATCTTTGTAGATATACCCAACAGTGTCAAATCTTCCAAAAACACCAACAAGAAAAAGACCAACCAAGATTATATCTTTAAGAGCAGTTTTTACTAATTTAACTACTCGTAGAATTTGTGCTAAATTTGCTCTATTTAGTGGCAGCTGACTGCAGTTAAAAACACCAACAAGAAAAAGACCAACCAAGATTATATCTTTAAGAGCAGTTTTTACTAATTTAACTACTCGTAGAATTTGTGCTAAATTTGCTCTATTTAGTGGCAGCTGACTGCAGTTTGTGCCGGACTCGGACTCCTTCAAATTAAGGGAGTCCCAATCAATTCATACTATTTATTATAGTTGTTCGTAGTCTCCAATAATTTACAACTATTTGATTAGAGTCTTTACATGTTGTTCAACACTTAGATGTATAATCCGACTGCATGTGGTGCATTGTGTCTTAGTGTTTTTTGACTACCCAAACATTGTGTGAGCCACCCATGATGTTGTTGATGATGGTACCGTTACTCCTTTTAAGAGAATAATTGGAACCACTTCCCGGTTGTCTAGCGAAAAGTCTTTTCATCTGCCATTGACATGCAAACAACAGTCTGGGGGTTTTCGTGTATATTGATTACTTATCGTTCATTAATTTATCTGTAGTGAATTATAGGATTTGTTTTAGTATTTGCAATTGGGGTAATATAGATTATAAATGGTTTGAAACCTTAATTGAATTTAGAGAGTATCTAATGTGTTATGTCATCTTTAATTTTTCTTAGAACTACAAAAATGTCTCTCTTTCTACCTGATTTTCATGAAAATCTGATGACCTACTTCTGCCATCTTATTTGATATTGACATTTCACCTTTTTACATAAAGATCTTCAACTTAACACCTTAGAGGTTTTGTTTTGGACCACAGTTCTCGCAATTACATCTAAAATATGTGTCCACGTTTGTAGTTCGGGCTCGGTGTGTTATCTTTTAAGGCCATCGCTCTACGGAAATAAGAATATTTTTCGAGATTCAAATTTTTAGTAGAACTTTTTATATTTTTGTTTCCTTCAAATCCTTCTCTCTCATCTCTTTATTCAGATCACCAACTCCGACCACCACCACCACCATCATTTACCTCTCTCTCCCTCTCTCTCTCTCTCTCTCTCTCTCTCTCTCTCTCTCTCTATATATATATATATATATATATATATATATATATATATATATATATAATCAGGGGCGGAGCCAGGATTTCGTTTTAGGCAGGACTGGACTTCAGTAAAATTTTGTGTATGAAATTTGAAGACATTACTACTTATGAAAGATGATGACATTTTTTGGGAAATACAATTACTTATTTTATTATTTTACAATAAAATTTTCTAGTTTCTACCGTTAGACATACAACATTTAGAGAAGCGATAAAAATTGAAGTTAAATTTGTGACGAAAACACAAAAATCAAGGACGCTAACTTTTTGTCTTACCAAATAGTTTTTTTTTATTGAAAATAAACTTTCAAATAAAACGAACCAAGCATCCATACATAGTCAAAGCGAAAGAAAAATAAAAAAAGATACAAGGAAACAGAAGTTAACTGAAAGGACCAATAAGAAAATAGCTTAAGTCTAGGGGTTTATACCGGATTTCGCCAGCTGGTGCGCCTCTGAATTGCAAATTCGGGGGCAGTAAAGTAATTCCACTTGATTTTCTGATATTTTAGCACGTAGAAGGGCCACCTCTCGTGATATCCGCCACGGGGCAATGGATTCTTCGTGAGAGAGAATCTCAACCATTGATTTGCTATCACCCTCTAATATATATTGATCCACACCCAGTTCTCTAGAGAGTTCTAACCCTAGGTTAAAACCTCCCAACTCACTGTGAATAGGAGAGACCGCCGTGAATTTCTTAGATTTTGTTCCCAAAACTTCTCCCAAAGCATTCTTAGCTATGGCTCGCAGCTGCATCCGGTGGCTTAAAAGCTCCGTCCACATTGATTTTTATCTTTGAAGAAAGTGGAGGTAACCACATCGAGATCTGCAAGTCTATCGAACCAGAGGGGTTAGAAGAAACAAGATCAAGAAAATTTACCTCTTGTCTAACCATCCACCAACATCTTCTCAAATTAGGTGCCTTCGAGTTAAAGATAAGATCGTTTCTGGTTTTCCACCACCACCACAAAAGATAAGTATATAATTCCCAATTTTCATTACCGTTTGCATCTCTATTTAGTAGATCTGTGATGTTGATTATTGGATCTGTATTGAGACTTATGAGCATATGGTTATTGGTACTGTTGATTAGCTCTTTATATTTGGGACAATTTCCAAATAGATGTTTAATTGTCTCAATTTCACCTGTACTACACAACTTACAAATGGGTGAGGCAGTACGATTAAATTTACATATATTTCCCAATGTGCTTATCCCATTATGAACTACTTTCCATATAAACAATTGCACTTTTTGATTCATAGTGTTTTTATTCCTGAGTTTTGACCAAGGGAAGTCTCTCCCTAATGACTTGATAATACGATTTGGTGGAGAATCGACCTGTTTCAGTTGGCGTCCAAACTAAAGTGTCCCTAGTAGGAGATTGAGGAACATTTATTCTTGGTGACCAATATATGGACAACCTAAACTTCTATGTGGACAACTGATGTTGGGTGTACAACCAAAGTTCTTACCATCCTACTTTCATTCTTATGTGGACAACCATCATACTTTCTCTCTCTAGAAATTCTTTGATATTGAAGAGACGAACAGAAGATGATGTTGGTTCGGTGGCGTTGACGGCCATTCTTCCTATGATAAGATTTAGGTCGCCGATGAAAGGCAGCAATTCTTTGATTATAAGATCTTAATAGTTTTGTGATTGATCAACTAGATAGTGATGAAGATGATGATGATCCATATTGATAACTATTAAAAGTGGTGGACTCTGAAGTAAGATTTATATAGAGAAAAAGATACATGGTTGACTTTAAATTCAAATCCAAGTAATCTCTCTCACTCTAACTTTCTTCTGGTAATGTATTGTTGCCAAACTTTGAGCAAGTTGAATTGTGAAATCAAAGATTTTGCTTTGAAAAGAAATTATCAGATAGAAGTTTGGTTTGCTTATTGGGGAGAAAGCACTTTATCAATTATTTTTTTTCTTTAGCCTTTATAGTCAAAAGGGTTTCACTGGGAAGGTGACATTACAGAATTGCAGGGAAAGAAGATAACCCATTTTTTTACTGTTTCTGAATTTTAATGGGTATGTGGTAAATTTGGATATCGAATTGAGTTCATTAACATTTTCAATTCAAGATCCAATCTCTGGTTTCTTGAGTTCTTTTTCATTTCAGTTCTTCTTCCCTCAAAGCTCTCTGATTCATATTCAAGATCTTGTTTTCAACTAAGTCTGGGTTTAAGAAAGAAACCTTTTTCTTGTTCAAATTCATTGAGGTTAATATCTTTGCAACTATCTCCTGTTTAGTGATTCATATTACTTATGTTTGATTCTCAATTTAGATTTGGGTTGTTAGTTTGAAGGTTTAATCTATTTCTGAATTGCGGAAATGGGTTTAAATCGGAATTCAAATGCTCGAAGTGGTGATTACTTAGAAGGAAAGTTTAGTGATTTTGTGATTCATCAACTAGATAGTGATGAAGATGATGATCATCCATATTGATAACTATTAAGAT
>BEHA01011547.1:540615-587581 GCA_002897215.1 Eschscholzia californica subsp. californica | reverse complement strand
GTTGATTTCGGATTGATTAATAAGAAGAGAGAGTGACTGAGAGACTAGGAGGAAAAGGTAAGGGGATAAAGGGGACCCCTGTCTAAGACCCCGAGATGCCACAATATTCCCGTAGAGATTACCATTAAGTAGAATACTAAAAGTCGAAGAGGTAATGCAAGATAATATAAGGTCTACACGTAGATCTGAAAAACCTGTGGCTCTCAAGACTTGCTCTAAAAACTTCCTATTAACTCTATCATAAGCCTTGGCCATATCAATTTTAAGAGAAAACCCTCCCTTATTGGAGTTGGATTTTTGCATGGAATGAATGATCTTCTGGGTAATGATAATATTGTCCATGATTTGACGAGAAGGGACGAATGCGTTTTGAGTCCAATTTATGCGTTGTTCCAAATATGGGCTAATCCGATTAGCCACAATTTTAGTGATGAACTTATAGATTGAGTTGCATAGAGATATAGGCCTGAATTCAAAGGCCATACTCGGGTGCTTAACTTTAGGGATAAGAGGTAGGGTTGTGATGTTAATGGTTGAGTCTATCCTACTTGTCCTGAAGATATCTTGAACATATTTGATAAGGTCGGATCCTAAGAAGTCCCAATTGTGTTGATAAAAGTGGCAAGGTAATCCATCTGGGCCCACTTAAGTCTAGATCTTTGTTCTAGTTTAGTCCGGTGTATTTCCTCCAAGTATATGATTTCGTCCTGGATATCACTTTCTATAATAAGTGAATTATCTGTAGGATTTTGGGTTTGAATGTCATGAAGTCTCTTCCTGAGAATTCTAAGTCTATTATTAATGACCCCAAAAGCAGTCTTACTCTAGGAGGAGAGAGTCTGTTTGACTGATAGACTCGACCATGAAAAGGGCCCGAGCTCTCTTCCCACCCTTTGGTAATAGTTTCAGTAAATCTATTGTGTTTGGACCAAAAAGTTTCGTATCTAGAGATGGTCTGAATAATACGACTTTCCACTTTTAATTGAAGTAAAATAGGCGAGTGATCGCTATTATACCTAGGCAGATGAAACAGGCCAGCATGAGGGAACGTAAGGAGCCAGTTGTGAGAACAAAGGGCTCTATCCAACCGTTCAAGGGTGAGATGGTGAATGGAACGGTTATTAGTCCAAGTGAAAGCGGGGCCATTAACACCAATATCAATGAGGTCCGATTGAGACACAAAAGCCCTGAATTGGGAGGAGAAAGGAGTGGAAGAGCATCCCCCCACTTTTCAGTAGATGACATAATATTGTTTAAGTCCCCAATACAACAAACAGGGTTAGAGGAAATTAAAACACGATTAAGAAGATCATTCCAAAAGAGAGGACGGTCCTGAATCCTAGGAGGACCATAAATACAGTACATGTCCCCGTTAGGAGTATCATGCATACCTGAAATAGTAATATGAATTAAATTCTAGAAAGAAAAATTAATAGATACATTAAACACTGAGGACCACAATAACAGAAGACCACCACTTCTACATATAGCAGGGATCATAAAGTTTTTATCTAAACCAAAGAAATTAAAATTAATAGTAGAAAGAGGAAATATTAGATAAGCGAGTCTCAGACAAGAAAACCAATTTGGGTTTGGTCGACCCTAGGAACTGATTGAGAGTAGCCTTTGTCTGGTCGTTCCCTAATCCCCGACAATTCCAGGCAAAGCATTTCATAATTCTCTCGGCATTATGAGTGCTGATGCCTTTTCTTTAGTAGAGTCACTAATACTTAATCTGGTTGTTCGTTTGAACGAACGTCTTTGCCTCCCTCCCCTTGATTTTCTGTAGGGATAGGAATGTTTTGATTCTCCTGGATGATAGACGTCCCTCCTGTTACTGTGTTGCATGCTATTGGGTTCAATGATGAACCAATGTGGACACCACGGAATTGACCATTAGGGGAGATTGTCTTGGATTTTTTTGCTTGAGAAAGATGATCCAGGAGGTCTCCAAAGGCATCTGAAACAGTAGGCATAGTTAGTTGTTGTTCAAAGGCTAGATTGACTAGCCTTTTTCCACTTTGTATTCCAACTGTTTGAGTTTCCATTGATGTGAATGATTGGACTTCTCTCCTTGTTCACCTAGCAAAAAAAGGCACCTTAAACAAATCAGAATATTTTGGCTTCATAGCCTTATTAACTAAATTTCTTTGTTCAATTGTTATATTCAACTTTAAAAGATCACTAAATTTGAGGAGAATAGGACAGAATTTGATAGAGTGTCCAATAAAACCACATGAAGTACAAAATCGAGAAAGCCTTTCAAATCGAAGTTCCACTTTAATCAATTGGGTATTAGGGAGGTTTAAGTAAACATCCGGTGGAAGGGGCTTCTTGAGGGGAAATGAAATTTTTACTCTTCCATATGCACTCCACTTAGTAGCATCTTCCGGTGTTGTTGGAATGAAGTTTCCTAAAGATCCCGCTAATCGATTGATGGTAGCACTATTAAGATGACCTAGTGGGATCCCGTGCATTTGGACCCAAAATTTCGCTTGCTCAAAAGTGTGATCATCTGGAGATAAATAAACATTACATTCTTCGAGAACCACTAATTCCTCTACTATTGACCAGGGAGAATTCTCAAGGGCTAGCCCCAATTCACTTGCTGTTTCAAATCGGATGATAAACTTGTCATCTTGTAATTCCGTTAAAACAAATTTGTTAGGACCACTAAGAACACGTCCTAATTTCATCATAGCTTGATTAATTTCAATTTTCCTTGAACTGAAAAACTTAATGACTTCCCTTTTGTTATTCTCTGCAAAGGAACTAATAAGATCTGATCCTTCTATCGTGATTTGTGGAAGATCCTCGGTAATGAGGGCGGCAAATTGTTGAATGAAGTGATCGTTGAAAGATGACATATTAAACCGATAATAGAAGCTTTGCAAGAAAAGATTAGATGAAAATTAAAGAGACTGAATCCCAAGATGGAATCTCCTGTAGAGAACAATTAAAATATAAAAGAACTGAAGAAATGGATCGAAAACTGCTGAAAACTGAAAAGGAACCGTCAGAAAACTGTCCGAACTGTCTAAATGTTGCCGGCAACTGATTTGGCATAGGTTGCGCCACCAAATAGTTGAAATGAAATATGGGAGACATACCAAGACAACTCCGCTAAAGTAGGGAAGAAGCCTATAGTGGAGGTTGAAGTGATAATAGAATAACGAAAATGAAAAGGGAAGAAAGATAAAAAATGGAAAGAGAAGAAAGGAAAGACAACAATAATAGGGGTGGAAAAGAAAGTTTAGACACAATTTAGGGCCAAGTCAGCAGTTGGTTAAGTGTTAAGGGTAAAATCAAGATTTTGTTATAAATTGAGGGCCAAAAGAGAATTATTCGTGATCACAAAAACAGGTAAAAGAGGATACAAAAGTTATGGTGAAGGGGGTTTCGAACCCGCACTGGGTAGATTTCAAAAATCATTGTGTCTCTCTCGGTCCCTAAACCCTAAACATTAGGGAGGATTTCAAAAATCCTCTTTGAGATTTTAGACTTCGTGGCTGACCAACCGCGAAACCCCCTCGAAGTCTGGTTGGCGAACATAACACTTTCCTTCAACAGAACTGTATATATCGTAGAGAGTGACAAAGCTAGAGAGAGAAATTGTGAAAGAGGGAAATGAGGGAGACACCGTTGAGATAGAGAAAGAGAAAGAGAAAGAGAAAGAGAAAGATAAGAACATGAGAGACTGAGAACGAGAGAAAAGAGATAAACGGTGGTGTGGTCCACGAAATTTTACAAAATCCAAAATATTCGTTTAAAATTTTGTTTCTCGAAAAATTTGATTGTATCCCCAAAACGTCGGTCATCCTTCACTACGTAAAAACATCCCAAGGTGGAATCATGTTAATTGTCAGCTTGTATAAATTTGGATTTTGACTCACTCAATAACAGAGTGCAAAAAGTGCCCCTATTTATGTTATTAGAGCCTCTCCAAATGGTAGTTAATTGTAAAAGGTCGCGGCTTTGAGCCACAAAGAAAAGTCTATTTGAGCTAGATGTCATCTTCATTTTGGGTCGAAAAATTAACTTTGTTACTTTTTGCCCCTAATCTCCATCTCTCCATTCTTTCTCTCTCTTTATTACCTCCTTTCTTTATCCATGTTGTTCTCTCCCTCTCTCAATCTCTCTTTATCATACCTACATCATCATCAGCATTTCCTAACCCTCGTCAAAATCTCTAATTTGGGTTTGTACGAACCTTCCAAACCATGAGACTGGAATCTGTAGTACTAACTTACCCAACAAGTGTTGAAGTAATTATGCTTCAATTACTCTACCACGTGTTGATGGATTTCAAGAAAACTTTCTCCTTCCATTACCTCCCACGTATAAATGGACTTCAAGCAATTATACTGAACTACATATACCTGAAAACAAGGGGTGAGCAACGGTCAGTCAAACCGACCATACCAACCCGAATGGTTTTTAGGCCGAACCTAGGTTTTCAGTTAATTTATTCCTTATCATGAAAATCGTGAAAGAGAACGATTTCTAGTGTTTAAGAAGTGAGAGATCTATAGAGAGAGACAGTGAGAGGGAGTGAGAGAGAGAAGTCGGTAATGGTGGTGGTGGTCGAAGTTGTGGTAAAAAGGTGATGAGAAGATTTGATAATGGGGCAAGAGTTCAATACTCCCAACATTCCTAATCCGATTCTGGACTTGAGTTAAGCGCATCTCCAAGTCGTTCAATTGTGTAAAAATCATATAACCAACTCGTGCTGCTTGGTCGTCTAGAACATCATTTTGGGACCTTACGATATCTCGTTCGCATCTCTTATTCTCTTTCTTTAAAGCAGTCCTTTCTTTCTTATTTTTTTATCTTCTTTTGAAGATCATTTCGTGCAGCCGTATGTATTATCACAGTATCATAAGTGCCCAATACATCTTTATTCACTTGTAACACCTCTTCAATTACAGTAAGCTCAGGTAAGGATAATACTTCTCAATCCGTCTGTCTAAATAAAAGCATGATCAAGTCAACAAGATAGAAATGTTAACAAACAAGAAGTCAAAAAAATATAAATGACATAATCCTTTCCCTCTACACCATTTCCCTCAATCTATTCGCTCTCTTTCTCGAAGCAATACCGCCATGGTTGTCGCAAGGAATGGAGGGATTTCGTGGGTAGATACACTCGTTTTGGAATTGAATCCACCGGTGGATGACTGGACGGGGGTCAGGAGGGTGATTAATAGTGTCTTGGGGTCGCCTGAGTTCGACATTCTACCGTTTCGTCTGGGGGAAGCTATTTTATGCACATCCCTGAACATGGAACATCTGCGAGAACTGGAAGCAATAATGATCGACGAAGCTGATGCTACTCTCTCTGTTCGAAACTGGGAGCCTTCATGCAACGCCTTAGTACAGAGAGCAAGTGTTTTTGCTGTTAAATTATTTGGTTTGCCATTCCACCTCTGGCCGGAAAAAATCTTCGCGGTTTTGGTGGAAGGTGTCGGGACTATTCTTGCCATCCATGAAGATACCTCCAAGATGAATAACCTTTGGTACGCCTCGATTACAGTCCTTTGTGAGAAGGACAAAGCAATCCCGGTTAACCAGGAACTTGTCATAGATGGAGTTTCTTTCATTATATACGCGGAGGTGGAGTCTCTTTCGGATACAGAATCTAAAGTTTGGCAGAAGCTTTTCCCTCCCTACAGAGTTCCAGTGCGTTTGCCTAGGAACTCTTTTCCGATCCTCCGCAGTACTACTCGCCCTATCAATGGAAGTAGCTTGAGTTCCAGCCCTAGTGGGGCTCATTCGGTAGGTTCAGTCAGCAGGAAGAAAAACATCATTAATAAACTGAGGGAACCGGAAGGGGGAATAAAGATGCATGAGAAGGAGGAACAGCTAGATCGTTGCACGATAGGTAAAGGGCATGGGGACGAGGGACAGACAGGTAAAGGGAAGGAGATAGTGGGTGACAAGGTGGAACCTAGCAAAGGTAACCATAATTCTGTTAAGTAACCACCTCAACCGGAGGAGGAACTATCAGCGGTGAGGGTACTCATGGATATGTCGGTCAAATGGGCCAAAAACCAACGTCGGGCCGGAGCGCCTCAAGAAAGCAATTCACAAGGCAAAAGGCTTTAAAAGAGCGGTAGACGAAAGATGTCTGAACCTGGCATCTAGAGGCACCCCTAGTCCCTCAGTCTCGAGTGAGCTATCTTTGGAAACACCAACTCGGGTTCAGAACAATCAGGAAGAGGCTTCGGGATCAGGAAAGGAGGATTTGGGAGACAAGATGAAGGAACTGGGCTGGTCGGGTGGGCCATTTCAAGCCACGATAGCTAAAACGAAAGAGGTGGTTCAAGCGGAGCATGGAGAGTCTAACCTAGTGAAGGCTCTTCAATTTCTGGCCTCTCTACCACCCCATCAGGACCGGGTAACGGAGTTTGAATCCTCATTAGATGTAATGAGATCGAGAATAAAAAAGAAGAGATTGGCAGGGCACACTAGGGAACTCAAGCTCCTAGAATGGAACCTAGCAACCCCATGAAACAGATACCGGTAAGAAATATTCCGAAGGAGAAGGAAAGGAAGGAAGGAAAAAGCAAGGAGGATGATGAAGAGCAGCTAGATCGGGCGTGAGCGAGTCAATCGACGGGGAGGGTCTAAGGAGGGAGGGTCCAAGGAGGGAGGGTTGAGGGCCTCGGTGGGCGGGTTGGTGTTTGTCGTGTAGGCTCCATTCTTGGCCGGTTGAGGTGGCCCTGTTTTCTTTTGAGATGCCCACCGTTTGTGGTTTTGTTACGGGGGAGTGATCGAATCGCTCCCCCGTTATTTCGTTGTTTCTTTTTTTCGATTGTGTCTAGTTATCCTGTAACCTTCTTCGTTTCAATATTAATTCAAATAGTTAAATATCTATTATATAAAACACAATGTTTTGTGCTTACTGGGACAAACCAAAAGACAAATCCAGCCGTTTATCGCGTTTTCGGTTTCGTCCTCACCTTTTGATGTATTACCTACCCTGAAAATAAAAAATTAGTTAACCCACTTGATCCAAGAGAGTAAATAAAACTCAACTATGAATCTAATGGCCCCAAAATTATCCCCGTTATATTATCTCGATCTCGAGTTCACCCAATTTAATCCTACGATTAATAAATAAGGTTGCAAGGAAGAGCCAAACTCCCCACCCCTACCTATCATTTATTCTCATATTTCTTACCTGAAAATAATTTATTACACAAAGAAAATGGGTATGTGTATTTACTCCAATCATAACTGCTATCCATTATTGAATTTTTTTTTTTAAATACCCAACCTTTCAAGTCTCATCTTCTTGTCCGTTACTAAAATTTTGTATAATATATTTATTACCCAATCTCTCATCTGTTTATTTCATCAAAAAAAAAAAAATCTCTCATCTATTTTGTATAAATAGGTTTATTACCCAATTTCTGGAGAGAGAAAATGTCTTCAACAACTTCAATGCTATACTAATGGATTCAAGGTAAAGTTTTTCATCTTCCTTTCCTTTTCTGATGAATTCTTAAAAGTTGCTTGTTTAGATACTATTTTGTGTGAAATTTCTAATTTTTCATCATCTTTTTTGTAACCTTGTAGTTTCTATTCTTTGTTTTCTAGATCTTCAGTTGAAATGGAAAAACGTGTAGGATTTCTAGCACATAGATAAATTTCTAGACATTATATGGGAAGGTATATATTTTTCTTAATTTAGTTTCTTCTTTATTTAATTTTCTTGTAATTTCACTTTTTTTAGTTTGTGGATCGTATGTTTTTATTTAGGTATCATTTTTTTGTGTGAAAGTTCTAATTTCCCATCATCATGTTTGTAACCTTATAGTTTCTATTCTTTGTTTTCTAGATCTTCAACTGAAACGGAAAAAGGTGTAGGATTTCAAGCAAATAGGAAAATTTCCAAACATTATATGGGAAGGTATAATTTTGTTAATTTTACTTTCTTCATTATTTAATTTGATTGTAGTTTAACTGTTTTTTGTTTGTTAATCGGTATGTTTCTAATTTTTTTTGTGAAATTTCTCATCATCTTCTTTGTAACCTTATAGTTTATATTCTTTGTTTTCTAGATCTTCAGCTGAAACGGAAAAACGTGTAGGATTTCAAGCACATAGGTAAATTTCTAGACATTATGTGGGAAGGAATAATTTTTTTAATTTTAGTTTCTTCCTTATTTAATTCCCTTGTAGTTTCACTTTTTTTGTTTGTTAATTACTAATCTTCTTTTTCATATTTTGCTTCGTATGCAATTGTGTTAAAAAAATTCTGAGTTGATATCAATCAGTCTCTATCGGTGGTTTTCAGATCTAAATTTGAGTGTCTTTATACTCTCCATCTATCTTCAACACTTAGTTTTGAATTTGATTTGCTAAGTTGCAATTCTTTTTTCAATATTTATTATGTTTGTTTTTTACCATTCTTTGTAGTTTAATCTCCTTTGTTCCAAGATTTTCTCTTTAGCGTCTCTTTAATAACTCAAATTCCAACCATTGTCTTCCCCATTTTCTTTCAATAACTTATTTAAGTCTGTTAGTTGATCTAAGTTATACAGTTCGAATCTCATGTATGTCTCTTACCTCACATCTACTTTTAGTTTCAAAGTCACATAATAATGGAAGCAAAATAGTAAAAAAGAAAATAAAATGTGTTCTTATTGTTCTTTTTATTTGCAGGAAGTTTTTAAGAATATGTCGTTTTCTCACGTATTGGTACAGTTTTTCCGTTTCAGCTGAAGATCTAGAAAACAAAGAATAGAAACTATAAGGTTACAAATAAGATGATGAGAAATTAGAAATTTCACAAAAAAAAAAATGATATCTACATAGAAACATATCGATTAACAAACAAAAAATAGTTAAACTACAATAAAATTAAATAATGAAGAAACTAAAATTAAAAAAATCACAGTTCGAATCTCATGTATGTCTCTTACCTGACATCTACGTTTTAGTTTCAAAGTCACATAATAATGGAAGCAAAATAGTAAAAAAGAAAATAAAATGTGTTCTTATTGTTCTTTTTATTTGCAGGAAGTTTTTAAGAATATGTCATTTTCTCACGTATTGGTACAGTTTTTTTGCTTCATGTAGTTAACTTTAAAAGCACTAAACATACTTTTTTTTTTTCTCTATACATTATTTATTCATAGCCTTCTCTAACGTGCGTTAAATAATTGCCCGTGCACTTTCAACAAAAAAAAAACAAAAGAAATTGCCCTTGCCCTTAGGGCACGGGTTATACCTAGTATATCTATATAATATCTATATAATAAAACATAAAACATGTTGAAAAATGCTGACTAGGACAAACCAAGAGATAAGTCCGACCGTCCATGCCACGTCGGCAGTAACATCAACTGTTGGATTGTTTTAATTACCGTTGGACATGCAACGCCATTATTGTTTGAAACCGTTGGATTGTTGAATTGCTTTCAAGTCCATGAATCTGGACGGTTTAACTTAATCTACACGGTTAATGAGCCAAACCCCTAATTACTACCTCTCTATTTCTCTCTCCATTTACTGCCTTCCTTAATTCCTCTAAGCATAACGCCCATACCCCATAACTGAAGCAATGGGATTAACAATCAATCTTCCTTCCCCAAATCGACTTTATCTACCCGTTTCTCTTCCTCCTCCATTAGTTCCTCTGCCGTTACAATGTTTCTTCACAATCTTCCTCCATCTTCTTCTTTAATCTCATATCACACCCTCCATTACTCCCTCATTAATGGAGGAATTATGGTTAAATCACCTTAAAGAAGAACAATTTAGTTTTCATTGAATCCCCTTTCAAGGCAGACATAAACACACCTTCTCCGGTTCTAGGTCGACTCAGGGAATTTTGATTTTCAAGTAAGTTCTATTGAAAATCTTCATGACTCAAATTTTATGCTTCCGTTTTGTTAGATTAGTAGTTTATTCAGGTCGTCCATCTCAAGTAAGTTCTATTTAGGTTTATATCTCTTTCTCTCTATATTTTTTGTTATTTACATGTCTGTGGTTTTAGTTTTGACTCAAAGATATCTTATTCTGTTTTCACATCTTCATTAGGTTTGTTATCCAAATGAAGAGAAGAAGAGCAATCAATATATTGTATGTTATTTTCCGTACATCAACTGTTTGGTAGAAGGTCTCCCCTAATTTCTGTAATTGCCTTCTAACGGTATGATAAAATCTCTAAGTCAAAATTTATACTTTTCAAGGCTTTTATGGCAATATTTTGCACTCTTGGATTTCTCTACCATCTTCGAGTTTAAATGAATCAATATATTAACAAACAATCATAAAAGGATAGAGATTGCGATTTATGGTTTCTATTCTTTATTCATTTTCATTTTCACAAAGCTATAAGCTCGTATTTTTTCTATCCTTAGATAACCATTGTGTATTTTATTGCTTCGAATCATTAAAGAATCATGGTCGACATCAGTAATGCAAATGCAACAATTATCGGTCTTCAATCGGGGATGAGCTCGAGAGACTCTTCTTGTAAGTACCTCTCTTACCCAAACTGTTCGTGTGCACTCATTGTTGCCTGTTTCGAACTCTTGAGTAGTGAATCAGTATTTGTTGCATATATTTGATATATTATTCAATGTTGATGTGGTTGCAGCAGACATTACTTCCTTTGTTATTTCTTGCTAGATTGTTCCCATTATCGCTCTATCATCTTATGTATTATATCATCGGAAGACTGATATAATATGAGTATAAATTGATGTATAGTAATCTTTCCACTTCTAGATGAGTATTAGTTGATGTATGAATTGTTGCATTTGCATTACTGAAGCCGACCATGATTCTTTAATGATCATCTAAAAGACTGAATTGTAGCTGCCGTTTGGGTTCATGATCCACATACACTCCATTGTTTCTGAAATATACATAAACACCAAGAACCATGTTTCCTTAGGTTGTTTTCAGAAATTGGATTAGTGATAAAAGTTAGACAACTACCAAAACTATGAATCGAGAAAAGACACTTTGGTCACTTTGGTGTTTGTGGTGAAATTTTCCTATTGTTTTGTAAGTTACCTAAATTTGAGAAACTATTTGAATAGGAAACAGATATTAGGATGTTAAAAATGTTTTCAGGTGGCGACCCTCAACGTTGCCTCACAGTTTCCCCCCTTTACGATTTCCATCTGTTCAGTTATCGGACAAATGCTAAATGAAGTTTGAATGTCACTTCAATTCCTAGCAGGCTTTGGCAAAACGTGCATGTTCTGGTCACTGTTGGCATGCTTGCCTACTTCTGTTTCCTCGAGCAGGCTTTTGGTAAGCGTATTAACTTCTAAAATAACTTGTGGACATATCTCTGTTAATAATTACTAAGTAATTTATACATTTTTTAACAGGATCATGGGAAGCATCCAAGTGCAGTTCAAATATCACTACCATTTTCCTATGCATTGGGTCTTCTTGCATCCGTGACAACAACAACTATGGGTAACTGCAGTTTGGATTTTTATCAAAAAATCATTGCACTATCTGTGTCAAGAACTTTGGTAACTAAAGTTTGAACAGTTACCCGTGAGACATATATCAGCTAAAAAGGCAACCGTCCAATGGTGCCTCAACAAAGAGAACAACTTTGCCTTTCCGAGTTTTTCCGTTCTCCTCAATATCTAACTTGTCCCATAATTTGTATTTTCAGTGTCGAAAGCATTTGTTTGGGTTTACGCATTTGTTCAGTTTTCGCTCACAGTTCTCTTTGCTCATCTATTATATACATTGGTACGTCTATCATCTTATCTCTTGAAGTTACATAACTTTTACCAAGATCGCCAAAGTTGGAGTTTCTCAAATCAGACTAAATTACTTTAAGCAAATGATTGTTCCTGGTTAAATTGGTTATTTAATGTCTATACATACACAAACCATATACTCGGAACCTTTTATTATCTGCATTTGTTAAACCGTTATTAGACTACCGGTATAGGTTGATTGATGCATTTGCTCTACTTTTCAACAGCTGAATGCCCAAGCTGTTCTAGCGATCTTCTTGTCGGCATTCGTTGGCTTTGGTATTACGAAGAGTGAGAATGCACTTCTTGTACACTTACATTCTCTTTAAGTACCTTTTGTCTCGAAAAAGATTTAAGCCGTACATAAATTTTGTTTTCCATTTATTTGATAAATTTGACTATAACTTCTTAAAATTCAACACCATTCATTAGTTATTATCTTTCAAATTGGTTCAACTCTAAAACTTTCATTAGAGTGTGAACTGATTTTATTTGGATGCTACTTATTGTAATGGAACAAATGGCCCGTGCCCTATGGGCACGGGTTATCCCTAGTATATATATATATATATATATATATAAATGTCTACACACTTATTTTACCACTAATGGTGTGGTTGGTTATGAAAATGAAATTCCTACAAAAAATATAAATGCCTACTGAAAACCATTTTCTGACCTAGGTTTCTTATTAGTTATCAAACATACCAAATAAAGCATCCAAAAGGCTAATCAATCTAGGGTTCATGAGTCATCCTAACACATCATAAATCTAATATTTTACTTCTCTTGAAAAAAAAGGAAGTTACCATTGTCATATGACGCAGAAGCAGCTGAACCACGTTATGGTGACCTCCGGCTGCAGCAAGCTGCACCGGGGTCCCCATACCCGTGGAGACAGCTAGCGGCACTCCTTGAGAAAGCAGTGAAGATACTGTGATTTCATAACCTACAATCCATAAAAACATAAAATCTAACTTTGATGAAAGTAACATCGAATAAACTAAAGCACTTGTGGATTTCCTTAAAAAAACTAATTTTACCTTTTTAAAGCAAAAGAACTTCTACTACAAGCAAAAATACTTCTAAGTTTATTTAGCTGGTGTTATGAGAGTGAATATAATAGAATCTGAACATTATAAAGCAGTTCTAAAATGGTACAGTGATAATTCTTTCTCTAGCTTGCTTGAGCTTGCTGCTAACAATGACCTTGTTGGATTCAAGAGACTGATTGACTGTGAAATTTAAGCTACTGATGAGATTAACTAAATATGATAGGGAGCAAAAATATATAATCTAATCATACACCGAGAGAGAGAGGAGAGAGAGTTGGTGCCACATGTGTTGGTTAACATTATACGAAGAAGATGAAGGTGAAGAGATGAAGAAGAAGAATGTCTGTTAGGGTTTCTATTTAACTAATTATATTTGTTTGTGGCCCTCGGATCAATTAGTGTTTCAATAATTGAGGCTTTATAGATCTTTTTTTTAGGGTTAAGGTCCTGTAGAGTTGTCCCCTTATTAAATCAAAATCAATAAAGTCAAGCATAGTTGACTTACACCGGACCCGAAAATAATTGTGCACATAAGATCATTGGTTGTCCATATATTGGTCGCCTAAATAATTCTGCCCACAACCCGCCCATACCCGTTAATTTGATAGGGCTTAGCGGGTCTGGGTGAATCGGGCATTAGGTTTATCAATGGCTTTAGTATTTGTGCTGTTATGCACTCTTTAAAACACACTCCTCTTGACAAACAAGTTTAGGTAAGTGGTATTTGTGGGACTAATAAAACATGGTCTACCACGAGTTTGAGTTTTTCAAAGCTAATCCCACATTGTAAATAAAGAAAAAACATTCTATGAAGTTACTGTTATAAGAACAACCACCCCACCACTTGGGTTGACAAGATTCAATTGAATGGGTTGGCTTATGAAGGTTTAAGAATTAATTTTGCCTTATTGGGTTTACTTCTTCCTAGCCAATGAAGTAATTTGATCTATTACTACAGGCACTCGTCGGACATAATTAATCGGGCTCCGGTGTGGTCGGGAGTGCGGGTGAGCTTTTCCACCCGAGCCCGCCCATGATAATTCGTCGGGCTGGGCGGGTAATGCCCGTGTCGGGCATGGGTGCCCACGGGCCAATTCAGACCCGGGTGTCCGTCATGGGTAGCGGGCTCTCGGGTGAAATTCCCACCCCTGGGTAGAGGCATTCTATCAATCTGGGAATAAGTACAGAGTACAGAGAGGTTATGAGTCAAACTTGAGGTTATGAGTCAAACTTGAAATTAGGCATTAACTCGATCAAGGCATTAACTCGATCGTGTAGACTAATAAATTGATCAGTATATTCATAGAATATGCAAGATTAATCAAAACTTATAGAATCAAAATTTCATAGAATATGCATGATTAACCAAAAAGACATCATCTCATTCAGTTCCAATATTTGGGTTTACCCCAAAATTTCATAGAATATGCAAGATTAATCAAGAAACTCATAGAATCAAAATTTTATAGAATATGCAAGATTAATCAAAAAAATATAATCTCATTTAGTTCCGATACTAGGGTTTACCTCAAAATTTCATAGAATATGCAAGATTAATCAAAACTCGTAGAATCTGTTTTGTCTGACCCAAACAAACTCAAAATCAGAATGTTTTAAACCCTAAAGTACCAGTACAGTTGCATTACCTGCATTATCCATTTGAACAGAGAAAAACGAATCCTAAGTAATCTGCGATTTCAAGATAGATGAAGAATTTAGAGAGAGAGAGAAAGAAAAGAGAATTGTATCTAAAAACCATACAGAATGTTTTCATATATTAGGGCTTATATTGATTGAGTAGTTCTTGAGACACATAAATTAGGGCAAACTAAAATCAAGACTGACAAAATCATATAACTAGAAAAACAACCATAATGTAATCAAGAAGATCATAAATAACTAAACAGAAAATCAAATGTAGGAAAACTAACCTTGATAATCCTTCTCTGATTATTGCCTGAAGTGAGACAGTTTGATTCTAATTAATAACATTATTTATTAATTAGATACTAATAATATTATTTATTGTATAATACTTATTAATAACATTATTTATTAATTAGATTACCTAGTAATATTATTATTTATTAATTAGATACTAATTAATAATATTATTTATTAATTAGATACTAACTAATAGTATGATTTATTATTTAGATATTAATTAATAATATTGTTTACTAATTACAAAACCAAATTTAAAAAACAATAATTTGTTTTGACCCTAAAGCTTTTAGAATCACGTTAGGGTTTCAAAATCTAGTATGCCAAGATCATAAAAAAACTCTAATCTAATATGCCAAGATAGAAAAGTAATATGTTCTAACCATACAATAAACTTTTGTAATCAGTTATTAATAAAAATACTAATAATATTATTTATTGTAGAATTTTTATTAATAACATTATTTATTAATTAGAAGAACTAGTAATTTTATTATTTATTAATTAGATACTAACTAATAATATTAATTATTAATGAGATACTAACTAATAATAATATTTATCAATTAGATACTAACTAAAAATATGATTTATTTATTTGATACTAATAGTACTATGATTTATTAATTAGACACTAACTAAGTACCCTAATCCGATTCTGGACTTGGGTTAAGCGCATCTCCAAGTCGTCCAATCGTGAAAAAATCATATAACCAACTCGTGCTGCTTGGTCGTCTAGAACATCATTTAGGGACCTTACGATATCTCGTTCGCATCTCTTATTCTCTTTCTTTAAAGCAGTCCTTTCTTTCTTATTTTTTTATCTTCTTTTGAAGATCATTTCGTGCAGCCGTATGTATTATCACAGTATCATAAGTGCCCAATACATCTTTATTCACTTGTAACACCTCTTCAATTACAGTAAGCTCAGGTAAGGATAATACTTCTCAATCCATCTGTCCAAATAAAAGCATGATCAAGTCAACAAGATAGAAATGTAAACAAACAGGAAGTCAAAAAAATATAAATGTCATAATCATTTCCCTCTACACCATTTCCCTCAATCTATTCGCTCTCTTTCTCGAAGCAATACCGCCATGGTTGTCGCAAGGAATGGAGGGATTTCGTGGGTAGATACACTCGTTTTGGAATTGAATCCACCGGTGGATGACTGGACGGGGGTCAGGAGGGTGATTAATAGCGTCTTGGGGTCGCCTGAGTTCGACATTCTACCGTTTCGTCTGGGAGAAGCTATTTTATGCACATCCCTGAACATGGAACATCTGCGAGAACTGGAAGCAATAATGATCGACGAAGCTGATGCTACTCTCTCTGTTCGAAACTGGGAGCCTTCATGCAACGCCTTAGTACAGAGAGCAAGTGTTTTTTGCTGTTAAATTGTTTGGTTTGCCATTCCACCTCTGGCCGGAAAAAATCTTCGCGGTTTTGCTGGAAGGTGTCGGGACTATTCTCGCCATCCATGGAGATACCTCCAAGATGAATAACCTTTGGTACGCCTCGATTACAGTCCTTTGTGAGAAGGACAAAGCAATCCCGGTTAACCAGGAACTTGTCATAGATGGAGTTTCTTTCATTATATACGCGGAGGTGGAGTCCCTTTCGGATACAGAATCTAAAGTTTGGCAGGAGCTTTTCCCTCCCTACAGAGTTCCAGTGCGTTTGCCTAGGAACTCTTTTCCGATCCTCCGCAGGACTACTCGCCCTATCAATGGAAGTAGCTTGAGTTCCAGCCCTAGTGGGGCTCATTCGGTAGGTTCAGTCAGCAGGAAGAAAGACATCATTAATAAACTGAGGGAACCGGAAGGGGGAATAAAGATGCATGAGAAGGAGGAACAGCTAGATTGTTTCACGATAGGTAAAGGGCCTGGGGATGAGGGACAGACAGGTCAAGGGAAGGAGACAGTGGGTGACAAGGTGGAACCTAGCAAAGGTAACCATAATTCTGTTAGGGAACCACCTCAACCGGAGGAGGAACTATCGGCGGTGAGGGTACACATGGATATGTCGGTCAAATGGGCCAAAAACCAACGTCGGGCCGGAGCGCCTCAAGAAAGCAATTCACAAGGCAAAAGGCTTTAAAAGAGCGGTAGACGAAAGATGTCTGAACCTGGCATCTAGAGGCACCCCTAATCCCTCAGTCTCGAGTGAACTATCTTTGGAAACCCCAACTCGGGTTCAGAACAATCAGGAAGAGGCTTCGGGATCAGGAAAGGAGGATTTGGGAGACAAGATGAAGGAACTGGGCTGGTCGGTTGGGCCATTTCAGGCCACGATAGCTAAAACGAAAGAGGTGGTTCAAGCGGAGCATGGAGAGTCTAACCTAGTGAAGCCTCTTCAATTTCTGGCCTCTCTACCACCCCATCAGGATCGGGTAACGGAGTTTGAATCCACATTAGATGCAATGAGATCGAGAATCAAAAAGAAGAGATTGGCAGGGCACACTAGGGAACTCAAGCTCCTAGAATGGAACCTAGCAACCCCCATGAAACTGATACCGGTAAGAAATATTCCGAAGGAGAAGGAAAGGAAGGAAGGAAAAAGCAAGGAGGATGATGAAGAGCAGCTAGACCGGATGTGAGCGAGTCAATCGACGGGGAGGGTCTAAGGAGGGAGGGTCCAAGGAGGGAGGGTTGAGGGCCTTAGTTCAATATTTTTGTTGGGGCAAGGTTTTTGTGTTGGATGAGTCTCTCAATATCTCTCTCAATTCGAACAATTATTGTTAAAAATGTCAATGAAAGTCTCTCATTTTCTGGTTGACAAATCTGGTTCTCTTTTTACACAATAATCCACCAAGAAGTCAATGAAAGTCCAAGTCTATTATGGGTTTGTTTGATACCACCTATTTCAATGGAAACCATAAAAGAATTTCCGTGGAAATAGGTATTTCCATCATTTGATACGAAGTATAATTCCATGACTTTAATTCCTTAAAGAATCTATTTCCATGAAATGGTCTACTTTTATTCCTTGCCCCCCTCGGAATTAGCTTCCGTGGAAAGTTAAAAATAAAAAAAAAATAAATTCATATGTTCGGATACTTGAAACTTAATATTTGTCTCCATTTATGTTCAAAATGACATTTTCACCCAAACATTTACCAAAACACAATTTTACTTATACATTGGACAGATGACATGTTTGACCTTACCAAGTGGTCAAAATGACATTTTTGGCTCTATGTGGTCAAAATAATATTTTTGGCTTTATGTAGTCAAAAGTCGAAACTACATTTGGCTTTATGTAGTCAAAATTACATTGTTACCCTTTTATTATATCAAATTGACATTTTGCCTTATATTGTCAAAATGACATTCTTACCCTCGTAACCAAAGTGACATTTTTACTCTTCTGTGGTCTGAGTGACATTGTTACCTTTATCTTGAAAATTAGTTTGTATATACTTTTATATTAAAATGACATTTTTACCTTTCATATTAATAAAATCTCTTTTTGATCCATAGGTTGTCAAAGTTACATTTTTATCTTGTTTTACTAACAAATTGACATTCTTACTCTTAAGTTAGCCAAATGACACTAGTGTAAATAATTTGACAACATAGGGGTACGAATATAATTTTGACAACAAATAGGAGTAAGAATTTAAGTTTGACAACACAAAGGTAAAAATGTAATTTGCACAACATAAGGTTGAAATTGTAATGTTAGCAATATAAGGGTAAAAGTGTCATTTTGACTGCATAAAAAGTAAATAAAAGCTCTTAATTGAAAATTATATTCGTGAAGTTAGTTGTCAACCAAATAACAGAGTTTGTAATTCTGCGGAGTAGTAAATGACAACCAAACAAAAGAGTTCTTATTTCCACTGAATAAATTCCATGGAAGAATTTTCATGAAAACCTTTTATTTCCACGGAGTTATTTTATGCTATCAAACACAACCTAAAGTACATGAATTTGCGTATATCGCTGACATTCACAGATTTTGAAGCGTCCGTAATTGAATACTACTGACAATCGCAGACTTTAAAATGTTTGTGACTGATTGTCACTGAGAATTAGGGACTTTGAAATCTCTTATTATGTCACATTTGCCGACTTTGAAATGTCATCTAAAGTCATCATTGACTGCTCCTCTTAATCTCACATAACTGAATTTGGGTGGGTCTTACTTTCTAAATTTCGTTTCTGGTTTTGGGCGGGAAGCGGGGCCCACTTTCTAAATTTCTTAAGGGGGTAGTGGATCAGGACATTGGGGGACATTTTCATGCCCCAAATGTCTGTATTATTGGTTGGGGACATTTCAAATGTTTCTAAATGTCTGTGTTATTCGTTTGGGACATTTCAAATGTCCTGAGATGTCTATGTTATTTGTTTTTGACACGAAATTATGGACATTTCAAGACAAATTAGTTTTGTGAACATTTAGAGGCATTTTAGTGTAAATTTGGAAAGCTTTTGGAGAGAAACTCTCAAAATATGGAAGACACTTATAGACATTTCAGTAAGGAAGATAATAAAATAATTATTATTATCAAATTAGATTAAATAATATATAATAAATAATATATAATAAATAATATATAAAAGATTTTAATTTATTATAATACTTTATTATGAGGATGTGTCATATGGCTTGTTGCTCCTGTGTCAGCTATCCATCTCTTATCCTTAGAGTTTATGGATAGATAGTTCTTCTCTTTAGATTGTGACTCCCATCACTTTCTAGCTCAGCCCCACAGTGAGCTTGCTCATCTTCTGTCTCTTGAGGGTCTGGTTCCTCTTCTTCTTCTTCTTCTTCTTCTTCTTCTTCTTCTTCTTCATCCTCAATTTCTTGAAGATGTAAATTAGCAAAGTTCATGCTAGCTGACCTTGAAGCTTCTGAGGAGAAGTCTTTAAACCTTAGTCTACATTGTCTGGCTATATGACCCCACTTATAGCATATCCCACAAGATACTGTGGTGAAATCAAAGAAATCATTTCTTGTCTGAGGAGAACCCCTCACATTTGATCTGAATGGTGTCTTTTGGACATTTTCAAGACTCTGGATCTGATTAGAAAACCTCATAGGTGCTGGTCTTGAACCATTTATGTTCTGCAATTTCTTAACAAAATATAGCTCACTTGAATCATCAGTCGATTCTTGCTCCTTCAACCATTGTTCATGGTGGGTTAATCTACTTCTAAGATCTCCAAAACTCAGAGTACCATCTCTATTTTGTATAGTAATGACAAATTGGGAATATTCTTTCCCTAATCCTCGAAGAACTATTCTTGTTAACTCATATTCACTTACTTTATCATTCACAACTACAAGAGAATCAACAAGGTTTTTTATTTTACTTAAGTATTCAGATATAGAAGATGAACCTTTCTTGAAAATTTGAAGTTTATTTCTTAATGAAGACTTTTGTGATTCGAATTCTTGAAGGAAAACCATCTCTAAATAGCACCATATCTCTCTAGAGGTCTTTAACCCTAGGATATCAGAGGCAATAGAATGTGTAATCGTTGCTTTTATGCAAGATTTCACAAAATTATCAATTTTCCGCCATTGAAGGTAAGTTGGGTTTGCTATATCTCTTCCTTCCTCTACAGTTAACTGAGGGGGTTCACTATAGGTGCCATCAATGTAGCACACTAGGTCATTTCCAATCAAGGCATTTTCCACTTGATCTTTCCAAACAAGAAAGTTCGATCCATTTAATCTAGCAGATATTAAAATCGTAAGGTCTGGATTATAAGCTACTTGATTTTGATTTAAATTCATCTTTGAATGTTTGAAGCTGATTCGTTTGATGGTGATGATGAAGACTGTAACTCTGATTCCTTGATGACAGAAGATCAAATTCCTTCTTTGTTCTTGATTTCAATTGTTCTTGAAAATCAATTTTAGGGTTTTTTTTGCTCTGGTACCATGTAAAAAAATGAATTACTCAAAGAATGATTTCATTAACTTGGTAACTCGATCAATCAATTACAAAGCAACTCTCTCTTATATAGTCAATGAAGTTTAGAGAGAGGGAGTAAAACTGATTTACAAAAGTAGTTCTAGAGAGAGAAAGAGTCCCAACTACCATTAACTAACTAATTAGATTAGTTAGTTAATCATAACAGTACTAGTGGCACTCTTTCCATGAGTGCCTCTCGAACTTTATCAGAGTGCTTCAATTATAAATGAGACGTCCCCATAGTATCTTGGTAGTTAAGTTGGTTGGCTTCATCTTCCTCATTCTTCAACCATATCCTTTATCTCTCACATGCTGGTCGAACTATGTGTTTCCTTTTTGAGCCTTCTTTACCAGTTCTATTTAAAAGTCACCTGAAACCTTTAGATGTCTAAATCCAAAAATTAATGGACATCACAGCTAGAAAAGTACCTGTCATATACCACAGGCGAAGGATCTTTAGATTGATTCGACGGATATTCAAGTGTGATACAAATGCTCATTATCTTGAAGTAACAACAAAAGAGAAAATGGTATTATCTTGAACCCATTTTTACGTGGTGTTGTTTGTTGTTCTCTGGTTATTAATCGATAAGTCGATTTCTCTCTGTCTTGGCTTAATTTAGACAGAGTTTCCTTTCTCTAACTTATAGAGAGATAAACTAATAAGGAATTAATCAATATTCCTTCTTTCGGACTAACCGAGATAGGTGTTTAATGTAGTCGAGGCAAGAATAAATTCTCTTTCCTTAAGACATTTTACACCCCCGTAACAGTACCAAACGTTAGGGTGAATGCCTTCGGGATACAACGACTAACCTTTCAGAATTTTAAGATGGTACTTCTATATTCTGAAAGCGGACGAACCTTTGTCAGTATTATGAGCTCTTGGACTAATGCGGATGATCTTCTAAATGCTTCTGAAATTCAAATTTCACTCGAGACTTCTTTCTTCCTTTTCCAGATATTCTAGTCTAACTAGAACCTCTAAGAAAATACTTATTTAATTAGATATTCTAGGCTAACCAGAACCTCTAATTGTTAGAAGGGAAGAGAAGAAGAGAATGAATTGAATTGATGAAAAATGAAGTGGGTTTGATGGGTTTATATAGGAATTGAATAGGTGTATAGTGTCTTTTGGGTTAAAGAGCACAACTGTTCGGAACTAGGGACTATAACTGAATATAAGAGGGTCGGTTCATCTTGGGCCATCAGATCGCGCTTGAAAACGCGGACGGAACGCTGGCCGTCAGATGCGTTTGCGCGTGCCCGCGAAATGCCCGCCCGAGAAGAATCGCGACCGTTAGATGTAGCCCGGAGCGTGCCCGAACGCGGAGAGAACGCCAGACGTCAGATCTCGCGCACATCTGCGCGATGAACGCTGGCCGTTCAGATTTGAGCGCGTCCTCTTCGCGCAAGTGCCCCCTAACTTGACTTGTCATCTTTGACAATTTAGTACCTATTTCAACCGATTTTTCGTTCAAACTTTAACCTTGAATTTCTCATTCATCCGGAATCGGATTTGAGTGATTCTTGGCTCTAAATTGTAGAGCTCGACGAGACGAACGCAATGGCGCGTTCCGTTTCTGAGTTTGACGAGTCGGCTCGAGCCAAAATAGGCTCCGATTCCAACAATCCCCCACATGAATGAAAATTTGAGGTTTTATGCTATGATATATGCAGACATACTATACTGACAGACTGACACTGACAGAGCTCATAAGCGGAACTTCGCTGCATCGGAAGAAGGTAGTCTTTCGACTTTGAACCTTTCCTAGTGAATAACTACAAGGTCTACAAGGACGGCAGTGAACTTTACGTCTTGAACTGAGTCCTGGGAATTGTAATCCAAAATAGCTATCACACAGCTAATCCCTTACTAACTTAGGTTCTCGGTTGTGTTCATTTCGGCCCTGAACATTCCCGATTTCGTGTGTGCTTTAGAGAAGTCGGCCTAGACGACCTTCCCATAGAACCGGCATCAATTCACACACATATAGGTTATCCGTAATAAGGTATCCTGCTATACCTCACGTTAGAATCAAGTTCTAAGTTTTCGGATTCATTAAAAGCTTAATGCTTAACCTCTCAATGCAGGTAACACTGTTGTCATCCTAGGAATGGGTAAGAGATAGAGATCTCTTACAGTGTTACTGTCGAGTCAGGATATAGCTTCAGTTGCCCTTTGAACCTAGATCGTGGGATCTCCAGTCATCTAGGTAGGGTTTCACCATGCCTTTACTCATTTACTTTAGGCGTTAGCCCCATTCCCCTTGATGATGCAACTACTAACTCTCTAGATAACCCTTTTGTAAATGGATCCGCTAGGTTATCTTTGGATCTTATATAATTTATAGTTATGATCCCTTCAGAGAGAAGTTGCTTAACGGTATTATGTCTCCGACGAATATGTCGAGACTTACCGTTGTACATCTTGCTTTGTGCCAGTGCAATCGCTGCTTGGTTATCGCAGTGTATGTTGATTGCAGGCACCGGCTTTGGCCATATTGGAATATCTTCAAGGAATTGTCGCAGCCATTCTGCTTCTTCCCCTGCTTTATCTAGAGCAATGAATTCTGAATCCATTGTTGATCGAGCAATGCACGTTTGCTTCGAAGATTTCCAAGATATGGCAGCCCCTCCCAGTGTAAACACATATCCACTGGTTGACTTAGTGTCGTCGGTATCTGATATCCAATTTGCATCTGCATATCCCTCTAAGACTGCGGGATATGTGGTATAATGGAGTCCGTACTCCTTCGTCTTTCTTAGATACCGTAACACTCTCGTTATGGCGTTCCAATGTGTGTTATTCGGGTTACTCGTAAATCTACTTAGCTTACTGACTGAGTAGGCTATGTCGGGTCGAGTACAGTTCATTAGGTATATCAGACTTCCAATAATCCGAGAGTACTCTAATTGTCTTACTGCGTTCCCTGTATTCTTCATTAAGTGAATACTTGGATCTATCGGAGTATTCGCCACTTTTAGGTCATCTTTGCTGAATTTTTCTAAGATTTTCTCAACGTAATGCGTTTGAGATAAACTTATCCCTTCAGTCGTCTTGGAAACCTTAATTCCAAGAATGACCTCCGCTTTCCCTAAATCTTTCATGTCGAAAGTTTTCGAAAGCATCTTTTTAGTTGTATTGATGACGTCTAAATTATTTCCCATAATTAGCATGTCATCTACATACAAACATAGAATAACACATCCTTTCACAGTGATCTTTGTATAGACACATTTATCACATTCGTTGATCTTGAATCCGTTTGATAATAAAGTGTCATCAAACTTTAAGTGCCACTGCTTTGGAGCTTGCTTTAGCCCATATAGTGATTTCACTAATCTACACACTTTCTTTTCTTGTCCCGGAGCTATGAACCCTTCTGGTTGGTTCATATAAATCTCTTCTTCGAGTTGTCCGTTTAAGAAAGCGGTTTTTACATCCATCTGATGAATTTCTAGATTATATAAGGATGTTATAGCTACTAACACTCTTATTGAGGTGATTCAACTAACTGGAGAATAGGTGTCGAAGTAATCTAACCCTTCTTTTTGTCGGAATCCCTTTGCGAAAAGTCTTGCTTTATACTTGTCTATAGATCCATCCGTTTTCAATTTTCTTTTGAAAATCCATTTGCAGCCTAAAGGCTTGCAACCCGGTGGGAGGTCTACTAGCTCCCATGTATGATTTTGCATGATGGATTCTATTTCACTATTAACAGCTTCTTTCCAGAATGGAGCTTCTGGAGTAGCCATTGCTTCTGTGAAAGTTTGAGGTTCATTTTCTACCATATAGGTTAGAAAATCAGGACCAAATGTCTTAGCTTTCTTTGTCCTTTTGCCTCTTCGAGGTTCGAGTGTTGTTTCCTCGATTTCCATATCATCTTCTTTAGATGTTTCTAGATTTTCCTCTTCCTCATCTCTTACACGTTTTCTACTTTCAGATGAGACTTCTGAATTCTGTTTGAAAGGAAAGATGTGTTCAAAGAACTTAGCATCTCTCGATTCCAGAATGGTGTTTACATGTATATCTTCGATTTCAGACTTCTGTACTAGAAATCTATAGGCGCCACTATTTATTGCGGGCCCTATGTATACACAGTCCACAGTTTTAGGTCCTATCTTGACCCGTTTAGGAGGAGGAACTAATACCTTTGCCAGACACCCCCACACTTTCGTGTATTTAAAGGATGGCATCCTTCCTTTCCATAATTCATATGGAATTTTACCGGTTTTTCTATGGGGTAACTTATTTAATAAGTGATTTGCCAATAAAATCGCCTCCCCCCACAAGTTCTGAGGTAAACCAGAACTTATCAAGAAAGCGTTCATCATTTCCTTTAATGTTCTGTTTTTCCGCTCTGCTACACCATTTTGTTGAGGTGTATAAGGAGCCGTTGTTTGATGAACTATGCCATTCTTCGCACATATCTCGGCGAAAGGAGATTCATACTCTCCACCTCGATCGCTTCTCAAAGCCTTAATCTTTTTATTAAGTTGAGTTTCCACTTCGGTTTTATAAAGCTCGAACTTATCGATTGCTTCATCCTTACTCCTTAGTAAGTAAACATAACAAAACCGAGTGGAGTCATCGATAAAGGTGATGAAGTACTTTTTACCACCTCTGGTTTGAACCATCTTTAAGTCACAAATATCACTGTGAATTAAGTCTAGAGGTTCTGTGTCTCGTTCTATTGATTTGAACGATGTCATAGTCATCTTTGATTCTACACATGTTTGACATGTTTGTTTTGAATCAATTTCGACTTTCGGAATTAACTCTAAGTTCATTAATTTCTTTAATGACTTGTTATTCACATGTCCTAGTCTTTCATGCCAAATATTAAAAGACTCAGCAATATAAACAGAATTATTAATTTTATTAATAATAATAGACGCCTTTGGCGTTACAGAGGTTACATTTAGTTTAAATAACCCCCCACATAAGTAGCCCTTCCCAACATACATCCCATTCTTAGACAAAACGAAGTTGTTTGACTCAAAGACTAGTTTGAACCCATTCTTACTTAGAAGAGAACCAGAAACCAGATTCTTACGGATATCTGGAGCATGGAGTACATCGTTCAAAGTTACTTCCTTTCCTGAAGTGAACTTTAGTATGATCTTCCCTTTTCCTCTGACCTGGGTGGTTGAGTCGTTTCCCATGAACAGGGTTTCTCCTTCACTTATTTCGTTATAAGAGGAGAAGAGGCCTTTGTCACCACAAATGTGACGAGTTGCTCCGGTGTCGACCCACCACTCTCTGGTTGTTAACCAGGTTGACTTCAGATACCACTGCACAGAGGTTCAAGTTCTGAAGTTTCTCAGTCACTTCTTCGGCTTCAGTAACCATAGCACATAGATTCTGAGTTTCGGTATCTTCTATCAGCGAGGCTTGGTCATTCGGCTTCTTATGTCTTTTGCCGGTTTTGGAACGACAATCCTTTGCCATATGGCCCCGTTTGCCACAGTTGTAGCATTGGCCGAACCTCGTCTTTTTCTTCGGCTTTCCTCCGTCTTTAGACAGATGCTTACGCTTCTTACTTGGACCAGTCTCTACGACGTTCACATTCGAGAGTCTTTCAGAGTTCTTCTCGGCAGTGCGACTGTCCTCTTCGATTCGAAGCTTTAGGATGAGTTCTTCAAGGCTCATATCCTTGTTCTTGTGGCGGAGATAATTTTTGAAGTCTTTCCACCCCGTGGGTAATTTTTCAATCAGAGCTCGGACCTGGAAAGGTTCATTCGTTATCATGTTCTCTGCCTGTAGTTCCTGTAGGAGACTCTGCAGTTCCTGGACTTGGGTCATAACTGGTTTTGAATCAGTCATCTTGTAGTCCAAGAATCGTCCTACGATGAACTTTTTGACACCCGCCTTTTCAGTCTTATACTTATTGATAAGGGTGTCCCACAGTTGTTTAGACGTTTCTATAACCGAATATAGATTATAGAGTCCGTCATCTAAACTGTTCAGGATATAGTTCTTGCACAAGAAGTCTTCTTGTTTCCATGCATCTATTTCAGCAGTACGTTGTGCCTCATCCTCTATTTCTGCATGGGTGGGTCTCTCTTCGGTTAAGTATTTAACCAGACCCAATGTCGTTAGGTAGAACATCATCTTCAACTTCCATCGGTTGAAGTCAGTTCCCTTGAACTTCTTTGGTTTTTCCCCATTGTTTGTGTTAGGCGGAATAACTCGTAGAGTAGTTCTTGTTCGTGCCATTTCCTTTTCTGAAACACACAGAAAGTATACCAAATTAATATCTTATAACCAGAGAAATAATCGCTATAAAATGTCTTAAGATTGTTGTTCTCTGGTTATTAATCGATAAGTCAATTTCTCTCTGTCTTGGCTTAATTTAGACAGAGTTTCCTTTCTCTAACTTATAGAGAGATAAACTAATAAGGAATTAATCAATATTCCTTCTTTCGGACTAACCGAGATAGGTGTTTAATGTAGTCGAGGCAAGAATAAATTCTCTTTCCTTAAGACATTTTACACCCCCGTAACAGTACCAAACGTTAGGGTGAATGCCTTCGGGATACAACGACTAACCTTTCAGAATTTTAAGATGGTACTTCTATATTCTGAAAGCGGACGAACCTTTGTCAGTATTATGAGCTCTTGGACTAATGCGGATGATCTTCTAAATGCTTCTGAAATTCAAATTTCACTCGAGACTTCTTTCTTCCTTTTCCAGATATTCTAGTCTAACCAGAACCTCTTAGAAAATACTTCTTTAATTAGATATTCTAGGCTAACCAGAACCTCTAATTGTTAGAAGGGAAGAGAAGAAGAGAATGAATTGAATTGATGAAAAATGAAGTGGGTTTGATGGGTTTATATAGGAATTGAATAGGTGTATAGTGTCTTTTGGGTTAAAGAGCACAACTGTTCGGAACCAGGGACTATAACTGAATATAAGAGGGTCGATTCATCTTGGGCCATCAGATCGCGCTTGAAAACGCGGACGGAACGCTGGCCGTCAGATGCGTTTGCGCGTGCCCGCGAGATGCCCGCCCGAGAAGAATCGCGACCGTTAGATGTAGCCCGGAGCGTGCCCGAACGCGGAGAGAACGCCAGACGTCAGATCTCGCGCACATCTGCGCGATGAACGCTAGCCGTTCAGATTTGAGCGCGTCCTCTTCGCGCAAGTGCCCCCTAACTTGACTTGTCATCTTTGACAATTTAGTACCTATTTCAACCGATTTTTCGTTCAAACTTTAACCTTGAATTTCTCATTCATCCGGAATCGGATTTGAGTGATTCTTGGCTCTAAATTGTAGAGCTCGACGAGACGAACGCAATGGCGCGTTCCGTTTCTGAGTTTGACGAGTCGGCTCGAGCCAAAATAGGCTCCGATTCCAACATTGTTAATATATAATAAGACTATACTTGGAAAATGTGACTTACCTATGAGACGTGCAACGACAGCCACCACCCATTCGGCGTTTACACTAAAAGTTGTAAGACCACGCAAGTATCCCATGCTAAACCCAATGGCTAGATAATCCCAAACTTGAGAAATATCACCCCATCAAGAAAGAACCTAACTGAAAAGTATAGAAACCTTTAAGAAAAACACTACTAATAATATAATGCACTATAGAACAGGAAGAGAGATTTTAACACTATTGCAAAACTTTTATTATTTTAGGATTTGGGAGAGACCGTGTTGGAGGGAAGATCGTGGTGGAGTGTGATGCCTCAAGACTTAATCGTCAGCGATATTATTTTCATATTTGGCACCCAAAAGTCTTGCCATTTACTAACACTATCATATAGAGAATGGTGTTGTGGCCTCTAAGAGCATGTCCAATGGGACACTCAAATTCTAAAACTTAAGAGTGTCACTTAAGATTTTAGAGATTTTGTTAAAAAATCTTCTCCAATAGGACACTCTAGTAGACCCTCTATAATGATGTGGAGCATTTATTAATACAGACTCTCAAGAGAGACACTCCAATTTTAGAGTGTCTCCTTGAGACCAAGGCCGGCCCTGACAATTTTGTGGCCCGAGATATAGTCGCTAGAATGGGGCCCTTTACATACTTTATGTTGTTCAACTCTACTTATATAGAAATTTCTTTTAAAGGCTTTTAGGGCATAAAGAGATGATCTACTGTTTATTTCGACTGACAATGTCTAACATATGTTATATCTAAGACCTCATCTAATGTCTCTAATTAATTAAGAAAAATTGGCCAAAGGTCCAAAACTAAGGCCTTAATAGTTTTAATAGTCCACTCGTCTCCCAAAATGAATCAAAAGTCCAAAAACAAATTATAAACCCACATCTAGTCCAAAAACGGATCCCAATGTACTAAGTTCCATCTCTAGGATTTTTTTTTTACTTCTTCCAACTTTACCCTTCTCTATATATAATTCTGCATACATTTTTCAGAATTATGGTACATTATTCAGATAGTTTGTACATTTTTTAGAATGTATGTTCTAATTGTTTAATGATTTACAATATGTATATTATTCAGAATGTCAAAGGAATGATAATACAATGTATCTTCTTCAAGTTTCTTTTATATTTTAACCATTATTGTCGCATTGTGTTAGTTGTACCATACATTACATACAATGTATACTTCATTTGTATTTTATAATTTAACCATTATTGTAACATTGCATAAGTTGTACCTTACATTACTTATCATGTTTTTCGAGTATTACTTATAATTTTCACACATTTTCAGAATTATAGTACATTATTCAGATAGTTTGTACATTTTTTAGAATGTATGTTCTAATTGTCTAATGATTTACAATATGTACATTTTTCAGAATGTTTAAGGAATGATAATACAATGTATTTTTTTCAAGCTTCTTTTATATTTTAACCATTATTACCGCATTGTATTAATTGTACCATACATTACATACAATGTATACTTCATTTGTATTTTATAATTTAGGGTTTTTTGGGCTTACCCCCTCAAAACTAATCAGTAATTGAATTTACCCCCTTTAGTAATTAGTAATTGAGCTTACCCCCTTGAATTTAGTATTTTTAGCAAAACTACTAAGGATACGTTTGGCATGGGATGATAAAATCACAAATTACAACCAAAATCAATTTTTACTAATCTTATTACCGACCAAATCAAGCAATAAAAGTAAGGTTGAATAACTACGAGGAATCATATTGAAGGATATTTGTTCTTGGTAGTCATATTTATTTCACGTACGCCAAACACAACTTTTGTGTTTTTGTCAAAAATAGTAAATCTAAGGGGGTAAACTCAATTACTCATTATTGAGGGGGGTAAACTCAATTACCAATTAGTGATGAGGGGGTAAGCTCAAAAAACCCTATAATTTAACCATATTGTAACATGCATAAGTTGTATCGTACATTACTTATCATGTTTTTCAAGCATTACTTATGATTCTCCGTGCATTTTTCAGAATTATTGTACATTATTCACATAGTTTTTACAATATACCAGATACAATCTCACACTTAAAAATGCATTGTACAAACTACTAGATACAATATACCAGCTTTGAATTAGAAATGCATTACATCTAAGATTCATAGAAAGTTATTCATGCATAGTTCGTAACCTAATTTTTCATATGCTAAGACCCTATATCAATAGACTAAAATGGATTACACATTTAAAAACCTATAGATCTTTACGGGTGGATCTTGGACCGAATTTTTCGTAACTTTTGGACTTCCAACCCATGGCCCCTCTAATTAATCTGACTTATTAAACGTGCCATATGCTCGAGTTATATGATGCGTGATCTATTCAATTTAGTTGGTTACAACGGTAAGGATATGGGGTTTCGGCTAGAACGTTTTTCTTTATTTTTTTGACGTATTTGATCGGTGTCTAGCCTCCTGCAAGACTTCCCACCCCTGCTAGCTAGAATATTTTTCGCTATATTTTTGGACATTTCGTATCTGAGTATCAAACATTCAGCAGGTTCTCACCTCTTGTTAATGTACACAAAAACATATATCTATATGTATATGTGAGCGAGTACGTGGCCTAATAGATTCTAATTTATATACCAGAAAATGACAAATAATAAAATATTTTTTTAAAATCTACGTCGTAAATGTTGGAAATTAAAAATAATGTAATTTCCGAATGATAACGGAAACTAATTTCACACGGACAAAGAAGAATGAAGAAGGAATAAACTGAATTGAATTACTTGACTAGATTTGATTTTAAATTAACTACAAAGACTTGTCTATTTATAGACTAAAAGATCTACCACTAACTAAGACCACTACTAACATCATCTTATTTGACTTGGTAATTGAAAGGTGAAACCGTTACATTCAACCCCTGTCGTTTCAGTCTCTTCCTCTTCTTTTCTTTCATTTCTTACCTTAGCTCCTAACATCTGAAATCTTGAATTCTTTGGATTCACAACTGAACATTCATAAATCACCATCATGTATACCAATTTAAAATGCTACTCAGAAAAACAATTTCCAAGTAGCATCCAAGAATGTGTTTTCGCACCTTCATTACGAGATAGTTATAGCCTTATGAGAGATAAAGTTCATATGAAAATATGGAGAAGACCAGGAAGATCTATAGATAAATTCTCAACCAAACATGTATTTGAAGTGGTTAATTCAAGAGAAGATGTGCTTTCATTAATCTTCTTCAGAAATGCAGAATTTTGTTAACATCTTGAGTTTTGTTGGTAAAATGCTAATCATATCTAAGAAATTCTTTTTTCATGTCCATTAATTCTTGAGTCAGCAAAATTGTGTCAAGCTTTGTTTTTCTACTTCATTTTGAATTGTTTTTCCACTAAACATTTACGCGTTTAAGTTTTTTGCGAACAAGTGATTGTTTAAAGCACACAGACACGTCAATCTCCTCGTGATGCATGCTCAACTTACATCGAAAGAGGTAACAAATGTTTGATGACAGAGAAGATGATTTAGGTACTTTAACTATGTTATCTTTGTTATTATTTTATATTTAACTTTATATTTGATGCTTTGAACGTAAATTTGTTTGTATTATTTCATGTTTAGAACTTTATTTGATTGGGTGTTTACTTTAACTAATTGTAGTTTGAATTTAATAGGAGTTAACTCAGAGAGCATTCATATCTTCATTCTTATTTGGTCACCATCTCTGGTATGTTTAGGTTTTCAATAACTTAATCAACTTTGTTGCATAATAGTTAATGACTCACTTAAAAGTATTACCTTGGATTTTAGTTTTAGTGTTATACTAGTGACTAAAGGTACTACCCAACATGCGGTCGGAAGTTCAATACCTTGTGGACCAATTTTAAGTCAAATAAACTGATCTACTATTCTAAGCCACTTTTCTTGTCTAAGTGCAAAAAAATGATGTTGTGGGTATTGAAATAAATTCTTACTTTTAAGTTTTTTTTATTTTTAACCAATTTCTTGGTCGATATTTTTTACTTTTTGTACTCTTCTGAATTAATGAACATTTTGTTTTCGATTTAGGTTGAATTGTGAGTTCGAGTTTCCAACAATGACATTTTGTTCTTCACGAGGGCATTAGTAAAGTATTTCAGAATTTCACTCACATACAATCTTGTATTCCACTTTTAAGTTTTAACCTCTCCTTTTTACTTTTATTTCCTATTAACTCTTTCAATTCTTACTCCAATTTTACCTTTACTTTTTTACTATTATTTCCTATTAACTCTTTGGGTTATTTTCAAAATGGCCCACAACTTTGTGACCAGCTTCTTGCCTAGCCCCCTACTTCAGCAAAAATATCCATATGACCCCCTTTTTCAGTTACCATTATAACACCGTTATCTAGTCATCACCTTCTCTCCTCCATCTCATCATCTCTCTCTGCCACCTTACCTTCTCGCCACTTCATCGTCTTCTCCGACGAGTGTCGCCGGCCGGCCAATTTTCCGACCGAAGACCTTCAAACATAAAAATAAATGTTTTTTTTCTCTCTTCCTCTCTCTCTCTCTCTAACACTCCGGCGAAGGGAGACCTTCGTCGGAGGTCTGCCTGAGATTTATCATGTAACAAATAGATATAACCATAACGTGAAAAATCATCTATATATGTGATGAAATATTTCTCTCCACCAATACTTGCGACGGAGAGAGGTCCACAGATATCAGTATGGATGATCTCAAAAAGTTCTCTGCTCCTTGTGGCTCCTTTCTTGGTGTTTGTTGTTGTCTTCCCTTTTATACAATCGACACACATCCCGAAATTGGTGAAGTCTAGGTTTGACAAAATCCCATCCTTCACTAATCTCATCATTCTTTCTTTGGAGACATGCCCCAATCTTTTATGCCACAAGTTGCTAGAGTTCTCATTTATTTTATGCTCAATTCCAAAACTTACATTAGGATGCGGGGTTAAAATAGATTCAGCAAACTGATTTTGTAAAGTTTATCATATAAACCGCCAGAACCTATAACACATTTATTTTTATACAAGTCAAAACGTTGATTTCCTAAAGACAGATTATAACCCAAAAGAGTTGAAACATAGAAACTCGATTACGAGATACGGTTAGAACAAAAAGGGTATTATACAAATCCAAAAAATAACCAGTATCAAGTTTTAAACGATAGGTTCCAACAGATAAAATTTCAGAGGAAATCTGGTTTGCCATAAAATGAAACGTTCATTCTGACTTGGGTTTCGGCTTAAAACAAAGTCCTGCATCGTTTTAGAAACATGAACATTAGCGCCTGTGTCGAGCCACCAAGTGTTAGAAGGAATTTCAACAAGATTTGATTCGAAACATACAAGAGTTAACTGCTCACCTTTCTTTTCGAACCAAGCCTTACGCTTTGGACAATCTGCCTGAAAGTGTCCAATCTTTCTACAAAAATGGCATCTGAATTCCTTCTTCTCAATATGAACCTGGGGAGCTAAAGCAGGTTCATGGTTCTTTGGTGCGACAACTTTCTTACCTTTCTTGGGATTCCAATTCTTTCTTTTCACTTCTTGAATAACAAGATTAGTAGAGAAATTTTCTTGTTGTCTTAACCTTGTCTCCTCTTGAACTAACATACTAGATAATTCATTCACATTCCATTGTTCTTTCAGTGAATTATAATTCATCTGGAATGGTCCATACTGAGGAAGCAAAGAATCATAATAAAACGAACAAGAAAAGGCTCCTCTACATTCATACCAAGTACCTTAAGTCTCGCTGCAATGTTAGTCATTTCAATTAAGTGCTCTTGCATACCTCTCATACCGTCATACTTTATGGTAGTGAGTTGAGCCATTAGCGTGCCAGCTAGAGACTTATCGGCTGCACGAAATCTCTCCTCAACTGCATTAATGAAGTCTTTAGCATTATCAGTTTGAGGAAGGGATGACTTTATATTGCTTGCAATAGTCATTCGCATAAACATCATGCTTAGTCTGTTCGATTTTTCCCGAGCGTCAAATAAATTTTTCTCATCAGTGCTACTTGATACATTTAGAGTAGCAGGTCTATCAGACATAAGGGCTCGACCCATATCAAAAACACCTAAAGTGAACTTGACATGTTCGCTCCATTCTGAAAAATTTGAGCCAGTAAGCTAGGGAACAACGCAGCTTGCGAATGTAGGGATATCGGCGCAAATACTGCAAACATTTAGACAATATACTATAAGCAAGTTAACTATATCAAAACTTATCCTTTGGATCTAATTTAAGATATATACCATACCATTCATCATTTGAATACCATACATAAATGAGTCTATTAGTGTATCGTCTAACCACAAAAGGGTTCATCACCTTTGGGCAATAGAACCAAGTTGATTAGATGGTACAAAGCATTAACAATAATACTCAATCAACTTATAATTCTTCTTTGGAAAAATTACACGTTATCGAAGTAGTTTAATGCAAATTACTCGACATAAGTTGAACGTTAATTAATTAACCTTCTTAAATATCTATTATTAGTTCAAAAGTCACTTTGGCAACCATTTTCACTAATTATACATATCACGGTTAAAAAATTTCTCTTATGTCAAACTTTCATTTAAAACTTAGATAAAAGACAACTTACACATACTTCATTATTTGACTATAACAAAACTTCAATTAGCCAACATAATGAACTTTAATATTGTCTTCTTAGAAGTTCTAAAATTAACCTTTAGGTAGTTTTTATCGAAAATTCTTAAGGCGCTAAAAACACATAAAGAAAGGTTCTCTTAAATCAAAACCAAATTTATTAGAGGTTTGTACTAACTTTGAACCAACACAAAAGAAGTTTTTATGAAACTAAATGAGTTCTTTAATACAAAGGATTTTAAGTTTCAAAAATCAATCATGTAGTTCCATTCTCCATATTTCCAATTTGGCAACAAAACATAGATTAAAACTCGATAATTTTCCAAAACGATTTTGAACAAACATGAAGTCCACACCCATAGCTCTGATACCACATGTTATACATTCTTCAGTAGTGTTCATGAGACAAGTTAGCAATTCAAAAAATTCTCATGAACACACAAGAATCTAGGGACTCATGTTTGTCACAAAATCAATATGGAAATATGAACATTACGTAATTATTAACATGAAATAATTACATACCTTTCTCCACTGTAGAGATTAGAACTAACTTCTCACTAGAGCCAATATAAGCTCCTTTCTTGAATAAGCTTAACTCCTTAATTCTTTACTTAGTAGAAGATGAACTTGTATACTCTTTTCTTTTCTATTCTTCAAGCACTAGTGATGGAGATACTAGCTTGAATTAATGAGCAAGAGCATAGCTTTCCATCTTGTTCTCCATCTCTATTTATACAAGTCTCTAATCCATCATAGAGTTTGTACAAGTTACTACATGGGTGTCATGTGTCCCCTTATGTGTCAAGCAACAAGTCCATTAGGTGTCATTAGGCGTCATGAAACAAGACAAGTGTCCCTTATATGTCAAACCACAAGACCATTAGGTGTCAAGACACAAGACAAGTGTCCCTTATGTGTCAAAAAACTAGATCATTAAGTGTCAAGACACAAAACAAGACAACACACCTCATTTGTCTATACACCTCATGCTTATAGATGGGTCTTGTTGTCAACACATAGTTAGTGTCCATAGATTCAATATATGAATGAGTTTTATGAGCCCAACAAACCTTTAGCCCAACAAGTGTATACATGGCCTTATTGTATGGGACATACTAATGGGCTTTGTTCATGAAAATTGGCGAATGGGTCTTGCATGAACATAGCCCATGTTTACATGTGTTGTTTAGATGCTAGTGAGAAATACTTCAATTTTTGCAGCCAAAACATTGTAAACCAGTTACCAGAGTCATACTTAGAAATCAAATCATCAAGTACGAACCCTTTGACTGGGTGAACAACAAATGGCCATTCAATTAAACAACCATCTTCTTTATCGTCAATCATGAAACTCATCGCTGACTTTCATTATCGAAACGTAACATTTGAATCCAATATTTGCAATCTACAATCACCATACTTAATCAATGGCTATTAATTTCTCAGTTGACCAACTGATCTTCTCCTTAACGCTGGAAGGGTACTTGATCACCCAGCATAATATCAGATACAACCAGGTTGACCCGAATTACCTTGAATCCCGTAGCAAGTTGAGAGAGTTGGGAACAATTTGTGTGAGTTAAAGAAGTCTTGTAAGATTACCTATATCTGATCTTCAATTGGATTTCTCAATTTTGCACTCACCTTCCCTGCCCACATAGAATATGGCTACATGAACATAATACAGTTTGTGAAGCAAGTGTTTTAAGAGAGATGAACTATATTGTTGTAGTGAGAGAAAGGGAGGCAGAGAGACAAAATTTCAAACTTGAAAAAATAAATTGATTTGACATATCATTATGATTCTTGAGACTCCAAATATTGTGGGTTGGCAAGAAGTTAGGGGAGGTGTATTTGAGGTAAGAAAATGCCAGCGCATTAACGTCTAACAGACAAAGGGACGGAAAAATGAAAAAGGGAGTCAAATTGAAAGCTAGCCATCTCCAGGGGGCCATTTCGGCGAATTGGTCATCTATAGGGGGCCAAAATAAAATTAACCAAAAAAATAACAAAATTTCAATTCAAATTTTTTTTTTGAGGTTCACAATTTTAATTTAAAACTTGGTAGTCTTCTTTGTTTGTTGTTTTTTTTTTCGTCAACATCCTTGTTTGTTGTTGAAGCTTGGGAAGAAAAATAAAGGGAAATACAATATTTATTTGGGTTATTGTCCAAATAACTCCTAACTTTGTGACCAGCTTCCTGCCTAGCCTCTAACTTTATCAAAACTTTCCAAATGGTCTTTTTTTCAGTTACCGTTAGAACACCGTTAATCAGTCATCAACTCTCTCTCCTACATCTCATCACCTCTCTCTGCCACCTCATCTTCTCGCCACCTCATCATCTTCTCCGTCGAAGGTCGCCGGCCGGTCAATTTTTCGACCGATGACCTTCAAACATTAAAAAAAAAATATTTGTCATCTCTCTCCTTTCTCTCTCTAAATCTGGTTCACCATGAACCAGATCTGTCGAACAGTTCGAGTGAATAGACCTTCAAATGAAGGTCTGCTCGAGTGAACAGACCTTCAAAGGTTTGTTCGAACCAGATCTAGAGAGAGAGGAGAGAAAATTTAAAAAAAAAATTTTAACGAGAGAGGAGAGAGAAAATAAAAAAATTAATATTTGAAGGTCGTTGACCGGAAAATTAGCCGGTCGGCGACATTCGCCGGAGAAGACGATGAGGTGGTGAGAAGATGAGGTGGCAAAGAAAGGTGATGAGATGTAGGAGAAAGAGTTGATGACTGGTTAGCAGTGTTCTAATGGTAACTGAAAAAAATGGTCATCTGGAAATTTTTTATAAAATTAAGGGCTAGGTAGGAAGCTGGTCACAAAGTTAGAGGCTATTTGGGAAATAACCCTATTTATTTTACAGAGGTAAAGTGGGTTATTCTTAATGTCTTGTTTGATAGGAGGTAAGTGTTTAAGATATCCACCAATGGGTGCACATACAATTTTTGGTGTTATGTCTCTATAAAAACTATAAACTCGTGTCAACAATTGGTTGCCCAAGTGGCCCAATGTTTTGACATAAACTCTAAAATCCATGGAGGTCCCATGTTCGATTCCCAGAGTAAGTGGTTTCCATTGTTTATTGAACTTGGATGTAGATAGTAGTCAATTTCCAAAAAAAAAAAAATACTATAAACTCAGTGACTCAAAATATAAAAAACACGAAAAGAAATATCAAATAGAAGGTGATAGATAAGGGTCCGTGGGTATATAGACCAAAATAATGTTCAAAAAGGGTTTAGGGTCCAATCTTGTCAAAAAATGGATTTTTAGTCCTTTTGCTCTTGGGTCTAAAAACCCATACTGTCTATAAAACAATTTCATTCGTGTCCCAAACCATTTTCACGGGATTTTAAATTGTGGGGCCGGACCGAAAATTCCAACAACTTAATTAACCGTGAATTTGGGATCAGTTATAGGAAACAAAATCGAAACTTTCCCAAAACGAAACGTTTCCAAAAACCGTAACCTAAATCTTCGAAACGCCATTACCAGAAACTAATCAAACGCTGAAAAGAAGGAAATCAAATTTGGGAGTGATTTGGGGAATTTATTAGCAAAAAACGGATAGAAACAAATCATAATTTCTCTAACCTCTAAACAGATTTGTAAATTAAATTTATTTTCTCTCTCTAAACTTTCAGATTTGGAAAGACTATATTTTCTGAGATCAATTTAGCGTGATTTGGGGGTTAATATACAAAACGTATATATCACTTTCTCTCACTTAATTTTCAGATTTGGAAATAGTATATTTTTCTGGGAACATTACAATAACATTTGTTTTTGTTTTTACTCATACATAAATACACATAGAATACAAATTATGAAACAAATACGTAAATTATTTGTTATTTATGACGAGGAAACCAACATTTGTCATGTATACAACGTAATTTATCAACTGTACGTGTGTCATGTTCAATAAATCACACATAATTTCTTTTACATTACACATCGTTTACATTCTGTTACAAAAAAATCGTTTACACTATATTGTCGTAGAGCATATGTAGTCTTGAGCAGGACAAACAACATTTACACTATATTGTCGAAGAGCACATCCAAATGCTTTTGCACCACCAAGAAACAAATGACCAACTTCAGTAGGAAATTTCATCAGTAACAGCATAACTACAAAAAGAAAACATATACATTTGTCAACAAAACATATAATTTACTAGAAATGACATGTATAATGGAATAAATTATGCATACTGTTTGTTAAACTTCATAATGTGTTAGGAGACAAACATAACTTTAGTTTGAATCACAAGGTCACTGTTATGTGAAAAAATATGTATAATGTGCAATCAATTACATATAATTTTGGAACATTTATTGTACTATAAACAACTGTTTTGGAGAAAAAGTACGCGTAATGTTGAATAAATTATATATAATTTATGCAGATTTATAAGATGTTTTTGATATTATTTATAAAATATGTATGATTTGTAACAAAATACATATATTTTACATTCTGTTATAAAAACATCGTACAAAAGATGTTTGCGTTATGTATGTGTTATGTTCAGTAAACATTATGTAATGTCGTGTAAATTATATATCGTTTACATTCTGTTACAATCAAATCATACTAGATCTTCTCTGGATAAAAAATGATATGTAATTTATTGTAAACGATCCGTAATTTATTTTAAATTATATATCGTTTGCATTCAGTTATAACAAATCGTTCGATATCTTCACTGCATCAAAAATTGTACGGAAACTTTGATGAAGATTTGAAAAAATGATCTAAAAATCAAAATCTGTAACCTAAAACTACTAAAAGTAACAAAATACATAGAGACAAACACTTTTTAATCGAATAAAATGAATTGTAAAGACGGATTTAACATAACATCATAAAATCGGTTATGAATCTTATAGAGAGAAAATACTAAATAATGATAAAGATTTGATTAGATAATACAGAGAGAAATTTGATTATAATGAAATTCATGAACAAAGTTAAAGATAAAGATGAAAAACATTAAACAGAAAGAAGAAACTAAAACCTTTAACATTACCTGAAAATCAATATTAAATCTGATTCAGAATCTGTTTCAATGGAATGAAAAATGACTTTTGTAATGTGTTTTACCTGATAAACGATGAAGAAGATGATTTCAGTTGGTCTAATGAAGAAAAAACAAGATTTCTGAGATTAATGGATGATTATCAAACAGTTACTTTGTTTAGAGAGAGAGAAAATAAGCAAGTTTCGGTTACTAAAGATAATGAAGATGACGGTTACTTTGTTTAGAAACGTGATTGGAGAGAGAAAGGTAGGAGATAAAAATGAAAAAAGATATTTTGGATTTTAGAATGTAAATCAGATTTTTTATATAAAGAAGGTTAGTATAGGTATTATAAATTAATATGTATTATAGGGATTTGTGTTTTCTCTGTAGATGACACCAAATGGACTAGATATCCATTTGTATTATTTTTTTGGTTTTGAAACTCTTTATAGGATTAGAGAGGACTAAATGTCTTATTAGGGCCCATTTTTTGGGCTATAAACCCAAAAATTCGATAGATAATGATATTATATACACCAAAAATTTAATCAATTGATATATTCAAATTCATTGAAAATTAAGAGAAAGATAAACAAACATAGCTCAAAAATACAATCAACTAGGAATCAGAGGAGATTAGAAAAAACTAAAAGCTCTCTCTCTCTCTCTATATATGTATATATATACTACCAAAGTATCATCTTCATAAAAGGTAAGAATATATATAAATCAGAGAGGAATTCTTGGCACTTCAATCTCATCATCATCTTCATTATTCTCTCCTGACATTTCCTCAAGTGATTTTCCCTTTGATTCTGGTACTAAGAAAGTCAAAAGGAAGCCAACTGCATTTGTTGCTGCTAGTATTAAAAGAGAGTTTCTCACACCAATACCTGCTGGATAACCTGCATCAGCCTTGCTTTTATCTTGATTCTGAGCTAAATATAAGAACCCAAATGCACCAATTATAGAGCCAGCTTTCCCACAAGCTGCTGATATACCATGACAAGTTGATCTTAACCTAGCAGGAAATATCTCAGCAGGAACGACGAATGTAGTAGCATTAGGACCAAAATTAGCAAAGAAGAATGTGAGGGAATATAAAACAACAAACCCTAGGTGGTTCCCATTCAAAGTCCAATGGTGGTAAGGAATTGCAAGACCTAACATGAATACTGTCATGAAGAAGAAACCCATTAGTTGAATCTTGAATCTACCCATTCGGTCGATAAACGCCACCGTAAACCAATACCCAGGGACCGTACTACATAATGCAATTAGGGTTTGTGCTCTTGCAATTTTATAAACTTCTTCAATTGCATTCATAGTTTTTGCTGGTGGAATCCATCCAATTGCAGTAAAAATATCCTTCTGAAATAAGTTTTGACTATAGTATGCTATATCAAGCAAAAACCAAGTACTAGCTGTTCCAAGCAAATGCCACCCATGTCTCTTAACAAATTTCTTCGAAAATAGCCCAAAAGAATTATTAATGGATTTATTCTGATCATCTGTTATTTTTTCGGGTTGGTCAACTTCAATTTCGACTTGTAAAACTTTTGACATATCCGCAGTTGCTTGTTTAGTATCTTTCGCTACAAGAGCGGTATATCTTGCAGTTTCGGGCATCTTCATACGCCAATAATAAGTTAAAGCAGCAGGTAAAGCCCCAAACATCAAAACTATACGCCAAACGTAGTCAGCTTCTGGAACAGTTGACCCAATAGGATCGACGGAATATATAGGAGCTTTATAAAGAGTCTTGAATACTAATGAGATTACGGTTCCGAATATTCCTCCAAATAAAATTCCGAAACCTTGCATAGCGAAAACTGCAGCAATGAATGCACCTCTAGTTTTTTTATTAGCATATTCAGACATAATAGTTGCAGATAATGGGTAGTCACCACCAATACCAAACCCTAACCAAAATCTCCAAAAACAAAGAGTGATCATAACTGCATTAGGTGAATGTCCAAAGGAAAGACCAGAAGCAATAGAAGCAAAAACCATTATCCCAAGAGTCATACCATAAACTCTTTTTCTACCCATCTTATCACCAAGCCAACCAAAGAAAAGTTGGCCAACTAGGGCTCCAAATAGGGCAACTCCATTAATAGCACTTGTTATACTTGGTGGTAAAGAACCCGGTTTCGATGAACCATCAACATGATAATAAATTCTACCAAGTAATTTTGTAACTAAAGAGATGCAAAATAGATCATAAGCATCAGTGAAGAAACCCATACCAGCAATGATAATAGCAGTAAAATGGTAACCTTGAGTTTTTGCTCCATCTAGGGCATTCAGAACATTCAACTGTTGTTTACCCATAGCTGATGAAAACAGGAAGACTACAAAGAATTTTGTTATGATGTGAAGATTTATATAGGGGTTTAGGGTTTATCCCAATAGTATAAGGAATCCTGAAATATATCTGATAAGTAAATCTGAATCAGTTAGGATTACTTGGCGGGTACTTCTATATACGCCCCAAATTACTGCTGTATACGCCCCCACAGAGGCAAAAAAATTAAGAGATTTATGAGTAAACAGGGCGCTTTAAAATAAGGACCAAATTAAAATAGTTAATTTGGAAACTACTCTGTTTTTTTATTTACAAATCTGATTTCCGAATCTCATCAAAAAAAAAAAAAATCTGATTTCCGAATCCATTTGGAAAAGGTTTTCCTACGGCCGCCCTATTAAGTTCATGAACTTAACCCTAGTTTAATCTTCTAACAAACCTAGTTTTATAAAAAAGAAACTAAATTTCTCTCATCAGTCTCATCGTTTCTGATTTAGATCATAATCCTAACCACTTATACTCCATTGATAATAATAGTGATAATAATAATACTAATTCAATTTCACCTTATGAGCAGGAGGTCGGGAGGAAGATCTTCTTCGATGACAGATTAAACTCTAGTTTTGATAATACAACTAATTCTTGTGATGGCTTAATTTTAATCAATCACAAAGATTTTCTCTTGCCCGTGTCATCTTAAACCCATTTACTAATGAATACAACCGTGAAAGTCGAACCTTAGACCTTTGGTTCTACAATCAACTATGCTACCAACTCTACTATCCAATTGAATCATGAGAGTCGAACCTTAGACCTTTGGTTCTACAATCAACTATGCTACCAACTCTACTACCCAATTGAATCACGAAATAAACGTGCATAAAACATACATATAACAATACGATTCATATATAAAAGATATATAAATTGAGGGCATTATGCGGCCGCCTGGGTCGTCTAGACTCAGGGCCGGCCCCACGTCGGGGCTCGTGGGGGCACAGGGGCCCACAACCCGAATTAAACATCTAATGTTGCAAACCTTTTCTGGAATTTTCTTTGTTAAAATAAAAATAATTGCTAAAATTAGTCATTAATCAATATTTGGCTCAATGGTAGCTGGTTTAGTGGTTCATGTGTATGACATGGTTTTGAATTCCACCTTCTTATTCTTTTAGGTTTTTTGACTAATCTGTTTGGGGAAGTTTGGCGCCTCAAGTTTTCTTTTTAACTCCTATTTTTCGATCAATATATAATAGCTCCCATTCTTTTGTATATTCGAGTTTGTATATTAGAGTTTAACATTTTTTCTGCTAAAATTCATCCAACCTTCAGTATCGTTATTTGCATCCCCATATTTCGCTTATGCCTTCTTCATCCTTCATTTTTATGTATATTTTCTAAACAATATTCTTTTAAAGTTTTTTTTTATCTCTATTTCGTCACTTACTTAACTTCTTTACGAAGTATAGACTATGAACATTTTTTTGCAAGATAAAGATCATCTTATTTTTTCGAACATATAATTTGGGTGGCCAATACGTGGACAATCGTTTTTCTTATATGGACAACTATCTTACATGGACAACGAGAAAAATAATTTTTTTTACATGGACACCTGTTTTTAAGGGGACAACTCTCTCTCTAAAATTAATCCAAGTCCTCTTAAAATTAGATGTATTATTTTAACTTCTCTGTCTCCATAAACCCTAAATTAGTTTAGTCTTCTCTTTCCTACTATTTCATCTTCACCACCAACATCCAAATTTCTAAAGAGAACATAGTCCTTGGTTTCTGTTGGTCAAATAAAATAACTAGGGAATGACGACCCTTTTATCTTTGGTCACACTTGAAATTAAAGAGGGAAGGTGAGGGTTAGAGAGAGAAAGAGATAGGTGGTAGAGAGATAAATTGACTGAGAATTGGATTTGGTTACAAATAACAAAGATTGAATTTTTTTTAGTGATTGAGGGTTTCTGCATCTTTTGCTTCATACCCTAAGCATCCCCCACGACCCTCTCCTACCAATTCGAACTCAAATCAATTAAAACCATACAACTAAGATTTAGATAAGTAATTAGTTAATATGTTAATTGTTTGGGTACTGCTTAAATCTATTGAAACCTGAAAGTGGGTAATTGGTTATCGATAGCAGTGACTGTTTCGGGAGTTTCTCTATTGTGATGCTTAGAAAGTTTAAGGCTTTTAGAGGGTTTTGCAGCTTTCGGGAGTTTCTCCATTGTGATGTTGTCTCCATTGTGATACTTTCGTGTTGAAATTTAGTTAGCGAGGAGAAGAAGCCAGCTTCTATGGCTATGGGAATGGAGTAACGAGTAAGTAGTAAGACTAAGAGTAAGAAAGTAAGAAGAGGAAGATGATGAAGAAGAAGATGATGAAGAAGAAGATAGATTAGGTTTTCTATTTTTAACTATTATTTTTGGTAATAGTCCACAAGTTAGAAACTCTTGATATTTAAGACTTTATGGAGTTGTCCCCTATTAAATCAAAGTCAACTAAGTCAAGTATAGTTGACTCGCATCGGGCCCAAAATAGTTGTCCATATAAGAAAAATGGTTGTCCACGTATTGGTCACCATAATTTGTACTTATTAGTTCAGAGTGTTGTTTAACATATAAAGGTCATTGGTTTGGACGACACATAATATCTTTTTAGAAATTCACATTTATAACTAACTATGGTAGAGACTCGCAGCATCGTTAATGATGGTATTCTTTTTTTGATGTTTAATGTTATTGCGCCCCCACAACGCAAAATTTTTTGGGTCTGCCTCTGCTATCAAATTCATGGAAATCCATTAGACTTAATATACCTTCTTCTGATAATAAACCCGTTGTTTTTGTTAATGGAGCTCTTCATTGGATTATTCCATAATCGGAGTTTATATTTTCTTTTGATATTATTGAAGAGACTCTTAAGCTTCCATTACCTAATAACTGGTTGAGATATAAGAGAAAGTATTTGTATGGATTGGGGAAGATGACCCTTTGCCTACTAGTATTTGGGCTTGATAATTATGTTGATTTATGGGTGATGAAGGAGTATGGAGTGGTTGGATCTTGGTCTAAACTTACCACCATTGTTCCCCCAAAAGGTATATCTTGTTATGATGCCAATACAGTCTTTTGGAGAGGGTGAGATTTTTTTTTAGGTTAAATTGCTTGATGATAATTGTAGTTTAGTTTCCTATGATATAAAACATGAAAGAGCTAAAATCATGAAGATGGGAGTTTCTCTGAGGTTGGAAATCATGGGAGCATATGTGGGAAGCCTAGTCTCGCTTAACTAGGGCACTTTCTTGAGATGCGATGGGAAAGCAAGATAAACCTAAGAGGAGAGTGAGAGATTGGTCGGAAGAGTCGGGGTAGCTGAGGAAGTACTTGGACGGGTCATCGTATTTTCGTAGTTTTTGCCTTTTAGGTCTTGTACAATATTTTGCCTTTTCGAAAAGGAATTCATTGTTGAATCATTACGTTTTTTTAATGAGTTTTATACTACGTTTGCTATTTCCTTACATACATAATGACCTAGGCTGAGTTTTATAGGTATGTTGTGTTATTTTCTTACATTATTGAGGTTACACTGATATGTTTGAGTTTTACTCGTCTGAATGGCTTAAATGGTTTTCATTATATATAAGTCGCATCGTTTAATTTGTTCTGGATAGCTTTCTTTATTTATCCCATCTCCTACAACTTCCACGACATTTTTTTTCTATGGAGTAGTGAGACTCCATCTAGGAGGATTGTGTTATAACTAAAAGTCGTGGAAGCTATCGAACCTGCCCAGAAATTGATCCGATTATGAAGATTAATCGAAAAGCTAAGTCAAAATCTAATATGCGAACAGAATTTAACGAGGTTCGGCTTTAAAGCCTACGTCCTCGGGCGAACAAGAAATCTTTATTGAAGGATAGATGAAGACGACTAACACAACCCGCAAGTTCGTCCCAAGATGGTACCGTATAGAATTAACCTTCTATACTAAATCTTCGACGACCGAGAAATTTAACACCGCTCAAAAAACTATGAAAAATTTCTCTCACTCTTGCTCTCTCTCTAGCTCTCTAAAGAAGAGTTGTTGTTGCTTGTGTTGGTGTGTTGATTACAAAGCACTCAACCCCTATTTATATATATTATAAGCCAAAAAATTGGAAACTGCCTATTGAGCCAAAAAATTGGAAACCATCCCAATTTGGAAACTGCCTATTGCTGCCTCTTAAACCTCCTCTTCAATTTTTAGAAACTGCCTCTTACAGATTGGGACTCTGAGATGGAGGAAGATAGAAGAAGAGACATCAATAGTGTTGTGGGAGGGGCAAAAGACCCCCTGCCAAAGTGATGTAGGCCCCCGAGCACAAGTTGTGAAATGTCTCATGTGTAATCCTAGGGCCTACAACACTTTGGCGGAATTTCAATGCCCTATAGGCACGGGATATACCCTAGTCTGTATAACAAATAGCATAGGTTTTCATGTCATATCATAACTTTCATTTATAAATCTTAACCGTTCAATTTTTTCTGTAAATCGTGACCCTTCCTTTTTAAAAGATAAAAGTGTAAAAGTCAAAATAACTACCCACTTCCTACAAAATCTCACACTATTTCTCTCTCTCTCTTCAGATCTCCTTTCTCTTTAAATTCACACGATTATCTCTCTATTTTTTTCTCTTCTTTCTTAAAACAACATAGTAAAATCTTCGTGCCCTACGAGTACTGGCTATACCCAACTATAACAAATGACATAGGTTTTTTGTCATGTCATAAGTTGCATCTATAAATCTGGGACATTCGTTTTTCATTTGTGAATCTTTACCTTTCTTTTTAAAAAAGAAGTTATTAATTGAAAAAACAAAGGACTTAAAATTGCGGATCCACATCTACGAAGTGAAAGTCA
>BEHA01011547.1:510835-529874 GCA_002897215.1 Eschscholzia californica subsp. californica | reverse complement strand
TTTTACTTTAGAAGGTTCGTGTCATCGTGTGGCCTTAGGGATTACCCCTAGTGTTATTTTCCTATAACGAAAACTTATCAAGCTGACTATTAACAACTCATAGTATTAAATATAACGCTCGATCATTGTATAATATCTTTGTCAATCAAATAATTTTCAGTTACTTAAAAAAAGTATATTTCATAAAAATAAAATATTAAATTGTAAATCCTAAAATATTGCAAACTCAATTGCAATGAAGGTGTTTAAATTATTAAGAAATAATTCCAAGTAATTTGTTGTATAAATGTTAATATTTATATATAAGATCAATAAAGATATTTATAGTATTTGTGCAACTGCAAAATAAAAAATCGTCACAAATTAAGATTTGTCGACCATTACACCAAACAAGAAAAGCTGTACGGTTTATATAAAGATTTATTCTATTTCTTCAAATAAAAAATGGATCAGAGTGTCGATGTTTTGTTGGACATAGCTACTCTACCTAGGCATAACAGTTAGTAGTACCAACTTTGATTTAAAATCAATAATACAATAACATGAGGAGACTAATACATATATATGTTTTCTTGCCAGCTAATTTAGCCCAAGTGCAATCCCTGGCCCAAGGAAATCCTAAGAGCATCTCCAATGCAAAACTCAAAAAAATCTCTATTCGTCCTATTTGTCAAGTTTCAATTGAGATTCTCACTCCTAGGTGTCGAAAATAGAGATCCTCAATTCTTGTATGTCTACAATGCAACACTCTAAACTCTTTTATTTTACTTACGTGTCATGGTTATTTTTAAAAAAAAATAATTAGTTATTTTAGAAATATACGAATACTTGATTTCTATTGGTTGAAATTTAAATATTGGTGAGTTGGACAATTAGAGATATCTCAAGAAGATACTCTAAAAATAGAGTGTCCTCTTGAGATATCTCTATTCCACTCTCGACACATCATCTTTGAGATCTTAGTTGAGTTTTGCATTTGAGATGATTTTTGAAGAAAAACTCAGAAAATCCTATGTGGCACTCCGAATTTCTAAGATTGAGTTTTGCATTGGAGATGCTCTAAGTGGTGGATAATTCTAATCTGGCTTATGAGCAACTGAAAAACCTGGTCCCTACATTTGTTGGGCGTTTGAATGTTGCCTCAAAAATTATAATTCCATTAGTTAAATTTAACAGTTAATGTTTTGTTTCTCTTTTTGTCTTTCATTTCAAGAGGTTTTTCTCTTTGTCCTTTATTATCATCTCACTAGAAAAGTCGTTGATTGATCATATGTGGACGAACTTCAGTTTTAAAACTTTCGCTTTCAATCTCCTTCTTCCTCTCTCCCCCCTTCCATTATCATCTCCTTCACCATCTTCATCCTTCATCTCTCTAGATCATAAACCACATGGATATATATATATAGATATATATATATATATATATATAGAGAGAGAGAGATGAATATGGGGAAAGAGTTGGTGGTGGTGGAGATCGAAATTTAAAAAAAAAAAATTTAGTTGGTCGTCGAATATGTCGTGTTTGTCGCAGACCGACAATTTTTTCCGACGAGAACATAAATAGAGAACAAGGAGGGAAACATTTTGAAATGAAAAGGTAAAAAGCAAAAGAAACATTAACCGTTTAGTTTCACTTACACGATCATGATTGTGGAGACCAAATTAGAACATTAGACAAATATGAGGATCAAAATTTTCAGTTAGTAGAAATTGGAGTGGAATTGAATATCTTTTTTTGTTGAGAAAGTCAAATTGAAATTAACTCTTAGAAAAACCACCCATGTGGTGGCACAATCTAAAAAAAATGACTTTTCCATTCGAAATTTCTTTAAAAATTTATTTAGAATGAGATTTTGTGACAAGAATTCAAAAGTAAAAAACAAAAAGTCATTTACACAAACAAGTTTGCACATACTTACATTTTGAGAAATTACTAAAGTATAACCATTTCAACAAAAAAAAAAGACCCTTCTACCTTACATGGATTGTCAAACACTAGAATATATGAATTATCAAAGTAACGACAACAGTTGAGACTAACACCTGCAACAAACAAACAAAAAAATTGAGACTAGCACCTCAATAGGCCATTTTCTTTCTTTCCCAATGATAACTATCACAATAAAAATTATAACCATGTTTTCAATGCTGAAAAGTTCGAGATAGCCTCTACCAAATAAAAACTTATAGATTGACTATATTTTAGTAACTTCAAAGAGATAAATAAAATCTTTCCCTTCTTAATAGAAAAAAACTACTAAAATAGTTTATTGTCCTTGTGGACGGTTAATAGCCAAGAAGTAATCAACAAATTTTGTTCAAAATCTTTTTTTGATTCACGACATTTTAGTTGATTGTAATCTTAGTCTCTCATCAATTTCTTTGACTTCATATATTTAAACTGACGCTGAAGTATTAGTTCAATCAAGTTGTGTTGTTTTTAGCTTTCTTAAGAGAGCACTATTCTTCTAAATAACTCTCTCTTCTTTTTTTTTCTATGGACCAACCACTATAACAATTGTCATTTTATATGTATAATGAGTAGTTTTATTTTTGGAGTTACTCTGAATTGAATTATACAACTCAAATACTAACAAAAAAAAAAGTTTAGGGTTCTAAACAAAAAAAAAAAGACAGAAAAGTTTAGGGCAACAACTTTTCTACTGATATACTCCCTCAGTCCCAAAAAGAATGACCTATTTTGAAAATATAAGTTTTTAAGGGAACATCATTAATTGGAGTTTGACTTTAAAAAATAACATGGTTTTTCCAATTGTAACCTCATTAACTTTTGTAATTTACAATGAAAAAGTTGAATTTACTTTTAAATAAAGTTGACATTAAATTTATAGTAATGGGTATTGTTGGAAAGAGTGAAAAATTCATTTCTTTATTTTTAGAAACGGGACACTAAATTGGGACAACTCAAAATAGAAATTAGGTCATTGAATATGGGACGGAGGGAGTATTAGTAACCGGTTTGAACATTAAGTTTCTTGTGCTATTGTGCAATGTGATTTTACTATGTCTTTGGAGCACAATGCCACAAAAAAAAAGTAGGGTAGGGTCAAGGCAGCACAGAGCACTATGATAAAGGCACACGTGCAATCTTACACCCTTCATAAAAGTTAGTGTCCACTATAAAAATTAGTGGCTTATGAGCTTATTGCTTTTCTTAGGTTATAAATGCTTATAGTCTTTAAATTTTGCAGGAGGAATAGGACATAAAAATATCAAATCTATGGATTAATGCCTTTGAAGGAGCATGAAAAACCTTGTTCACTTTTGGTGGATGGGTATGAATGACCTACTAGACCTCTTCACCAAATTGATTGATACCCTTTCAAGTATCTTTTATTTTGTATAACACATGATCAAAATAGAGTCTCTTATGTTCGACAATTTTGAATTTTTACCCCAATTCAATCGATGAAAAACATCTCACTAAAAATAGTTCAGAGCACTCTATAGCTTTGGACCATTGGATACAATATGATTTGTACTATATTAAATTGGATATCACATGCTGGAATCAGACTTATGAACAAAATTTAGAATCTAAAAATTGTTCGATAGATTATGGGCCTCCACAATTAGACAATCTACCTTGTGTTCTACCCCAATCACATCAACTACCCCACCTTTTTCTTTTTTGAGATAACTACCCCACCTCATGTCATATATTTCTACTAAGGCTCTGTTTGATAGGTAATTTTTTGGAGAAAATAGAAAAACTTTCTCAAGATTTTATATTTTTTTGGTGTTTGGTAAGCAATTTAGAGAAAAAAAAATCTGGGTGTCACGTGACCCTTTTTTTCTTCTTTTCCCCAAAATAGGGGGAATTTGTTACCCTGCCGTAACTCGAGTAAAACTTTCTTGGTTGGGTAAAAAGGAAAAATCGCTTTACTCTCTCTCTCTCTCTCTCTAACTCATTGTTCTCCCACTCTCTCGTTCATTTTCCTGTTGTCATCCCACTAATGACATTGTAGAGAGAGAAAGTAAGAAGCGAAAATCTTAATTCAAAGGCCACACTATGAAAGAGAAATTAAACAGTAATTAAACATGTAAGTACAAACACAATCATCTTCAATTCTTGAGATGATGATAACAATGGTGAATTCTTCATATATTAATATTAGAAGCCAGCAGTAAAGGGAACTCCAAAAGCTATGATAAAGTCATTGATTTGCTTGAATTAGGGTTTTTTCATAGACTCCATGGTTTTGGGAGTTGCTGTGAATTCTTGAATTAGGGTTTTTTCATAGACGGCTCCATCCATGGAGACCAACCGGTTGGGTCGATCAAGTCATTGATTTGCTTTTCATTATAACAGTCCTTGAAAAATAATATATTCATTTCTTAGAAAACCAAACAAATCTGGATGGGTTCTTGTTTTTCTCACTGAGCTTTCTCTCTCTAACCCTCCAACTAAAACTTTTTTGAAGCTCTTCATAAGTGCTGCTTCTCAAACCATTCCAACTGGTTTGAGAAGAACTCCATGTATTGTATAAGATGATGATAGAAGTTCACTTAGATAAATCAGATCATTTTGGACTGTTTCCCTTGCCGAACCAAACACTGGAAACATAAAGAAAAATTACAGAGAAAATGATTCTCGGAGAAAAAAAATCTCCGAGTAAAATTTACTCTATTTTTTTTTTCTTTTCCTCAAAATACTATCAAACACAACCTAAGATGCTTGAAGAAAGGGTTGTCTAGATAGAAGGTATAAGACCTTGAGGTGCTCAATTTATCTCTGATTTTCTAAAATACATAAATAAACGTCCCAAGTTCCTATAAATAATATACATCTACCGAAACAGATAGATTCATAACCTGTTTTCGGAACTTATAATAATGATACTAGGAGTATTTAAATTTCAAATTCAAACTATAATCAACCTTCCATTAACTTATATCTTGCTTACACGTAAACATAAATTTTATAAATTAACAAAAAATCTTTAAATTATGTCCGTCTGTTTTAAACTTTATGGTCGGGATTAGTTTTACTTATTATTTGCCACTTCAAACCCTCATGTATAACCTATAAATATATAAACTTACAAATTTTGCATCTACAACTATTCTTGTATCTTGTATATGGCATACTAAAATTAATTCCCTCTAAAAGTCAAAAAGAGAAAACAATCATACTTAGGCAAAATAAAACATCTTCAACTTTTAAACTCATACATTTTACAAGATTAAGAGACAAGAATATAATAAATGTGGGTGGGGATTAAGTAATATAGGTAAAATTTGAAAAAAGAGATTAGTGGGTGCAAGTAAGATCTTTGATATGTTTTGAGTGGCAAGTCACCTTATTCTGTCTCCAAAATTCAACCCTATACTTTACACGATTTAGAAGTCTCCACAAAATATTGTAGAAAGAGATTACCAAAAAAAAAAAGTCAACCAAATTAGTTGGAAAGAACTCCATTATTTACTTTTGATTCTAAGCTAATGACAATTACAGAATCAAGTAGTAATATTTGAAACGGTATTTAGTCAATCTTTCCTTTAATTTAATTTCATCAACATTATTCCGAAGAGTTTCGTGTTAATGGGTTCTTTTAACCAAATATAATCTTCAAATATTACCAAAACATGGGATACTTTTAGAGCGCTTTAAACTCTCGTGCGAAGTCCACGAAAACTCCAAAATAGACACCCTATTTTGTTTTAAGAAAATAAATGCTTTTCTTTCACATTTTCCTCAAATCCACTGCGCAAAGAAGCGAAAATGAAGGAAACTTGTACAAAGAAACGTCTAAATTGAGGGATGGTCAATAGACTTTCTGAAAATGGTTCTTGACCCCTGCCTTCACTCTTAGGACTATGCAGTCTGAGGACATCGCTAATCTATATTGGGTTTGAACAACACAGACTCAGGTCAGTCAGTGTGCCATCGGACTGTTCAATCCCATACTCACGAAAATGCCTGAGAGAGAAACAGGCCAAGAGCAAAAGGACAAAACACCTATCCAGGCACCCCTAAATTTAATGACAATATCGTTTCGGTCTTTGTCAGAAGTGCAAGTTTAATGGATCCTCCACCTATAACTCAAGCCTTGCCGCTTAAGATTCCTCACTCTTACAATTCTCAAATCAAAATCTCCACTTGCATGTTTTCTTACGACTGACTCTAAACCCTAAACCCTAAACCTTAAACTAGTTAATATAGACACACGCCGGTATATATATCATAGCTTCGAGGCACAAACTAAAACTAGGAAACACCCGTACTGGGACATAATGTACAAAATATATTTTTTTTGTCGTGGTATTGTTGGATCCTTGATTATGACTCTTAATTTTGGTCTTTACCATCTTCTTACATTACTACAATAGATTAAGAATGTTAGCTTAGGTAGCATTTTATGGTCCTAATACGATTATCTCCATATTCAAATAAGATGTACATACATAATCAGAAATCACGGACGGGCAGCTAAAACAAAATCTGAATATCTGATACAGCAAAAGATATTGAAGGAAAGAGTATCTCGATCACATAGGCAAGAAGATATTGTACACAAGACACGTACAAAAAGCGCAGTATAAATCTGTATATGGATATCAGGATATGATAATAGCTATAGATATTGAGTATTAGTAAGACAGAATGAATGGTCTGTAAGATAAACTTTTTTAATCCAAAAACATAACTAGAAATCTGAAATCCCTTTAATAATCCAAAAACATAACTAGAAATCTGAAATCCCTTTTAACACAAGTTAAAACTAGTAAGAAAAACCAAAAGAGTATGCATGAAAAGGATTTTCACATGCTAATCGATGATAAAGTTGATGAATGTTAAATGGTAAGAAGGGAGAATACTTAGCTCATCATCTCAGGTGAATAAAATGAAATGAAACTCACCTGGATGCCAACCTAAAAAAGAACACCTAGCAAAACTTCCAGTGGTTGTTGCAGTTTACGCATGTGACATAAGTCGTCATGGGTTCATCTGCACTACGAGTTTGCATTTGATAGTAAGTCGTCTTCCTCTGCCCACACCTTCCGCACTTGAATTGATCGGTTGTCGCTTTCTCTTGCTGCCCGAGTTCACATTTGAATAGTGCTTTCATTTTTATTTTGATGTTTTCTTCTTTTCTTTTATCACTTGCCATTTCTTCTGGTTTCATATCAATAAGTCTCTCTGGCTTGATTTGTCCCATAAGGACTCTTCTTCTCAAATCTGGGTTTTGAGGGTCTCTGATATTGAACATTATAGAGCGGTATTTAAACTTCTTAGACCCGTTAGAACGACCTAGTTTTCCGAACAGCGCTGACTCCACGGAAACAGCTACACGGATTGGGTCACACAGCTTCACTTCACTCATAATTGCTTCATCAGCCTCGTTAGCAACTTTGGTTAAAGCGTCAGCGAGTAGTTCCCTGATCTTGTCGCGGATTGGATCATTGCAGCGGATCATTGAAGTATACTTTGGCGGATCAGATGTCCCATTAGTCTTTTCTTGTTTAAGAGTCTTCTCAACCTTCACCTCATCCTTTACAAACTTCTCCACCTTCAGAGTTTCGGATCTTGAATCCGTTTCAGATTTGATATTCTTGGCCTGATGATGACTTCTCTGAACTGATACAGTTCCAGATTTCGGAAGAATCCCAACCTTTGTCGAAGCTGCCTTATCAGTCTTTTCCACCTTCTCAGCCTTTACGGGGCCTGTGACTTCAGTCTTTTCAACCTTTACAATCTCTGACTTTGGAACTTGGATCTTGTGAGAAGGTTTTCTGTCCAAATCTCCGTTACTTTTATTCTTGGAATTTTCTTCAATGACTACGGCTTTCCAGATCCCAAGCAAATCAGACGCCTCTGACCGAATAGTATCTCTTGGATGCCTCGTGAGATGTCGGAGGCGTTTACCAACCTGAGATGTAAATTATGTCACATTAATGGCAAAATGTAAGATAAATTATCGGAAGATATAGACTTCATTCATTATTCTCATGATGGTAATTTAAGAACTAAAATAGAAAAAATCATCTGTTATTGCCAATAACTTGTACTCATGGGTTCCTAATGGAGTTGCACTTGTACTTTCACATACTAGACTATGTTTTATGACCATCTCAGAAACCTATACTGGCTAAGCGATGGTACCATATCTTTGGCACAGCCAACAGCGACACCTCAAATATTCACTACCTACATTTTTCATCGATGAACTTCTGATGTTTGAACAATCATTAAGAAAAATATTTAGATCGTGCAACTTTGGGCGTCAATATTGTGACATCCCTCATATATTGCAAGTTTTTCCAACTCTGTTTAACGGAAATATGATATGAGCAAGAAGTGAACTCTTTGATTCATTACTTGCCAACCTTAGGTAAATTGACTAAATCCTGTACGGAAATGCTAGGTTCACAAAAAAGAATTTGACGAATTTATGCGCTGAATCTAGACTGTTAGTCTTACGGGGTGTTCATCTTTTAACGGTCGGGATTCTGTCAAACTTTCAATGAGAACTTGCCGCATCATTTTGGCATAAACTTCATCAATTTTTTTTGTGAACCTAAGATTACCGAATCCAATATACCCAATACAACTCTTATATAGAGACGAGGGTACGTCTTTATTAGTTCAAAGATCCAATTGTGCATATTCTTTTACTAGAATCTCCACGATTTCATTCACATTATATTAGGCATATACACAAAAATTTCTGACAACAAAAACCCTAAAAGTAGTACCTTTATGGTTCTTTATAAATGCAAAAAATATATTCAACCCGCCTCCTCAAACTCCCACTTGAACCGCCTGTTAGAGAAACAAGAATTTCTCTCTCCTATGATATGTTCAGTCACGTGGAGAGAGAAATCCTTGTTTCTCTCAGGCGGTTCAATTGGGAGTGCAAGGAGGCGGGTCATATAGACTTGTTGTTATAAATGTAATGGGTTAAATAAAACTAGTATAATAAACATGTGAGAATCATAACTCTTGAATTTAACATTTACCAAATCAAAACCCTAAAAATAGAAGCTAAAACCCTGATTCGAATTGAAAATGTGACAAGAATCAAAATCAATAAAACCCAAGAATTCACTTACCTGGGTAGCAACAAGAAGTTGTAGAGTGACAGGAAATTTCTTTAGCTCTTTCAATCCATCAACACATCGAACTTCCTCCGGACCACCACTAGCAACTCCATCTCTGGCAGCAGCGTCTGCCGCCTTTTTGACGGATTCAAATAACTCAAGAAGCTCTTTCTCCATTAATTTCAAAAACTCTGTTTAAAAAACAAAATTGAAGAAATATCAAATCTTTATGAACTACTAGTTATAAGCCTTAATTAATCAAACCCTTTGATTAGAACTTGAAAACAAATACTAATCGAAACCCTATCAAATGTTAGACAAAGAGATGGAGAGAGGGAAGGAGAGATAGTAATTATAATAATAAGAAATAGAAAGAACAAAAATTCTAGAGAGAGAAAACAGAATCAGAAAATTACAGGGGCAGTAAGATTCTAGAGAGAGAGAGTGAGTGAGGAGGGTACCCTGTTTGCTGCCCTATTTCTGTCTTGGAGTTGAAATCAGGAGACGAGAAAATCTTTGGAAAATTTATAATTTTAAACGAAGAGTAATGATAGGTCAGTATCTACTGCCACGTGTACTAGTTGCCACGTGTCGTGATATGGAAGTTTGGTGTTGAAAACAAATGTTCACTTTTGCCGTTATCAGTTTTACGTTGGAGGCTGATGTGTTTACGTTAGAGTTTGATTTTGGCCGTTGGATCAAATGTTCACTTATTTTGTTAATTCTTTTTGGCCCCCTACTTCTACTGATTCACATTTTTTACCTATACATTTTGACTAACTCCAACTTTGATCCCCTAGCTGACAATTCAGTTACCTTCTTCTAGCTGACAATCCAGTTACCTTCAAATTAATTAACTTTTCTTTCTAATTTTCATCCTCTCTTTTTTACTGTATATTTTTTCTCCTTCGTTATACCTCTCGTTTCCTTCTCTATATATCTTCGATTTCTGTTCACTGAGAAGCACGAGAGAGAGTCAACATCTATCTACTAATCTATCTTTCCATATCCATCCCTTCCTAAACCATGGTTTTTTCTCCAAACAAAATATAGTATCTACAAACCAAGAAACCACCTTGTCTCAATCTTTATCTATTTTGAATCTATCAATATAGTGTTGCTTATTGGTCCAGACCAGCATGGATTTGACCCGTTTGGGGCTTCCCGGCCGACTTGTATGAATGATAAGCCCGGTTGAGTTTCATCTGCCCTGCAGGCTAGTCCTCCCGACAATGAGCTAGGATTGGGGCAAAGTCCGACTCGAAAATGAGCCAAAGATTGGGGCAAAGTCCGACCCGACAGTGAGCCCAGATTGGGCAAACTCCAATCTCACACGTTTTATTTTTATTTTTTGGGTTGTTTGAGTTTACCCCCTCAATACTAATTGGTAATTGAGGTTACCCCCTTAAACTTACTATTTTAGGCAAAATACTAGGGTCATGCTTGGCGTAAAGAAAATGAATCACAAGTTAAATAGTTTACGGACAAAATAAGCCTTTACGAATCATATCCTTGACTAAATCTAACATACTATGGTATTATAATTACTAAAATCACATTACCCAATCATTACTTTTTGTAGAAATACTCATTTTCCACATACCATCAAACATTGTCTTATGGTGCGTTTGGTTGCAGGATTCATGAGTCCTTGGGATTCATGATTCCACAGATTCATGAATCCTTAGGATTCAAGAGTCCTAGGATTCTTGGTAGCCAAACATACCAAGGATTCATGATTCCTACCAAATCCCACTTTTAATAGGAATCCTGCAACCAAACACACCATTAGTGTTTTTCATAAAAGTAGTAAGTTGAGGGGGGGTAAACTCAATTATCAATTATTGAGGGGGGTAAACTCAATTAGCAATTAGTATTGAGGAGGTAAACTCAAAAAACCCTTATTTACTACTATACAGGATTAAGTAAGGAGTACTTTATACGTGATAAGATCTTTTATTTCTCATAAAATTTTAAGGGATTTAAAAGTGTAATCTATTGAGTAAGTTTGTAACTTTTATAGCATAGAATTTTCTTTTTCCAATAAAATCTTTCATCATAAAAGTCCAGGGGATTAAGAAGGTAATTTATTGGGTAAGTTTGTAACTTATATCTCGTAAGCTTTTTCGGGTAAGTGAATTTTTGATTTATTTGGGTAAGTTTGTAATTTATTTGTTATCTTTTAGATTTGTTATCTTTTAGATTTGTTATCTTTCAGATTTGTTATCTTTTAGATATGCTATCTTTATGTTTGTTCGTAACTTTCTAAATCTTTTCAATTTGCACAGAACCAACCTTGCTCAGGTTTAGCAGGGCCAAGCCGGACTGAGGTTCAGCCAACCCCTGGGCGTTCTGACATTCTTTCGGTCTGGGTCGGTTGGGGCCAGCCCAACTCATTCTTTTCTAAGTCGAGCCAGACCCAATAAGCAACACCAGGTCACTGTATGCACTCGACCCTTGTCTCAATATCTGAATACCTTCTTCGCCTTGTAGAAGATTGTGAAGATAGACACAAAGTCAGGTTTTCTCTCGAATGTCACCCTAGTGGCCATTTGGTGGTCTATTTGGTTGGAGCAAAATGTCAAATACCACTCACCACTTTAAACAAAAATACATTTTTTTGGAAAATGACTACGATTTACTATAGTCATTACAATGGCATTGATACATCAAAAATGTGATAAGCACGATAACCATTTAATTCAAACTCTTACAAGAACGGGCCTATAGCCTAACTAAACTATGGCCTAAAATCCCGACAATATTATTTATACCTCAATAACCCAAGTTCAATAAGCCATGGAATCCACTTCTTTCAGAAATCGAACTTAGGACCTCTAGAGTTTTTGAGTTTATGTCAATATTACCAACCACTTGGCTGCCAAATGTTGACTAACAAAATGTTTTTGTTGTAAGTGTATATAACAAAAATGGTGAGTGTTTTAAAATTTCCTTTCCGATACGTGTATAGGACAATTGATAGAAGCCTTGATTCATTTATCAACGCTTGTTTGCCCAAGTGGTTGAAAGTGTTGACATAGACTCCAAAACCCTGGAGGTCTCAGGTCCGATTCTCGGAGGAGGAATCTATTATTTATTGAACTTGAGTTATTAAAAGTATAAATAACGTAATAAACTTGTCGGGTTTTAGACCCCTTTCATGTTGTTGGCCTTTAGGCATCTTTCATGAATGGTTTAACTTAGGTGGTTATCGTGCTTATCACATCTTCATGATGTATCAATGCCTTGTAACGATTAACATAGATCGTAGGCGATTTCTTCAAAAAATAAAAGCCTTGATTCATTTGTGATGCATGCCTACTAGATACTTGATTCATTTGGTTGATTGGAGCCAAGTAGCCAACAATAACCTATTCAGTTGTCCGTTATGTTATGCTTGGGGGTCCTTCCTTTCCAAAATGTAACTCTTCTTTGTAACTCTTGTACTTTTCTTTTGGTGCTTTCTTAGCACCCAGTATTATTCTTTCTTAGAGAAACCCAAAAACCAGAGAAAAATAGGAAAGTGATAATGAAGAGGGAGTGACTGTGAGACTAAAGAGGGAAGAATGAAGAGTTGAGAAAAAAAGAGAGTATCACATTCAGAAGTAAAAGCTGAGGTAACAAAATTAATTCAGTTTTTCCATAACACAACTCATTGAGTTGTCACAAAAGGGCCTCAAATACGAAATTGAGAAACAATAAAAAGAAAAAGTGAGTTGCATTATTAAAAGAGTTGTGTTTCCTCCCCCATTGGAGAACTGCAAACTGAGACTGTTCTGCTGGGCGGTAGACCTGTTACCGTAACTCAGTTCCCTTCTTCGGATTTCTCAAAAAACGTCTTCTTCAAATAGTTGAATGGCTGTCAAACAAACATCAGGGTTTTATTATTAAAACTAAAAGCACAATAAGAACATGACATAAGTCTAGTTAATAGTAGGAGTTAATCAGCAAGTAGTCTTAACTGGAGAAACATTACAATAAGTCTAAGCTACAACATTCAGAATGAGGATCTAATCGTCCAGGACCAATCGAATTGTTAAAAAATGAGAGGGTGAAATCACTGTTTTACTAAACAAATGGTCCATCTGAATCTAGTAACATGTACTAGTATCCTTGGTTCATGCCAACATGTCACAAGTGAACAGGTAAATTTCAAGGCGAGCAAAAGAAGAGCTCTTGGTGTTCAAAAAGAAAAGATCCAACAAAAGAGAACACATATCAACTGATGGAATGTGTCTCGATAGATGAACAAATCGCTACTAATACCAGCTATATCAACTAACTAGATGGTTCAAACTAAGAAAGTCACAGTTGAAATGAACTCAGTAGCTCAAAAGAAAACCCAGGGTTAAGATTGAAAATGGACGTCGTCCATTGATGAAGAAGACAATCATGTTTTATAACAGGCAAAGACTTTGATATTTTTTCCCCGACATCGAAGATTCCATAAACTATCTAATACGTTTCATATACACCCTCTTCTTCATTTTCTTTCTACCCCCAATTACTCGTAGTCTAGTAAGTTTTATTTTTCATACACCAAAAAATGTTTACGTCCTCATGCAAGGTAATGTATTTGTATAGACTAATGGAAGCTTCGGTAAAGAACTAATAGTGTGTTTGGATAAAGGCATTCAAGGATTCTTAGTTCCTTCACCGAAAAACATCATTAAACGAAAAAAAAAAAAAAAAAAATCATCTTTGAGGAGCAAATATAATAAAACATGTAGAATATTGCCAAAGGACCAAAACTAGGGTTCCATAGAGAAACTATAGAAGGAAATTACACGCTAGATTGAAAGAATTTCAAACCCCAACAGTTTTTCCCAAATGCCACAATAACAGTTAAAGCTTTAGAAAATAATGATCTCAGATAAAAGCTTTTTAAAGAGATCTGATTGAAGATTTCAACTAATGGCTCCAATTCTCCTAATTGACTACCAGACGAATAGGTAATTCTTCAACCAAGATTAGATTAAACAACAAATTAACGCTTAATCTGTAGGAGATAAATAAGATAAACTAGATCTACCACGCCTCGAACAAAATCGAATATTAAAATATCAGATGAACAAAAGGATTGACTATATTCAGAAAACAACACAAAATGGATCAAAAAGATAATGGATAAGATCGAAAATAAAATACATAATGAATTCAATTGAGGAAATTTTTAGAGAGAGAAAATCTTGCCTGAACGACCCAAAGAGCACCGGTAGCAGCACAGACACCCCACATAGCGGCGGCTTGAATATCAGTTGATTGAAGACGATTTCCAGTCTTAAGAAAATTAAAGAGACCTGATCTCGCTGCTCCTGCCATTATCGATTCAAAGGAAATGAAAACCCTAAAACGAAGCTTTTGGTTTGTTCTTTCGTTTTCTGTTTTAGAGAGAGAGAGAGAGAGAAAACCTAAGATCACAACAAAAGTTGGAATTGAAGACCTTTATTAGTGGTTTCTGTTTGGGCTCAAAAGTGGGTCCATATCTGAACCGAATCTGAATTGAACCGAACCAATAATCCTATCACCATATAGAATTTTGAGAAATGTTAACTACACTCACCCTGTTGTTATATTCACATCGCTATTGTGAGATCGAGTCTCGGTTGAAGCAGTTTGCCATCAAGATTTATCCTCTGTATATATGAAGTAAATAATGTAATAAACTTGTCGGGCTTTAGGCCTCTTTCATCGTCGGGCTTTAGGCCCCTTTCATCGCCGGGCTTTGGGCTTCTTTCATTATGGTTTAAATTTGGCGGTTATCGTGTTCATCACATCTTCATGATGTATCAATGCCTTGTAACGACTAACGTACATCGTAGTCGATTTCTCAAAAAAAAACCTTTGGTATGAGTGTATGTAATAAAAATGGTGGGTTTTGAATTTATGCCAGAAGCCCAAAAGCAGCTTGTAATTTCGTTAGTTTTATTGGCGCCCCTAATTCTATCAATACTAATAATTCCTATAGCTGAGGGTGCCCCTGTTTTTTGAAAAAAATTGTTAAAAGTGTCCTTTAGAAAAATAAACACTTCGTCAACACTTGGTTGCCTAAGTGGTTGATAGTTTTGATATAAACTCCAAAACCAGAGTCGTGGCTAAGAATGTGAGGACCCTTGGCGAAATTTAATTGTGGGCCTTTGGTACAAAAATAAATTACTGGCAAAAAATTGAACCAAATGTAAGATGATGAAAATTATAGATGATTCACGTGTGTATTTATGCATTATTTTCTTTTTTTTTTGGAAATTGACTACGATCTACGATAGTCACTACATTGGAATTGATACATCAAAGATGTGATAAGCACGAAACTGCCGAATTTAAACTCTTACAAAGAACGAGCCTATAACCCAACTAAACTATGACCTAAAACCCAATAACATTATTTATACCTTAATAACCCAAGTTCAATAAACCATGGAAATCACATCCTCTGAGAATCGAACCTGGATCCTCCAACACATTGGATCACTTGGGAAACTAACGAAATATACAGCTTAAAGCTCATATAACTACATCTATATAACAAAACAGAATGAGTTATTGCTGACTACGACAAACTGAATGCAATATGACTAGGACAAAATTAATACAAGGTGACTAGGACAAAAGACTAATGAGTTGTATTCAAACCTCCCCTTTTAAGTCTCCACCCTTGAATTCAAACCCTCAGATCCCTCTACTATGACAGGGACACTGATTGCACGGATGAGATATACTCATTTTTTTTTCTCGTAGAACATCAATCGTTCCAACTTTCCTCTCTTCAACTCCCCACTCAATTTTTTTCCTCTCTCTACTTTCTCTTCTTTCCAACCATTTTTCCCCTCTTCATTTGTTTCAGTCCCTCGCTCTCCCAATTTATCGCTCGACCTAGGGTTCCTCTCAACGACGAGAGCCATCTTCATTTTTTCAAAGAAATAATAATGTTCTTCTATTTCTCTATCTTTTTCCTCATCTTCCCATTTTTTATTTCAGTTCTCTCTCTTTTTTAAGTAAGTTCTTTATAGAGAGAGATTCTTTTTGAAGCAAGTTATTTTCAGAGAGAAAGGCTCTTTTCTAAGTAAACTTAAAACTAACAGTGTCCTCAATATTCTAAGCATACACTCACCAAATGATTAAGAGGCACATCAATTTAAAGAGAAGAGTAGGGAGATATTATCATAACCAAAGGAGATAAAAGATGATACTACCAAGGCTCATGTATAACGAGGTTCCAAGTTAATGCCAAGCTCACGCCATCCCCAAACTTGGAATAAACCACACCTTAGAAGTAAAACACGTAAGAAATGCTCCTAAAATATCCAAAAATATAATGAGAATGAAGCACATAAAAGACATGACCATATAAAGTCTACCACTATACACGATTGCATTGAGCTATGAAATTAGCCTTTGATTCTCTTGTTCTCACACAAGAGCACGAGTTATGTCTCGCGGAGGGTTTCCAGAGATGTTACCCACAAACATCAAGGCCCAACTTAGTCAGCCTGACGATCATAAAGCAAAAGACGGAAGATTTGGGGGTCAACCCAAAGAAAGTTATATACAAATGGTAAAAGTCTCAAAAAAATACTTAACCAAAGAAGTGCGCGTGAGACGAAAACCGAAAAGAGGCCATCCCCAAACTTAGTGGATGCACGGGCCACTAAGTCAGCATGAATGCTAGGGGCGACGACTAAGAAGTCGTCAAAAGGATCGACATAGAAGTAAAGTGAGAGGAGGTCAGTCGAAGGCAAAAAGTCAAACTCAAGCTTAGTAGATAAAACATCCACTAAGTCCCTAGACATGCTAGGGAAGACGTCTGAAGTGTCCCAGAAGGGGTCAACAACCGAGTCTGAGATCATGTGGAAGGTCGAACTAGATTCTAAGGATAAGGCAATAGGTTCGGGGACCAAGTCAAGGTCCATAATTTCCTTAGGTAAATAATCCAACAAGCTATCCGCTATCTCTCTAACTACTATGTCATCGACATCCTTAAAGGCATCGGGAGCCTCAAAGTTGGTTGCAACACCTTCACTTCTACATAACTCATCCAAGTAATCACAAGTGCTAAAAATTGGAAAGTTCAACACCGTGTGATCCCCAAACTTGCTCATAGAGCTATCATCTTGAACATTAAAATCTAATGTAGTCTGGTCATGGTGAGATGACAATGGTCGAGGGATGGAGCAATAAGGTTCATCGGTCAATTCCATCTCAAAAGGTCTATCAGGAGCTTCTTCGACATTTAACTTAAGACTAGAGTCAGGTGTATTACCCTCACCATCATTCATAGTCTCCTCTTGAGTTTGGGGTGCGCAAACCCCTTCCTCGTCGATGATAGGCTCCGACTCAATTCTATCAACAATATTGAGAATCCGTTCCGTGATCTCTTTTATATCTCGATTGAATCTAGTTTGATACTCTAAAAATGTTTGGAGAGTAACTTCAGACATCTCCTCGTAATAAGGCACATGAGTATAACTAGAAGAAGACTCTCGCGGAACACAGATCATGGGACAATACTCGGTCATATAGCCTAAGCTCGCACAAATATCACAAACCGGGCTAATGGTCTCCAAGGTCCTTTCTTCACTACCTTCATGTATATACATAGACTCGACTCTTTGAGTGAAAATCATCGAGTCGGGAATTGTCATCACTAAGTGAACCGTTCATATATGCTTGTCGATAGTCATGAAGACTTCGACGTGGTCGATCAATACTAATGGAACTACGGTTATCATCAAATGACAAATCCATACATGAAGGTGTGGTCATCCAAATTTTTGTCGATAGTCTCGAAGACTCTTACGAGGTTGATTACCCTCAAGCTCATAATCCCTAAAACCATATTCATGACGAGTCTCACCGACTCCATACATCCGCCGATATTCACCCATGGTCATCCTAGGTCGGTCAGGCTCAACTCGCCTATTCCTATCACTATTCGGAACATTCCTATATAAATTTGAGTAGTCCTGATGACTTGTAGATGGTCGACTAGTGTTGGAAAGGGTTAGCATAAGGTCATTCTCATCAAATGACCAACTTGTCATGATCTCACAATGTTCAAGGATACTAACACACAATCACAAAATGAGAACTAACACTCATATACTAAACAATCACACACAAGTAAAAAAGGATGAGATAGAATGCGATACTATCGAGTGCTCCTCTCGTTTCGTTCACCTTTCTTCTTAAGCTTCTCGAATCCTTCCTTTTCCTTCGTCTTTATATCACTTTTGGCTCTTTTCTAGAAATGGTACCTAAAAAGATGAAAAGATAAGAAACTACAAAAACAAATAAAACAAAAAAACGTCTAAGAACCAAATAACACTAAACTAATGAACAAAACAAACAAACGATATCCAAACTACTAAACCTATCCCCGACAGCGGCACCAAAAACTTGATGCACCCGAAAAGGTTGCACACCCAAGCAGAGGTATCAAGTAGTAATCCGGCAAAGCCGGGATCGATCCAAGGATATGAAGGTAGTTTGGATATCGAAGGGTTTTATCCCTTGGTCTAGATATTAAAACCTAACTTAGACTAAAAAGAAAGAAACAAAGATGACGGGGGTTTTGATTGAATAAGCAATAAGGAAAACAAATAAAACAAATTAAACGATAAAAGTAAACGGGCGAGAGAGATTCGAGAGAAGTGTCGGAGGAACTACAGTCGGGAGGCAACAAATAAGTGAGAGAGGTGTCGAACCGAGAATCCGATAATGGTAAACCTACGACTACGTGTAGTTCGATCTAATGTTTCAAGGTATAATCGATGTTCGACTCCTAAAGTAGACGTCTTTAAGTACTACGTATATCTGGAGATCATACTTAGTCAAACAAACGTCTAAATCGGTTGATCCCGAGTCAACGAAAGTGTTGTCTAGTCGCCTAACTATGTGAAGTGCATGACAAGACACATGAAAATATGACTTAGACTACGATCGATATCGAATACTTCGTTTCGTCTATTAACTA
>BEHA01011547.1:495527-505908 GCA_002897215.1 Eschscholzia californica subsp. californica | reverse complement strand
TATGACAGGGACACTGATTGCACGGATGAGATTTTTTCTCTCGTAGAACATCAAGCGTTCCAACTTTCCTCTCTTCAACTCCCCACTCAATTTTTTTCCTCTAACTACTTTCTCTTCTTTCCAACCATTTTTCCCCCTCTTCATTTGTTTCAGTCCCTCGCGCTCCCAATTTATCCCTCGACATAGGGTTCCTCTCAACGACGAGAGCCATCTTCATTTTTTCAAAGAAATAATAATGTTCTTCTACTTCTCTATCTTTTATCCTCATCTTCCCATTTTCTATTTCAGTTCTCTCTCTTTTTTAAGTAAGTTCTTTATAGAGAGAGATTCTTTTTTAAGCAAGTTATTATCAGAGAGAAAGACTCTTTTCTAAGTAAACTCAAAACTAACATTGTCCTCAATATTCTAAGCATACACTCACCAAATGATTAAGAGGCACATCAATTTAAAGAGAAGAGTGGAGAGATATTACCATAACCGAAGGAGATAAAAGATGATACTACCAAGGCTCATGTATAACGAGGTTTCAAGTTAATGTCAAGCTCACGCCACCCCCAAACTTGGAACAAACCACGCCTTAGAAGTAAAACACGTAAGAAATGCTCCTAAAATATCCAAAAATATAATGAGAATGAAGCACATAAAAGACATGACCATATAAAGTCTACCACTAACGCGGGTATACACGGCTACATTGAGCTATGCAATTAGCCTTTGATTCTCTTGTTTTCACACAAGAGCACGAGTTATGTCTCGCGGAGGGTTTCCAGAGATGTTACCCACAAACATCAAGGCCCAACTTAGTCAGCCTGACGATCATAAAGCAAAAGACGGAAGATTTGGGGATCAACCCAAAGAAAGTTATATACAAATGTTAAAAGTCTCACAAAAATACTTAACCAATGAAGTGCGCGTGAGACGAAAACCGAAAAGGGGTCATCCCCAAACTTAGTGGATGCACGGGCCACTAAGTCAGCATGAATGCTAGGGGCGACGACTAAGAAGTCGTCAAAAGGATCGACATAGAAGTGAAGTGAGAGGAAGTCAGTCGATGGCAAAAAGTCAAACTCAAGCTTAGTAGATAAAACATCCATTAAGTCCCTAAACATGCTAGGGAAGACGTCCGAAGTGTCCTAGAAGGGGTCAACAACCGAGTCTGAGATCATGTGGAAGGTCGAACTAGATTCTAAGGATAAGGCAATAGGTTCGGGGACCAAGTCAAGGTCCATAATTTCCTTAGGTAAATAATCCAACAAGCTATCCGCTATCTCTCTAACTACTATGTCATCGACATCCTTAAAGGCATCGGGAGCCTCAAAGTTGGTTGCAACACCTTCACTTCTACATAACTCATCCAAGTAATCACAAGTGCTAAAAATTGGAAAGTTCAACATCGTGTGATCCCCAAACTTGCTCATAGAGCTATCATCTTGAACATTAAAATCTAATGTAGTCTGATCATGGTGAGATGACAATGTTCGAGGGATGGAGCAATAAAGTTCATCGGTCAATTCCATCTCAAAAGGTCTATCAGGAGCTTCTTCGACATTTAACTTAAGACTAGAGCCAGATGTATTACCCTCACCACCATTCATAGTCTCCACTTGAGTTTGGGGTGCGCAAACCCCTCCCTCGTCGATGATAGGCTCCGACTCAATTCTATCAACAATATTGAGAATCCGTTCCGTGATCTCTTTTATATCTCGATTGAATCTAGTTTGATACTCTAAAAATGCTTGGAGAGTATCTTCGGACATCTCCTCGTAATAAGGCACATGAGTATAACTAGAAGAAGACTCTCGCGGAACACGGATCATGGGACAATACTCGGTCATATGGCCTAAGCTCGCACAAATATCACAAACCGGGCTAATGGTCTCCAAGTTCCTTTCTTCACTACCTTCATGTATATACATAGACTCGACTCTTTGAGTGAAATCATCGAGTTTGGAATTGTCATCACTAAGTGAACCGTTCATATATGCTTGTCGATAGTCACGAAGACTTCGACGTGGTCGATCAATACTAATGGAACTACGGTTATCATCAAATGACAAATCCATACATGAAGGTGTGGTCATCCAAATTCTTGTCGATAGCCTCGAAGACTCTTACGAGGTTGATTACCCTCATGCTCAAAATCCCTAAAATCATATTCATGACGAGTCTCACCGACTCCATACATCCATCGATATTCACCCATGGTCATCCTAGGTCGGTCAGGCTCAACTCGCGTATTCCTATCACTATTCGGAACATTCCTATATAAATTTGAGTAGTCCTGATGACTTGTAGATGACCGACTAGTGTTGGAAAGGGTTAGCATAAGGTCATTCTTATCAAATTACCAACTTGTCATGATCTCACAATGTTCAAGGATACTAACACACAATCACAAAATGGGAACTAACACTCATATACTAAACAATCACACACAAGTAAAAAGGATGAGATAGAATGCGATACTATCGAGTGCTCCTCTCGTTTCGTTCGCCTTTCTTCTTAAGCTTCTCGAATCCTTCCTTTTCCTTCGCCTTTATGTCACTTTTGGCTCTTTTCTAGAAATGGTACCTAAAAAGATGAAAAGATAAGAAACTACAAAAACAAATAAAACAAAAAACAAATAAAACAAAAAAACGTCTAAGAACCAAATAACACTAAACTAATGAACAAAACAAACAAACGATATCCAAACTACTAAACCTATCCCCGGCAGCGGCGCCAAAAACTTGATGCACCCGAAAAGGTTGCACACCCAAGCGGAGGTATCAAGTAGTAGTAATACGACAAAGCCGGGATCGATCCAAGGATAGGAAGGTAGTTTGGATATCGAAGGGTTTTATCCCTCGGTCTAGATATTAAAAGCTAACTTAGACTAAAAAGAAAGAAACAAAGATGACGGGGGGTTTTGATTGAATAAGCAATAAGGAAAACAAATAAAACTAATTAAACGATAAAAGTAAACGGGCGAGAGAGATTCGAGAGAAGTGTCGGAGGAACTAGAGTCGGGAGGCAACAAATAAGTGAGAGAGGTGTCGAACCGAGAATCCGATAATGATAAACATACGACTACGTGTAATTCGATCTAATGTTTCAAGGTATAATCGATGTTCGACTCCTAAGGTAGTTGTCTTTAAGTACTACGTATATCCGGAGATCATACTTAATCAAACAAACGTCTAAATCGGTTGATCCCGAGTCAACGAAAGTGTTGTCTAGTCGCCTAACTATGTGAAGTGCATGACAAGACACATGAAATATGACTTAGACTACGATCGCTATCGAATACTTCGTTTCGTCTATTAACTATGTGAAGTGCTTGACAAGACACATAAAAATACGATCAAAACGATAACTGAAATAAATGAACATCAATTTATAATCAAAACATCAAATCATATTAAACATAATCACGAATTCATCACAATTCATCTCATATAATCGAGACACTAAAGTTAGCTAAAACACCCTAGAAAATCCGGCCAAAGTTGGAAGAAATCCGGCCAAGAAACAAGAAGGTCCGGCCAGCAGCTCCATGCGCGTCCTGCAGCCGCATCCCGTGGACGCGTCCTTGCTGTTGGAACAACTCCCGTAATGTTATTCCGGTTGGAGCTTGCACCAGCCCGAGTTGCAGACGCGTGCTGCTGTTGCTGCCGGTCTGCTGCTCCCGTGAAGCCGTCTAGTACCAGCAGTGCACGTCCCGTGAGCAGATGCGTCCCGTGTGCTAAGTTGCTACCCGAGCAGCTTCCATGGCTGCCTTACCCGAGCTCTTGTAGTGTCGGCCTAGCTTGGCCGGCCAAGCTAAGGCCGGCTACTCCTTCCTCTCGCTCTCTCTTCAAGCTTCTCTTTCAAGCTCTCTCTAGCAACCAAGAACACCAACCCTAGCCACCTTTTCTCTCTCTTGTTTTTTTTTGCCTCCTTTCCAAGGTAGAAGATGATGAATAGTCTCTAACTTGATTAAAATCCTAAACTTAGTCAACTTGACTAAGTCTTTAGACTACTTTGCCTTGGGCCCAAAAGTGGGTGCTCATAAAATCTCTACACCTTCCTTCTTCTTTGGGTATTCTTGAACTTGGGCTTAGATGTTGGGCTTTGAATTAGAGATCAAGGGAGTGCCTTAAGTCTCTACAATTACAACCAAAGGGGGTGCCTTCAAGAAAAAACCTTGGCTTCTATCTTTCATATCTTCCCCGTCCGAACTCCAAATTGACTTCCGTTTTCACCGTCGGACTCGTCATTGCCTCCACTTGTAATTCGATTTGCTTGAGATATTTTTTTCTCGTTTTGGGCACGTGAAATGATAGTGGTAATTCGCTCTTTTTATTACGAATTTCATGTTTAACTCCAAAAATGATACCTAACAAGAAAAACACATAAAATATTATTTATAACACTCGAAAAGGACTAATTAGTCTAAGTTAGGCTCCCCAAACGTGACATTTTCGTGTCACATCAGTCAGCTATTGACAAATAACTTTTTCCTCTTTATTAACATTGTAGTAGATATCGATATATAAAACTTATGAAAAGGGTTAACTTATGTTCTAAGTATGCGTTCGTGGTTTATTTCACTATCTCCATTGAATTATTATTATAGATGGAGGACGTCATACTTCCTTACAATGAGAGATCATTTGTTGCTGTTGCAGTGGCATGGACGTTGATGCAGATGATTAAGTTCTTTATGAATGTTTTCTTTGTAAAGTTGTTTTATGATAACTCCGCTAAGTTGGGTAAATGATTCAATGTGTGAACTCGATCAACTTTTCTCTTCATCCTTATAGAACGACTCTAAATTGGGGTTTTTATACATTTCTAAATTAGTTTCAGATTTAAGTGCTCGACCACGCGCATAAGACTCGCCAAATTGCCCGTGCCCCATGGGCACGGGTTATACCTAGTTATAATACATTTAATAACTCAAGTTTAATAAATCATGGATTCCACCTCATTTAGGAATAGAACCTGGGACCTCCAGCATTTTGGAGTGTATTTATGCATTATTAGATTATATTTTTTGATAAGAATACTTAGCTTTCTTTTTCTTAAAGAACATTTTAAAAATGAATGAAATACACCTAAGATGATAAAATAGTTAAGATAGTATAGTAGAGCAAAAACAGAGATTGATTTAGCAATTATACCATCATCCAAAATAAAGCTACAAGATGTGGCAACTAGACTCGAACCCAAGTCAATTGCATGAAAACCTACTATCCTTACAAGTGGAGCTAATAGTCAGTACATGTCTGAATCAATATTGAACATTATATAAAGAGAGCTATTCCATGCGAAAGTTTCCCACATACATCAGACCTAATGAATGAGAGAATGCCACGTCTCTCTATCCGTGCAAAAGTGGGGGGTTTTTGAAAAAAGTTTGATTTCAATCCTTGAAAGTAAGTACATTAGCTTTACTTCCATCCTCTTTAAATTAATCTTGACCATTAAATTGATGGACGGCCTGGATGTTATAAGAAAAAGAACCCAAATTCCTTCTCCTTCCCAATTTCAATCTGACCTAACCAGTTAACCTGTTCTACCTCCCTATCTCTTTAAAAGAAACGACCAAACAAGAACAAGCACGATTTCTTCAATTTATTCAATCGATTTATCTTGAGAAGTGTTGTTGAAGCCATTTATCTTGAAGACTCAATCGATTGGAAGTAAAAAGTCACCCGAAATTCACAAGATAAAGTGAGGTAATAAGTTAGGGTTTTTAGTTTTTTTTTCATGTTTGAACAAAAAACTAAGTTTATTGCGGAATTTGTTAAATTAAGTAAAGGACATCTGAGGTGTGGTTTATGGGATTTTCTTCCATTACTTTTCTTTAACAGCCCAAAAAAAACTAGGTTTACTGCTTTAGGGTTTGTGAGGTAATTAGGATTTTTCATTTTTTTCATTCTTGAACAAAAAACAAGGTTACTGCTTAGGACTATGCTAAATTAATTAGCCAATTTGTAAAGAAAATATGAGGTGTGTTTTATGAGATTTTCTCCACTATGTTGGTTTTATGGGATTTCATGTGTAATGTGGTGGTGGTTTTATGGTTATATGGGATCTGAGGTGTGATTTTATGCCAATTTGTAAATTAACATCTTGCACCCATTGTCAACCTAATGTTGATTTCATGTGCAATGGTTGTTATGGATTCAATGATATATGGATTTGTCGAATTCAATTGGTTTAGTTTATTCGGGTAAGCATATTGTTTTTCTTGCACGATGTCTCAAATTAAGTTTCCAGAGATTCCATGTCATTGTGGTGGTGGTAACATGGTTTGAAACTATCGAGATCCACGAACAATCCAGAGCGTTTGTATTACAAGTGCCCTTTGATGAGGAATGATCATCCATCTCACTTCATTTGGGCAGACTCAAGACTTTCGGCTTCTTCTTCTTCGGCTCCATCATCCTCGCCAATGGTGAACGACGAAATTGGAACATCTACACCGCGGAAGATGAAGATGGATAGAGTTGAAGAATTATTAGCGAACATATCTTTTATGCTAAACGTATTAGCCTTTCTTGTATTAGTGAATGTTTACCATTTGTGGTGAGGATGAGTAAATTCGTTAGTCAAGTTTACTTATGAACTTTTATTTGTTATTGTATTACTTTATCACTTTAGAGATGGTTAGTCTTGTAGAGATGTTTAAAATGTTTACTTATGAATGACAACTTTATGAATGTCGATGTTTAAAATGTTTACTTATGAATGCCAATTTTATAAATGTCGAAGTTATCAATTTTATGTTGTTGGATCTTTTATTGTTAATGGAGACAGTGAAAGAACTCATGTGTTAACATCCAAATTTTTGAATTGAAGGGAATGATACATCCAACTTTAAAGGAACAGGTTTATTCATGAAATTGGATATACAAGCAAAAGGTGAGGCTGTTTCGTGTCGACCTGGTGGAGCTTGAATTTGTAATGGATAGTTGTAGTAATAGAGCTTGAGTTTTGTGGAGCAAATAAAAGCAACAAGCAAACAGAGTATAGAAAAGGGACAAAAAGAAACAGGGAGGAATCAATACTTTAGTTAAATCAATATCTCTGTTTAAGATTTCAACTTTCAATCTCCAGCCATGGATACCAACTACTCTCAAACACCTAAACACCTATCACATTCATCTCTCTATTCTATACCAACCACTCTGAATCCATTTCAACAAAAAAAACACTCTTAATCACCCAAACACCTATCACATTCATCTCTCTAATCTATACCAACCATTGTGAATCCATTTCAACAAAAAAAACACTCTCAATCACCCAAAAACCTATCACATTCATCTCTCTAATCTATACCACCACTCTGAATCCATTTCAACAAAAAATCCACTCTATATCACCTATCACCTTCATCCTGGTGTGCCTGCAGGTAAATTAAGTATGTTAATACCTACATCAAATAGTGGCTAAATACTGCACACTCTAAATAATTGTTATGCACATATATTTGTTATCAATATTACAAGCTAAATATAAGTTAACTATGATCGATCTAAAACAAGTATGAAGAAGTTTGATTCCACCAAATAAAATAAGTTAACAAAGAATAAAAAGAACACAAATATAGTCCGAATACTACTAAAGTATGCAAAGACAAAATATATACCTTTTCTTCATTTGTATATGTACTGTAATAGTCGTATTCCGCACTGTTTGTTCCTGGAGGGTCGTATATTTGTGGGCGATGTACGCCCATGAATAAGTCCATATGTGCTTGCATGTGGTAAGATAACCATCAAAACATAAACTATATTTTCAAAATGAATCAAACAAGTATGAGGAATTATAAATTACCATATCTTGTCGAGGTGTTAAGATCATGTTTTCTTGTGTAACAATTCCACCCAGTCGACTCTGTTGTGTAGGTGTTAAATCACAAATTGAATCAAGAACCGCATCACGAACAATATTACAACTCGGGTTTGATGTAGGCATTTTAGAAGTAGTGCACTAACAAAGAAAACAACAAATTAGTTAAAATATAAAGGGTTATTTCCCTAATGGCCCCCAACTTTATGACCAGCTTCCCGCCTGGCCCCCTAATTTACGAGAAATACCCATATGGCCCCCTTCCGTTATAACACCGTCACTCTCTCTCCTCCATCATGTTTTCTCTCTCTGCCAAGTCACGCCACATCATCTGTAACGCCACCTCATCACCTTCTCCGGCAGAGGTCGCCGGCCGGCGACCTTCAAATTTTTTTTCTCTCTCTTCTGTCTCTCTAAACTCCGGCGAAGGGAAACCTTCGCCGGAGTTTAGAAAGAGAGAAGAGAGAGAATTAAAATTTTTTTTAGAGAGAAAAAAAAGTTTGAGGGTCGCCGGCCAGAAATTTGGCCGACCGGCGACCCTGCCGGTGAAGACGATGACGTGGCTGGTTTTAACGAGGTGGCAGAGAGAGAAAACATGCTGGAGGAGAGAGAAAAGAAATGGAAGAGAGAGAGTAACGGTGTTATAACGGAAGCGGACCATATGGGTATTTCTCGTAAAATAGGGGGCCAAGCGGGAAGCTGGTCACGAAGTTAGGGGCCATTAGGGAAATAATCCAAATATAAACAAATAAGAAGGTATGAAAAAAAATGAAGTAATTTACTTACACGTTTCTTTGACTTGTAGCTTTTCCTTTTGAATCTATTCTCTCGAGGGCGGCCCCTCGCTTTACACGATACCAGATTTAGAATATCCTGTCGTGCATTATCTGCACAATCAACGGTATAACCAGAACCAATAGTGACTTTATCTTTGAACTCTATTACTGGCTTAAAGTTTAGGATATGATCTTTCAACTGCTTGGCAATTCTTTCACTTTCAGCTGCAGTAGAAGCTACGTCTTTAAAGGTTTGAGACAATTCTTCATATCTTTTTTCTACCGGTGTTGTATCCCATCTACCGTAATTCACATTAATCTTTGTGTACGATCTCGTTTCATCTGTCCTCCATCTCCTAAGAATGTACTTGTTTGGGATGACAGTAATTTTATTCTTACATAGTACCGTTATTGCATGTCGACACAAAATACCCTTAAATTCAAGCAACAAACAATTGCACCGAACTTCACATTGTTGAACATCTAAAAAAACTTTGTAGGAAAAAGTTTTCGAGCCTTTACCATATTATTTCTCCTCCGAAATAGTATACTCGTAGACATTGACATACTCTCTACAATCCGCTATATCACACGCCAATTTTCCTCTCAATTCTTCTTGAAAATCGCCAAACTTTTTAAGCGTGTACTTCTCCCTCATTTTTTTTCTATTTGAAATGGACTCGCACATGGCATTTCTAAATTGTAGCATTGCGTCTTTTTCAACTTTATCCCTTAAAGCTTTATTATATTGTTCAACAAAAAGTTTCAAAGTAGTTTTCGGACATACATATCCATCGAAAAAGGCATTTACACTTTCACTACGTTGAGTACTAGATATTCCCGTCCAAAAATGATTTTTCACAAAAATTGGTACCCATCGCCTTCTCTCTTCGTACATATGGCTCAACCACTTATTTTCTTCCAACCCATATCTTTGTATAGTGAGCATCCACTTATGCTCATACTCTTCTGTGCTAACCGTTTCATGGACAAGTTCAGTGAGAGTAAAACTTATTTCAGCGAACTATTTGTGACTTTTTTAGGTTCTCTGATATTTTCTTCATTACATGCCACAAACTCCATCGGTATTTTGTATTGGGAAATACGTCTTGAATTGCAATTTGCATGGCTGCATCTTGGTCTGTTATAATGCCACCTGGAGCTCTTTCATTCATATAAGTAAGTCATGTCCTAAACAACCATGAAAAAGATTCTGCATCTTCATTAGACAACAACCCAATAAAATAGATTGCCCGTGATGGTTCACTTCGACAAATGGGGCAAAAGGAAGATGGTATTTATTCGTCAGATAAGTCGTGTCAAATGTCACGACATCTCAGAATTCTTTATATGCCTCTCTCCTTCTTCTGTCTGTCTAAAAAACATTACGTAAACGAGACTTATGACCTACTTCCATCGAAAAAATGAACCCATTGTTTTTTCTCTGCATATCCAAAAAATATTGTTGAATCGCCACCGCGTCTCCTTCCCCAAGACGTATCCTTATCTTTTTTTCGATGTAATTTCTTGCATTCTTTCGGTAAATGGGGCATTCTCATGTCCACCAGCTGTCACCATTGCTTAAATCACATATTTCAAGTTGACGAGCTACATATGGGTTAATCTTTCTGTTGCATCTATAATGACGAACTTTTCCTGGATTAAGAATATGGTTATGCTCAAGATTCACCACGGTAGTGTCCCATTCTCCATTACCAAGTAGCTTAGGGTTAATTTTTGCTTTGCAACCATTTATACTACTTGGTTGAGGATTCGTAGAT
>BEHA01011547.1:479530-495429 GCA_002897215.1 Eschscholzia californica subsp. californica | reverse complement strand
GATGTCTTTTTCACTGGATGCCCCACATTTTGGCATAACGAAGATAATAATCATAAAACTCTTCAACACTATTAAATTCCATTCCAGACCTAGGTATTTCTACTTCTGTTTCTGATCTAACCTTGTATTTATCATTGTCAGGCTCATAATGCTCACAATCTCTGCTTTCTGAACTTTCCGAAGTCATTATTCCACAGAGTCAACGGCTGAGAAGTCAAACAAGAAATTAACAAAGAGCTCAATTCACGTAATATCTAACTAGAAATGCAGGTAAATGTTATTTAATTGGAAAACCGTTATACAACAAGATAAAGATTGGTCCAATCAAACTAAAGCTAGATATTGTCAAAAGTAGTTACTGCCATACCTCAAATTTTCTTCACAAATTGGCCTAATTACTTTAACAAGTATATGACCAATCAAACTAAAATTAGATGTTGTTAACCCTGAGTTTGGACTGTTAAAGAAAAATAATGGAAAAATCTCAAAAACCATACCTCAGATTTTCTTTACAAGTTAGCTAATTAATTGAACAAAATCCTAAAACAATAAACCTAGTTTTTTGTTCAAACATGTAAAGAATGAAAAGGCCTAATTACCTCACAAATCCTAAAGGAGTAAACCTAGCTTTTTGGACTGTTAAAGAAAAGTAATGGAAGAAAATCCCATAAACCACACCTCATATGTTCTTTGAAAATTGACTAATTAATTTAACAAATTCCTAAAACAATAAACTTAGTTTTCTATTCAAACATGAAAAAAACTAAAAACCCTAACTTATTACCTCACTTTGTCTTGCGAATTTCGGGTAACCTTTTGCTTCCCCAATCGATTGAGTCTTCAAGATAAATGGCTTCAACAACACTTTCTCAAGATAAACTGGTTGAATAAATTGAAGAAATCGTGCTTGTTCTTGTTTGGTCGTTTTTTTTTTTAGAGAGAGAGAGAGAGGTAGAACAGGTTAGCTGGTTAGGTCAATTGAAATTGGGAATGAGAGGGAATTTGGGTGTTTTCTTATAACATCCTGGCCGTCCATCAATTTAATGGTCAAGATTAATTAAAAGAGGAGGGGCGTAAAGCTAATGTACTTACTTTCACGGACTGAAATCAAACTTTTTCAAAAACCCCCCACTTTTGCACGGACAAAAAGAGGTGGCATTCTCTCATTCATTAAGTCTGGTGTATGTGGGAAACTTTCGCATGGAATAGCATTTATCTTATATAAAACCTAACTGTGTGCCTTTATGGGAAATGGGCCCCTTTCATGGTGGGGGCCGAGGGCGGACGCCCTGTCCGCCCCCACTTAACCACGACCCAGTCCAAAACCTTGGAGGTCCAAGGTTCGATTCCGAAATGAGGTGGATTTTATGGTTTATTAAACTTGGGTTATTAAATGTATTATAATGTAGTTAGATGAGCTTTAAGCTGCTTAATTCGTTGGATTTAGGTAAAAAGTTTAGTTGCACTTTAAGCCTGTTTGTTTTAAGGTTTAATTCAGTGGTTATCGTATCTTTCATGTACAAATGTCATTGTAAGGACTTTCGTAGTCACTTCCCAAAATAAAAGAATAAAAAAAAAATAAACACTCCCACTCCCACCTTTGTGTTTGACATGGAATCAATCCGTTCAACTCTAGAAGACTTTAACAGGGTGCAAATACACTTTCTTCTTTACTTTCTTCTTTTATTGTTTTATGGTTTTCTATCGTCCATGCTCTAAAATTCCAAAATTTATTTTTTTCGTTTAAATCCCATTTTCTGTACACCATCTCTTGCTTTTTCACTGAAGTTTATTGCCGGACAAATTCAAATTGGATATATCAATGATTTTTATTTGGTTAAGAGTTAGGCGGTAGGATCATATTACTTTTTGGCAAAACAAAATCAATTGTTGGAAGTGGTTTTAGTTCATAAAATTGGTTGAACAAGACCACCACTGTTATATACAATTAAAATCGATTGGGCCCAATTTAAGGAGGGCCAATAACGTAGAACAGTCTAATCCAAATAACCGCAACGAAATGGGCGGTGCACTATTAAGACAAACTGAGGCGCCAATAAAAATTCCACTGTAATTTGGATTAGGGGTGTACCAAATAAATCATACTATGGTAGGGACAAACTCATTTAATAGTTTTGGACCAAAAGAAGTACTAGCACTTAATTTTTGGCGCGGCTTTAGGGAATAAAAAAAATCGGCGGAGAATCAATATTTCTTTGTAAAGTTTTCAGGACATATTTTTTTATAGGTAATAAAGAAAAAATTTACAGTTTCCAAAATTAATTTTAAGTAAATTTTTATTTTCTTTTATCTTAAGTCCTTTCCCCTCTTTCTTCTTCTCTAGAGAAAAATGCATTTATCTCATCTCCTCCATAACTTCTAGTCAAATTTTGTGTTCTTCATTCTCCATCATTTCTTACTTATCTTCTCCTAATCTCCAATCCCTATTACCTTTACTCATCTAAAATCAGAAACAAAGTTAGAGGGATAAAGAGGGAAAAACTTTCTGAACCTAACAATCATCAAACAAAATCTCTTGAAGTCTTAATAAATCTTTTATGGGATGTCCAAAGCAAGTTTCTTCATCCATTAATCCTCCCCAAGAGAGGTAAACACATTCTAAACCCTTGAAATCAGTTAATTATGAGCCCTAAAACATATTTTTCATCAATTCTAAACATATTATGTTTGTTCTCCATGTGTCTTAGGGTTTAGTGATTAAAAAAAACAAAGCTTTAGAGAAGAAGATGAAGAAAAGAAGAAACACTTGGCAGGAGATTAGGGTTTAGATCCCTAAAATTTTTTTGTTTAAGTTTATAAATGTTCCTTCTAAATTCTTTACGGGATCCTTTAAATTTTATTTTTCTAACTCCTAAAATTGGAAGCCCTATAGCAATAGATAGAAATTAAAAAAAAAAAAGTCAATTTTAGTTGACCAATTTTGCAAAAAACTTTTATTGTCTGGATATTTTTCTTTATTCCCCAAAGTCGCGACCTTAATTTTTGGGTTAATTTTGTTTTGACCCTCAATTTGTGACCAACTCACAGCTTTGGTCCCTATAAGTATCAGGCAGTTCGATTTGATTCCCAATGACTAGGGGTGGGAATAATGCCCACGGGCCCGAATCCGTCCGCGGGTACCCGCGACCCGTCCCTAAAATCGGGCCCCGCAGCCTGCTAACGGGTAGTACCCGCCCGTATTGGTGAGCAGAAACGGACGGGCTTGGGTGGCAACCTTGTGTCGGCTACCCGCCCGTACCGATTTGAACCCCGAAGCAGCCCGATTATAGGACCTGCCCGAGCTCCTAGCTCCTACTCCTTGCTCCTTGCTCCTTGCTCCTGCCTACTGCTCATGTTCGTCTGTTCCCAAAGGGGGGAAAATCTACAAAGGGTTCGAAAACCGCTCCGACACTCAAGACAGTCAGGGTGCTCTTTACAGTAAAAGAGCGAATATTGGTTGATCCTTTTGGGTCGAGTTGTGAGAACTAAGAGTTTCTTGTGATCTTTTAGGGTTCAGTGATCATGTTCTTTGAAGGACGATTTGAGGGCCTTTTATAGGCTTAAGAGCCGGCGGTGATTGTCGTGGAGGGAAGTTTTCCTTTTGTGTTTATCTCGTATTCAGGATAGATGAAAGTTCCTAAGTTCAAGGATCTTTCGTAGATATCCTGCCGATGTGATATATCTTTGGGGAGAAGTTTCCTCCCTTGGACGCGTGAAGTCCAAACTTGCTTAAACACTTAAAGATCTGTAACCGACTGAGATCTCTGTGGAGATTTTGGGATAAAGTCGGTAGGTTGCTAGTGCGCTTTGCCTTCCCAGTTCTGGACGTAAGGCATCGACCGAACCTACGTGGACCCCCCTCATTCCTTTAGAAACCCCAGGGCTGATCCGTTCATGCCAAGGGTATTACAGGGCTGGTTTCTTCTAGCCGCCCTCCCAGTTCGGGGAGTACGTGACGGATCGTCAAGGGTTCAGCTGACCTGTTACCTTAAGCCGGGTTGACCCGATGGACTTCAGGTATGATCTTAACTCTTCAGACGTTAGTCAACGTCTAGACATTTTATACATCATCAATACTCAAGTTCCTACTTGGTTTCTATCAATTCTAGATGTGGGATTAAGTTAAAGATGCACAATTCATAATAAGAAAACAAATATAGTCCCACATTGGAACATGTGTGAATAGAAAAAAGTTTTAGCTCCTATACATTTTCTCAACACTCATTTGTATCACACATGAAACTCCTACTGGGAGCTCTCATTAACTTGGACTAGTTCTTACTCACATCATTAAGAATCTTCTCAGCCAAAAGCTCAATTCTTAGTTTCTTACTCCTCTACAAATAACTGGAGCAACACTTTTATGCTATTCAAGGTCATGCATTTTATCCGTTTCAAGTCCATCATCATCAGTTAATAACGACGAGATCTTGGTTGCTTCAAAACATTTTGAGATTGATATCAATCCAAATGATTTCCTATAAGTTTCAATTGCGTCTAATGATTTTCACAACCATATAAAGAATAATTGAACCACTTCAGTATATTCATAAATTTAGCCATCTTATATATATAATATGCGTGTAATGTGTGTTTCATAACATGTTATACTTTGGCCTTGAGCACAGAATAGCTAATGCTTCTTGGTAGTATGCATTCCCAAGAAACCTAGATATAAAACTCAAAGCTCTCCTCAACTTTGTTGCTTTTTCATGTGGGGCTAAACAAAAGGAGTGAAAACTCATATTATTGAGAAAAAACATAATACCACATTCCCATTTGTGAGGAACTAAAGAAGCTTGAGCTTCTATAAGTATGTTCAATACTTCTACTACAATCTATCTAAATTAAACATTATGCCTTGTAATGGGCTTCAATTCTAGTGCTAGCTTCATTCTTAGGATTGAGCTTCACACTTTGGATTAGGCTAAGAGTTTTTCATTTAGAGGCATGAAATTAATGAATTTCACTTCAAGGGCACTTGAAGTTGCAGAGAAGAGGAGAGAGGGAGATAGTAATAAAATTATATTTAGTGGAGAAAAATATGTGTGGCGGGGAAGTGATTTATATAGTTTAGGGATATTGTAACCGATTTTCTCTCCACTAATTTCTCTTCCTCCCATGATTTCCTCCCATAATTGTTGAGTATCTAGTAAATGTCAACAATAGCCTTGCAGTTAATTTGTTAGAAGTTGATATATCTGTTAATATCTAATACAAATTAGGTATGCAAGTCTAATGGTAGTTTCAAGAAGTTGGAACTTAATTATTGACACTATTACCCTTTTGTTTTTATTCGAATTACAAAAAGAGAATTTTATATTTGTCATCGGATGTGATCTCTATCAAACTCTCAACAAAAATGAACGACCAGCCTTATACCTCACATAACCGACTGAGTTGTTTTAATACATTGGATATTTGCATAATCCTATTCGCTTTAATGATGAAATTTTGATCCATAAAAAATCCTATTTTTTTTTATTAATATTGAAAAATTTATTTTTTTTCAATTTTGTTAGGACCCATGAAATCAGATAAATAAGAAATAAATTGTCGAAAAATGATGAATACAAGACAACTTTTACTGAATTTAGAACTGGACTATATAGTTCTAACTGATCCATTCCGGGAGAACTGAAATCTCACAAAATTCCGTTGTTAAATTAAAGACCTTCCCACAAGACTAATGATTATTGAACGTTCAAATAGGAATTTCAATGAGTCTTTATTCGTTGATTTGAACTTTTCTTGCAAAAAATTACATTAAATTGACTCATTACAATATCGCAGATTGAATCTGAATGGGTTTTTTATGCTTTCTAGCAAGCCGCTATGGTGAAATCAGTAGACACGCTGCTCTTAGGAAGCAGTGGTAGAGCATCTCAGGTCGAGTCCGAGTGGCGGCATCTTCTATAAGAGATACAATAAATCTTATAAGGAATTAAATTCTTCATTTCTATTCCATTATTGAAAGAACCCCCTTTATTTTTATGATATTTTCGACTTTAGAACATATATTAACTCATATCTCTAATTCTATCGTTTCAATAGTAATTACGATTTTTGTGATAACCTTATTAGTCCATGAAATCGTAGGACTATACGATTCGTTTAGAAAAAGGCATGATAACTACTTTTTTCTGTATGACCGGATTATTAGTTATTCGTTGGATTTATTCGGGACGTTTTCCCTTAAGTGATTTATATGAATCATTAATGTTCCTTTCAAGGGGCTTTTCCATTATTCATACTAGGCTTCCGCCACGTCCTATGGACACCACAAACCTCTCTTGACTAACGCCGTAACATTCTGAAATTTTCTGTTAATTATCAACTTCAATTATATTAGTAATTGAAGTACATCAGGACATCAGATTCCAAATTAATAGCAAGTTGCAGAGAAGAGGAGACATGGAGAGAGAAATAAAACGATATTTAGTGGAGAAAAATATGTGTGGCAAGGAAGTGATTTATATAGTTTAGGGATATTGTAACTGATTTTTTTCCCCACTAATTTCTCTTCCTTCCACGATCTCCTCCCATAATTGTTGAGTATCTAGTAAATGTCAACAATAGCCTTGCAGTTAATTTGTTAGAATGTGATATATCTGATAATATCTAATACAAATGATGGTATAAAAGTCTAATGGTAGTTTCAAGAAGTTAGAACTTAATTATTGACACTAATACCCCCTTTGTTTTGATTCGAATTACAAAAAGAAAAGTTTATATTGGTCATCAGATGTGATCTCTATCAAACTCTCAACATAAATGAACAACCAGACTTATACCTCACATAATAACCAACAGTTGTTTTAATAAATTGGATGTTTCTTAATATATAGCACTATAAAAATCATTTAAAGGCAATAACGGCTCCAAATGTTATATTTGCCCAATGATTTGCTACATCTCTTTTAGTGTCATTGTAAATCATTGAATTTATATTAATGAACAATTAGCATACTTGGAGGGGGAAGCTATATTTTGCTACCGAGAGTCGAAACAAACCAACAAACTTGAGGCGTTCTTTTTGCTACTTCCCTTTTACTTTCATTGTTAAAAAAAAAACTTGAGGCATTAACCTTAACCAATTAAATATTTTTTTTTTCTCTTAAAAATAAATCATGTTCTCAAAAGTGAGAGAAGAACACATCAGTATCCAAATAAAACAGACTTCACACCTAAACCATGTTTTCCAAGAGAGAAAAGGTAACTAGGTAAGGTGGGTTGTACTCCTTGGTTCACTTACCTAAGGGACCTACATTATTAATCAAGACGTAACGGACCTACAATGTTAATTAAGTAGACATCTTTGTTAGATGTACCTTTTAGGGGGTGTAGTCAATTGGGGCTTTAGTTGACATTCATGAATTCATGTATTTGTATGCTTAAAAATATGGGTGAGCTACTGAGCTCAGGTGGCAACCTTGAGCCGACTACCCATTCTTCGTACCGTTTTTTATCCCGACTAGGGGAGCCCGACTAGGGGACCCCTCCCAACGTGCTAGCTTATCTTCATGTGTAAGCTATACAATGCCCAAGTTCTTACTTTATTTCTACCAATTTTACATGTGGGATTAGTTAAAAGATGTTAATGTACTAGCTTGGCTTAACGTGAATGTTATATTATGCTCAAATTCTTCTCATTTGTTTCAATTTTCCATTTGAGACTAAAGTTAAAAGAATCAAATGCATAGTAAGAAGACAAATATAGTCCCACATTAGAACATGTTTGGATGGAAAGCAGATTTAACTTCTATAAATTTATTGAGCACTCCTCATCTCATATAGATTAGTGTTTGGGCTTCTAATATGAAAAATGAAAATGGACTCTGTTTTATTTTCTTGAGGGCACCATTGACTATAAACTTTGAGGGCACCACTGACTATCCCGGTATTGAGCGCGTGAAATTTCATGTGCCCGTTTCAACAAGTAGGCACGGGTGGGCAATGGCGGACTAACAGGGTTGAGTGGCCCCCCTGGGCTGCCCGAATATTTTAATGCTCTGTGTGATTCTTGCTCGTACTTGCCTGGCCGGAGTCTTGTTTTGTCGGCGGGCCGCCTGCCCTCCCGATTCCCACCTCCAATGAACATTGTAACAATCACAAAAGATTACATTCAAAGAATCACCCAAAACATCAATGATACGATCAAAATTTTTAATTTAAAGTATTAAAATTTACAAAAACCAATTGTATGTTGTTCGGCCAATTATTGAGTAATCTCGTGAATCAAACTCTAGGGGAAGAAAGCATTTCTGGAGTTAAGATATATAAGATATTATTAGAAGTCACTCTCTCATTGTCGACTAGTCATTAGTGCCAAAATGTCATATGACATACAAATTTTGTTCCTGTTCCACCATAGTACTGGATGGATTCATCAGAGTTTCTTTTTTTTTTTTTGTTGAAATGTTCATCATGGTTTCTCCATTTGATTTAGTCAGACTTTAGAAACATACAACTATTCAACAAGAAGCAAAATGTTAAAGCCAATGAACATCATAATAAAGATAATAACAAAATTTGGATTTTCCAAGCAAGAAAATTTCTAGGGCAATGGTGGACCAGTTTTTTTTGCGAAACTTCAACCAAATTTGGATTTTCCAAGTGAGAAAAAATTTAGGGCAATGATGGACCCTTTTTATTTTAAATATCAACAAAATTTGGATTCTCCAATCAATAAAAATTCAAGGACATTAGTGGACCCGTTATTGAGATACAAACACTTAAACAAAAATGGAAAATAAATCCTAAAATACTATCATGGCTTTTCAGTATGCATTTCTCAAAAAAAAAAGGCGGAAAATAAGTCCACCCTATACTGTTGTTGGTTTTGAAACTTTCTCTTCACCTGCATTTGAATACCAACATTGGGAAAGTAAAAATAAAAAAAATGCATCTTGTACTTGAGAAATATTTATCTAAATTACATTTGTAAACTTTACCCATAATCCAAAATAAAACATCCACAGAATCACATGTTGACAGTCTATTTATCAATTAGATTAGATTAGATAAGGATGAAGAAAAAAGAAAAAGAAAAGAATTTTTGTAGTGAACAAGAATATCTTATTGTTAGTAGTGAATGGGGTAGGACAAAGTGGGTTTTGTTTGTTGGTTAGTTTTTCCCTTTTAAATTAGTAAATTTCTAATCAAACATACATTTAATGTGGCCAATAATCAAGTGAGGTCTCCATCAACTAGAGGCTGCATATTTTCTTCAAATCAGACAAAATCTAGTTAACTCCATCCTCACTTGACGTGTATTTAGGTAAACAAGGCTTACATCAAAAAGAAAAAAAAGGTAAACAACTCTGATACACATGAGTAAGATTACCCATTCAGCCATTCTTTACTAACCCTAAACCATTAGCTTTGATATGATTGAAAACATGATCTCTTGACTGACTCTGGTTAAGAGAAATGAGTCAAAATAAATATTTATAATAACTAAAAAAAATAACTTTTTCTATTAATTAAAAGTGCCAAAATATTATAGGTAATCATACAAAAAGTTTAAAATTTTAAGGACAATTATTGTTCAGGTCATTTTGTACTTGATTTTCTCTAAAACTATCCCTTATATTTTTTTTTAATTCCTTTCTCTCTCTCTAAACTTAACCGTCTCTCTCACATTATCTCTTTAAACTCAGCCAATCTAAAGATAAAAACCTAACAAAATTCGACAAGAGAGATCTACATTTTTGGGAGAAAATCGTATTAAAGCATATATTGGATAAACTAGGTAAAATACAAGCACGAAGGATAGATAATAAACTCCATGAAAGAGAATCATCAAGAAGTATGGATCTAAAATCACAAATGGAGATCTGAACAAGTTTTTCGGTAACCTAAATGACTTGATTCGAAAATGAATCAAACTAAAAATGGACTATAACAACAAATAACTGATTGAAACTTGGACCAAGATCAACATGAAGGAGATATCTTTCGACTAAAGTGGCAATGCGAGCAATTTGTCGGATAGGACAATTGATGAAGAAGATCATCAAGTCAGGACGTTTTAGGGATTGTAATGTTTAGCTTGAAACCGACTATGATCGTCGAATCACGGGGTGATTCGCGACTAACTTTCTCCGGATCCTATATCGGGTTACACCAAAGAGTGCTGATTTATCGGAAGATATGACTGGAGGACATATAAGTACGGATTAGATCCGGAAATATGCCAAAAGACCAGGCGAAAGCTAAAGCGGAGATAGTGCGAAGTCAATATCAAAGGTGTTTTGGGTCGGACATATAAAGCCCATGAGTGGGTCGGCCAAGGCATGGCCGCCCACACTAATAGGGTCGTCTAGACTCAACCCATTAGGGTGGCTTACCATAATAAGAATAATAGAAGTTTCCTATTTTGGTAAAACCCTCAATCTTTTTCCAAGGAAATTAGGAAATCTAATCAAGATTGGTCTCTAACTTTAGGAATTCTATATGAGGGTCCCGTTAGAACAGAAATAACTATAAAAAATTCTCGAAGAGATTTCTATCTTTACAACATCAAGTAAAGAGAGAAAGAGAGAATAGTTCCCAACTATCTATCTAGTCTAAAGAAGAAGGTATTATTCATCTAACTGTCGGGAAGTTCTAGCTAACTCGAAGGTGGGAGATCAAGTCGATTGCTCGAGTGCCTCAAGTAGATTAAGTTCTAGCTAACATGATAATCTCCTCTAGAGGAGTTACAATTGGAGCTTTTGGTCTTCGAGAAAGCAGTCATATTAGTCTGTGAAAATTAGCGATTAAGGTAAATCTCTAAACCGCTTAGTTCATGTTTAGCTTATGCATGAGATCCTGGGGATACTAGTTTTAGACATTAGATGTCTGAGATTCCGATTGGAACACGAGGAGACACCATAACGCAACAGTAGCGTCAGAGCCTTTTGCATGTAGCTAATTTTAGCTAAGTTTCGGACTAAATCTATACTTCTTTAGATAGATAGATAAGTCTAAAAGGAGTTTTAGACATCAATTGCTTAGTTTTGAATTAGATTCAAATTGATTTCAAGATTGAAAAGGTTTCAAAAAGGTTCGATTTTGAAAAAAATATCGGTTTTGAAAAGAGTTTCAAAAGAGAAGGAGATTTTCATGAAATTTAGAAGTTTTTGAAAATCAAATATTGGAGTTTTGGAAGGTTTCCAAACAGTAGGAACAAGAGCTAAAATAAATTTGTTTTTAAAAGTTCCTAAATCTGCCAGACGCACGCGCGTCTCGGACTTCCTAGACCAATGGCTAGAGTCCTGACCTATACTAAGGACACCCTAGCCCGGGCCAGCGCATGTTAGCACATGGCCGAGCTATGCTTTGCCCATGCTAAGGCACATCCTTGGCCAGGAAAAGCCCATGGGCCAACCCAAGATAAGTCTCGGGCTGCGGGCTAATTTTTCGGGCTTTGATCCGAGTGGGAGTTTTTCCATCTAAGATCCGATTTTTTTTCCCGGTTCCACTCGAATTTTTCCGAAATTGTCCCGGGCCACTCGAAGGTCCAAAACGAGGTTTTCTTAAAAGATGATTTTAGAAATCACAAAAGATAAACTAAATTTTTCTGAAATTGACCCGGGCCATCTGAAGGCCCAAACGGAGTTTTTCCTAAATTTGATTTTGGAAGTCATGAAGGATAAAACCGAAACGCACCATTAGTTCTTTGAATATAGACTTAAGGTTTGTAGTGACATAGAAGATGTCAACAAAGTATCTCCCGGATTTAATCATGCATATATAATTGATTATATTGAATATTATATGAATGCATGTGACGTGAATGCGGAAACTAGTATGGCCATAGAAAATTGTTTATCTTTTATTCCTGTTTTAAGCACAAATGAGTGCACGCGGTAATAATTTTAATTGCAAGTTTATTACGATCTGCGTATCGTTCGAGTCTTGTAATTAGAGTTTAAGGTCTATGAGTTCATTGAAGAAACTCAAGGATGAGATCTTAATTCGAGTGGAAGAATTCAATGGAGGGTCAAGTATAGAGATCCAGGCGAACTACGGTGAAACAAGAAGAATCCTAAGAAGATTAGATATTTTAGGCTAGGGGACATACTAGGATCCATATCTTTTTCATTTATTTTCTCACGCACATTTACTTATTTATTTACGTTTCTGTCGTGGATGGTTAGTTTAAAGTTCACTATAATGCATGTTAGACAAAACGTAAATAGTCCCTAAAGGACATTTTGAGAAAATGGTTACCCGGACTAAGACACCCGTTGAGCCCATGTTCATCGATGGTGGGTCTGCCTCCGCATGATCCCATCTTTTACCTCCGCACGACGCGGGTAGACCTATGGCAGAGGTCTACGCGTCTAAATGTTTTTTCTCAACGAATCAACAAAAGAGTTTTGGATATCGAGGTAAAAGGATGGATTTGGCATTTATTAATGCAATCCATCAACCACGAGTCATAGGAGTATAATCAGTAAAGGAGTTCACTCAACCAAGACGACGGGGTTAAGAGCAGGGCCCTAGTCCGCTTAACTCCGAAGAAATGGAGTCTTGGAATCGCATTATTCAACTACAGTCAGTTTTCAATGGGTAGTCTGGCAAAATCGGTTTTGCATTGATAACAAGTTTTAAAACCTTGATTTTTCTTTAATGTAGTATTAATGGCATATTAGAAAGTTATTTCTAACCTTCGTTCAATCTTTGAGAAGGAGCTGAACGAAAGTAACTTCTTTGATTAAAAAAGGAATCCAAGAATGGTTCTCAGATTCTAAATAAAGAAAACGTCTTAAAACACCCAATTCCAGTTTTGACTCGGGTTGGATAAGGTCAAAAGCCTTTTGTAAGCAATAATGGAACAATCTTTGCGGAAGAGATATGGATGCAAACATGACCATTAGACAACTGAAGAACAAGTTCCTGCAGTAGTCGTAAATAGAGATGTACCAGACCTCTGAGGCAATCTGAAGGTCATCTTGAGTAAGGAAGAACCGAAAGGTTTTCATATTTTCGATTTGATTTGTCTGTTAGAAAACTTGAAACAACTCGGATTTCCCGTAACTGAGAGATGAGAACAAAATTTTATCCATCACAAAGTTAGATACTGATTGAACGAAGACAGATAAAGACCTTGAATTATTTACTTAGATTGTAGTGAACAACTGAGGATAACATATGGGAACATCGAATCCAAGAAAAGGTTCTTGATATTCACAGACGAAAGGAATCTAAGAAAAGGTTCTTGAGATTCAAAAGACAAATGGCCACTCAAGAGAGACAAAACCCTTAATCAAGGAGAAAGGCAAGCGGTTGTCGAGTCCATGACCAAGATTATTTCTCATTACTATAAATGTTTCTAAACGATGGCTAGGCCATTAAAGAGGAAACTACGCTTAGTACCCACATGAGAAAAGGAACAGAATCACGAATTCCGGTTCAACTATTTTCCTTATCGAATTTAATCTAGCAAGTATTGTAGACTCCCTTCATCAGATGTTTAAAACCGGATGTACGGCTCAGTAGGAGCTCAGGGGAAATACGTACTTGACTAAAAGAGAGACGGATTTTTCAATAGCAACTGAAGCAAAAGGTCGCCAAAATTGTTATGAGCTCCTGCAGTCTTGTTTTATACATTGATCTAGTTTAACACTTAATAGTGATTATGTTCTTCTATAAACATCAAGTGTTTTCAAACCAGTGCTAAATTAGCAAAAGGTTCTTAGAGAATCAAAATTGTTAACATTGATACTAACGGCTGAAATCAAAAGATCTAACCCGTTAACTCTAACATTGTCGCTTGGGTCTAGTTGACTTTAGAAACATAAAGAAGCTCCAAAACACTGGACTTCTGAGTCTAAATAATTTGGAATCATAGAACACTTGTGGATATTGTCTTAAAGACCAATGACAAAGTCACCCTTTTCAGAAAGACATATGGACTAGTAATCTATTGAGACTTATACTTGGTTATGAATGAAGACCTATAAGTTTACTTGCAAGAGCTAACGAAAGTTACTTCAACACATAAACTTCATGAACTACGGAAACGTACAGGTCATAAAGTTGAGTCAGAAATGTTTGAAAAGGTTCAAACAAGTACAAAACGAAGTAAAAAATCAGCTTGGCAAGAAAATATAAGCCATCCGATTTGATTGGCATGGTGAAAATTTGAGTCAAGATTTTGACAACCATCAAAGGAGTTGAGAAGTGGCTTCGCAACTCACTCGAAGGAACACATTCGACAAATGGTGGGTCCAGTGGGAGTAATCGAACACTGTTAAACATGATTAGATCAATATGGGTTTAAGCAAGTCTTCTGAATACCATCTGGGATATATCCTAGAAACTGTCGTTTTCTGACTTAACCACATTCTATCTAAAGCTGAAAAGACTCTATAAGACTATGGAATTGGAAAGGGTTCCATAAATGTGTTTTCTTAAAACGTCTATCGATGCGAAATTTATGTAAAAGCATTTACAGGAATAAGTTTGCACAACATACAAACAGAGGATTTTTCCTAAACCAGTCAGAGAACAAGGAAGTTGTTGTTTATGGTTATGTCTTCCGTGAAATGGATTTTATTTCAAGAAGACAAGTGGGAGAACTTATGAAAATCGAAGAGGTTCGATACGAGCAACAAACTGACGGCGGTTCCGGTCTCTTAAAAGATGGGAAACAAAGGTAGAGTTAGATGAACTCGAGGAGCCTTCAAGCACAAGATAAATTAGATTCGCAATGAGAACTCTCAAAGAGTTAAAAGTGTTTCACTAGTTGTTCAAACCCCGTAAGTTTTGTTGGATCATAGATCTATCTCATGGGGTTGAAGTCCTGTTCGTAGAGAACAATGAGGCTATCACGTACATAAAAGCTATGACGACACCAAACTCTAAAAGATTGGCTTGGAGCCATAAGATCAGAAATGGAATCCATATATCATTAAGTTTGGAACTTAAATATTTGCACAATGGAGTAAAACCTATTGGACGCAAATTAGTTTTCCATAAGAGAAACAAAGAAGGATGGAAACATAGATATTTTCCAAAGCTAGACGAGACCCTTACATCGTCGTTAATCTTCAGTCCATAAAGATCACACTAACACATGGACGTAATGAACTTCTGAAAGAAGATGTGTATTGGACACAGTCTAAAAGGTTATTGATTCTAGAGGTTAGTAAAATACGCAAGCTTCAGAAATCCATCGATGGATTGAAGCAGGAAAGTAAGAGTTGGAATCTTCGGTTCAACAAGGTAATCAAAGATGTTTGATTCTTAAAAGAATGAAGAAAATCTTGAACCTCGAGAATTTCAAGAAGGTTACTGGGAGTGACCCAGTTTTCTTGCTTCGATATGTAGAAGACATGCTCAAAATTGAGAACAACATTATAATGGTGAAAATAGTTTAGAACTGAGTCAATAAAGGACCGCACATAAAGGAAAATTGATTTTGGGCATCAAAGATCTATAAGGATATATCAAAAGGAAGATAAGATTAAATCTAGAAACATACAGAGATAAGATTCTTGAAAGGTCCAATACGAAAGACTCTAGAAGAGAAATTCGACCCAAGTCTTACGGCATAAAAATTAGCAAGAATGAGAGTCTGATAGGCCCTGATGAGCGAGCACGCATGACAAAGATGCTTATGGTTTGAGCATAAGATCGGTCATGTTGGATATGATTATCATTCGCCTAAGACGTCTCAAATACTTTGAGTATGATGAGTCGTCACCAATCAAACCCAGATAAGAGATTCTGAACCACAACTAAAGAACACCCTGAAGAACTCATACAATGCGAACTTCCAGACATGGAAGAATAATAGCTTGAAAAAGTTTCCAAGTTGGATACTGTTGCAAACTCTACAATCGAAAGAATAAAATTAAGGCTTTAGAAGCATTAATTCTAGTAAAGAGAAACTAGAGAATTAT
>BEHA01011547.1:459985-472785 GCA_002897215.1 Eschscholzia californica subsp. californica | reverse complement strand
AATTCAGCTAAGCATTGAATGAACTTATGAATCAAATTGTAAAGAGAGAAAGCATTTTTGAAATAAAGAAAACCTATCATTAGAACTCATTGATTGGTGATTACTACCACAATATTAAGATGACTTATAATTTTTGTACGCTTCCACCTTAATATTTGGTGGTTTAATCGTTGTTTCCCAATCTAATATGTTATTGGAAATACGATAACTGTTCAACAAAAAGCAAAATATTACAATGGATGAACATGATAATAAAGGTATTGTCCTGAGAATATGAATTCAAGAAAGAAGAAGTATAGGGTAGTTGCAACAAAATAAAGAAGTATAGGGCAGTCTGAAACCCGTTATTGCCATGTCCCATTTATCCACTCGTCGATACCCAAAAGCAAACTTCTGCCAATGGTATGTTCATTATCTATTCATCAAAAAGAAAAAGTGGATGCGTCCTTTAAACTAGACAAATTTGACCATCGGGATTCTTGTGTTCATTTGACTTTCAATCAAACGGTTGATTTCATACCTCTTAAAGAATTACGTGCGCGAACAATCATTTCGGATTTCTTTTTTATGTTTTGGAACCTCAATAAATCCGTCAATTAAAATCATTCGTCTCCTTTTATCTCTCAAAATCCAACTTCTCACCTTCAAACAACTCTCAACTTTAATCCTCCAATAAAAATAATGTCATCCTCCTCATTTTCTAGACTTTCTTTGTTTACATTTTGATCAGTTTCTGAAATGAAGGCCAGTTTCGCTCTCTACTAGATTTATGTGAACTGTTACGACTAAATCAAGTAACCAAGAAAATCAATAAGAAATAAATAATCACACATAATGCAAGTGATTTTGGTTCTCCCCTTCTATATGTATCGACATATGCCTGCATACTTGCATTTGCTCGCTATGCTTATATAGCCCGTGGCGAGGCCAGGAAAATTCCTTTCTGGGGGCACTTTTTCATTATAAAAGAAATATCTTTTATCGTAAGTAGATAAAGCATTATCTGTTTATTCATGGTGTCTTAATTTAGTGTATCAAATACCTTCCGGATTACCTTAATAAAAAAAAATTTGGTCCAACACAATAGATTAATGTTGGGTTATGGTGTCTCCTAGTGTTCTAAGCGAAATCTCAGACATCTAATGTCTAACACTAGTATCTCCAGGATATCATCCATATACTAAAGATAAAACTAAGTAGTTTAGAGATTACCTTAATCGTTAAATCCCACAGACTATTCGGTTGAATATAAGAAGATCAAGAGCTCCAATTGTAGCTCTTCTACTTGAGACACCCGAGTAATCAACTTGATCTCCCACCTTCAAGTTAGCTAGGACTTTATGGTGGTTAGACGAAGAACACCTAATTCTCTCTTTAGACTAGATAGATAGTTGAGAACTATTCTCTATTTCTTTCTCTACTTGATATTGTAGAGTTAGGAATTTCTTTGAGATTTCTCCACACCTAATTATGTTCTAATAAGGCCCTTATATAGAATCCCTAAAGTTAGAGTCCAACCCTAATTAGAATTCCTAAAAGACCAAAATAGAGACAGACTTAGGTTTTTACAAAATGGAAACTCCAATTTCTATTTTCTCTAGCCGGTCACCTTATGCCCAAAAGGGCTAGGTCTAGTTTGCCCTATTAGTGTGGTCGGTCATGCCTTAGCCGTCCCACGAATGGGCTTTAAGCCCGACCCAAAACTTTTTTTCGTTCCAGCCTTTGTACTATCTTTTCCTTTGCTTTTCTTTGGCCTTTTGGACATATTTATGGGTCTAACCCATGCTTATATGTCTCATCCCCTTAGTCATATCTTCCGATCAAGTTGACACTCTTTGGTGTAATCCGATGTAGGATCCAGACGAAGTTAGCCGCGAATCACCTCGTGATTCGACGATCGTAGTTGGTTTCTAGCTAAACATTATGATCCCCAAATCGTCCGGACTTCATGGTCTTTTTCATCAATTGTCCTATCCGACAAATTGCGAAGGACATCTCCTCCAGTCTCCCACTTGTACTTAAAACAAATGCAATGCTCGATTCCCATGTCAATCCCATCTGATACGTCATATTTTTCAGATTTTCTTGATCCCGAGAACAACTGTCAATCCAAATGATTAATCACTAAATCAATTTGAACGTGACCACGCATTTTCAGTTGCTACTTATCAAGTGGCTTGGAGATACTTTTCCTAATTTAATTATGATGACATAGTCTATTCTAGCACTACCACTTAGCCTCATGTTTATCATGTATTTCCCAGTGTCCGCATTTATAACCTCCTTTTATGGTGCGGCGTTTGACAGAACCAAAGTCAGACATTCTTTACATAAGATGAGTGAAACACTCGTATTTTTAGAATTTTCTCCAATCTTGTCAATGAGTGGTTTTTGACGTTCATCACTTTTTATCTACTTTCATGGTAGGTTATCCAGTGTATATTCTCAATCAACGTGATCGACTTGAACACTCATATTCCCCTAGCCAATGAAACAACGTTATCTTGTCGATCTCGCGTGCTAGTCTTCGCAAGTCATTGTTATCCATGCAATGACTTGGACTACGGAGGTGATAACGAAATAATTCCAAATTAATTTAATAGGGTTTCAGTCATCAGATCACGCATATGACAAACCTATTTAGAATAATTCGTCATCAATGGACTGTCGTTTGAATACTAAACCAAATTTAGACGACGAAATAAACAACTGTTATTTCTGATAACAAGAGTTTGTAAATTTGAGTCTCCTCCGTAAAGACTTTTATTTACTCAATTTACTAGTCAAGGTCATTCTCATAATGCACCTTATGCCTTAGACATTTGTATGACTCCATTCATACTTTGTCTTGGGGTGACAGTTTAATTAAATAGATCTAATCCGAGTAAATCTTTGCTAATTAGTTCTTTAATCGAAGATTGACTCCTTAAATTTCTTTGATAATTCTCTAGTATCTCTTTACTAGAATTAATGCTTCTGAAGCCTTAATTATGTTCTTTCATTTGTAAAGTCTACAACAGTATCCAACTTGAAACTCTTTCCAGCCTACTATCCTTCCATGTCTGGAAGTTTGCATTATATGACATCCATTACCTTTTAGCCTCCCTCTTTGTACCAAGAACTCATCCTGAGTACTTCCAAAGTTCTTGAGGATGATCTTTAGTTGTGGTCCAGAATCCCTTATCTGGATTTGAATGATGACGACTCATCATACTCCAAGTATTTGAGGTATCTTAGACGAATGTTAATCATGTCTAACATGACCAATCTTATGCTCCAAGCATAAGCATCTTTCTCATGAGTGCTTGCTCATCGGGGCCTACCGAACTCTGCATCTTGTTGAGCTCTGTGTCATGAGACTTGGGTTGAATTTCTCTTCAAGAGTCTTTCGCATTGGACCTTTTAAGAATGGGTTAATTCCGTTTTGGCCCCCGATTTGTGACCAACTGGCCGTTTTGGCCCCCAATTGTGTCCGGCAGTTCGTTTTGGCCCCAAGGGCTAAATTTTTTACCAAATTATCCTCGGGGGCCAAAATGGAAATATTTATGAAAAAAATAATAAACATACAAAAGCCACATCACCTATCTCTTTCTCCTCCACTTCACCTTATCTCTCCTCCATCACACCACCTCCTCTCTACCTCACCTTTCTTCTCCGGCGGATGGTGACCGGCCGGAATAAAAATTCCGGCCGGTCACCTTTAACATAAAAAAAAAAAAAATTGTATCTCCTTCTTCTTTCTCTCTCCTCTTCTTCTTCTTTCTCTCTCTTCTTCTTTCTCTTTCTTCTCTTCTTCTTTCTCTCTCTTCTTCTTTCTCTTTCTTCTCTTCTTCTTTCTCTCTCTTCTTCTTTCTCTTTCTTCTCTTCTTCTTCTTCTTTCTCTCTCATCATCTTCTTCTTCTTCTTCTCTCTCTCTTTCCTTTCTCATTTATCTCTCTTAAAACCTCCGGCGAAGGAATCTCCTTCGCCGGAGGTTTTAGAGAGAGAAATGAGAGGTAGGAGAGAGAGAGAAAGGGGAGAGAGATTGAGGGAAAAGAAGAGAGAGAGAGAAAGGACGAAGAGGAGAGAGAAAGGAAGAATAAGAGAGAATGGAAGAAGAAGAGAGAGAAAAGAAGAAGAGGAGAGAGAAAGGAAGAAATTTTTTTTTTTTTTTTAGTAAAGGTGGCCGGCCGGAATTTTTTATTCCGGCCGGCAACCTTTTCGCCGGAGAAGAAGGGTGAGGTGGACGGAGTGATGTGGTAATTGTTAGATGAGTTGGACAAAGAAAAAGAAAAAAAATAATTACAGAAATGCCATGGGGGTAGAATTGGGAGGTTTAAAAAAAGTTGGGGCCATTTAGGAATTTTTTGGGGCCAAAACGAACTGCCGGACACAATTGGGGGCCAAAACGGAATTAACCCTTTAAGAATCTTATCTCAGTAAGTTTCTTGATTTTAGTCTTATCATCCTCTCGATCTATCCTTATAGTTCTTTGATTTCCAAAACCATTTCATCCTTTTGTGTCTGGTCCTTTATTGAGTCAGTTCTAAACTGTTTTCAACATCTCGATATTGTTCTCAATTTTCAGTATGTCCTCTACATACCGGACCAAGAAAACCGGTCACTCCCACTAACCTTCTTGAAATTCCCAAGGTTCAAGATTTTCTTCATTCTTTAAGAATCAAACATCTTTGATTAACTCTTTGAATCGAAAATTCCAACTCTTAGTTGTTTGCTTCAACCCACCGATGAATTTTTGCTTGCGTATTTTACTAACTTCTAGAGTCAATAACCTTTTAGACTGTGTCCGGTACACATCTTCTTCCAAAAGTTCATTAAGGAAGTCGGTTTTTGACCTCCATGTGTTAATGTGATCTTTATTGACTTAAACTTAGAAGGATGTAAAGATCTCGTTCATAGTCTCATACTATGAATCTGTGGCCTTTATCTCCCACTCGGGTCAAGATCCGAAAAATCTCGGCCCGCGATCCATGTTTGGGCAACCCCATTAATGGGTTTAATTAAGCCTGACCCAAAACTTCCTTTTTGTTCCGGCCTTTGTACTATCTTTGCCTTGGCTTTGCTTTGGCCTCTTTGACATAATTATGGGTCTAACCCCTGTTTATATCTCTCGATCCTTTAGTCATATACTCCGATCAAGTTGACACTCTTTCGTGTAATCCGATGTAGGATCCGTACGAAGTTAGTCGTGAATCACCCCATGCTTCGAAGATCGAAGTTAGTTTCTAGCTAAACATTACGATCCCTAAATCGCCCGGACTTGATGATCTTCTTCATCAACTGTCCTATCCAAATCGCTAGTATTGCATCTTCGGTCAAAGGACATCTTCTTCCATTACAATATTTAGAAATGACGATGTAAGCCAAAAAATTTCTTTTCTGTTTGATTTCAGAGAACTTTTGAAAGTGCCTCCCATTCTTGTTAAACACTCCAGTTTACTTGGTACTGTTTTGTTGTTTTTGATTGTGGGCAAGGACCGAATTTTTTGAAAAAAAATTCGGCTGAAATCCACCGAAGTCAACGTCAATATGCTCGAGTTGAGATCAAATATATTAGTCGAATTATGTAACAAAATTTGTTCGAGTAGAAAGGTTTGATCCGATTAAAATTGTTGAACTTTTTTTTTATGAAATTAAAATTGTTGAACTTGAACCGACCATTATTAAAGTTTATAGTATTTGATTTTTTATTATAAATAATCAAGTTGAGTGATTAATATAATGACTGAAATATACTAAAAAAGGATATTAACGTTATGTAAGAGAACAATACCTCATTTTAGAAGAAAATGATTAACATAAACTTTATTATTTAATGGGTGAAGCTTAAAGAGAAATTTTCACCTGTAGAAAATACATTTTATATATAATAAGAGTAATAATATTACTTCGTGGTGGGATTTGGTTTATTTCGTATGAGCTTGAATTACTATATTTATCTATTAACATCGGTGGTGGGTATATACATGACAAATTATTTTCCCTGTATTGCAAGGTTAGATTGCAATCTTTTAAGGGAAGTCACCTCGGAATTTGTGGGGCACGTGCCCCCACATGCCTCTTGGTGGCCTCATATATATACCAGTGCCAACAGAGCCGTGGCTAGGAATTTGAGGGCCCTGGGTGAAGTTTGATTATGGCCTTTGGTATGATAAAAATAAATTACAAGCAAAAAATTGAACCACGCGCCGATTAAAGACTTCTAATGAGCACGATAAACTTAAACTGATAAAACAAAATCTTTGTACAACGTATAGTTTAGAGTCTAAGCGATCTTTTTAATATGATATCTTTTGTATCATGATTTTTCTCATAAGTATTTATGTATTGTTAGAATAAAAAAACACTTAGATGTTTTTCTTAAAAACACGTTTAAAGATAAAAGATATGCACCCAAACAACAAACCAGTTTAAAGAAAAAGTGTGACGGAGCATAAATAAGAACTGATTTAGCAATAATCCTCTCAACTTCACAATGAAAAGGAAAAAAAGCGAGTAATGGATTTTGAACCCGTGTCTCTAAGTGTGGAAGTCCACAAACTTAACCACTAGAGCTGATGGAGAAGTGTTTAGGTCACTTATATATAACTGAGTGCGACCTTCATAAGAGGTGGGTCTCTTTGGGGGTGGGGGCCAGGGCTGACGCCCTTCCCGCCCGCCCCCAAACACGACTCTGAGTGCAAACCGAAATATAGCAAGTAGTACTAGAAGTTGATTACTGCATTCACATAATCGATTGTGGCGCAGACATGAGTTATCCCTAATATAAAAACATAACAAAAAAGAATTTATTGGTGATGATTATCTTATTGTTGGTTGTGAATGGAATATGGCAAACTGTTTTGTTTGTTGGTAACCTTTCTATTTTAAAGTAATCCAACTTTATAATTTTATTCGAACATTTATATATTTAATGTACTTATAAAAAAAAATACATTAAATATATTTACTGTACTTAATAATGAAGTGGGGTATCCATCGAATAGGGGTTTAATATTTTCTTCCAATCAAAGAAAATTTAGTGAACTCCATCCTAACTTCGCATGTGTGTAGGGGTAAACCAGTCAGATATATTCGGCCATTGTTTACTAACCCTAAACCATTAGCTCACGTAAGATTAAATACATGTGCAAAAAATGATGGGGATTGAATGATTCCCTCTCCTCTATTTTTTTTAATATATTTATTTGATTTTCAAAAAATGATCAGGATAATCGTTATAATGACATTGATACATCAATATCAATAAGATGTGATAAGTACTATAACTGTCGATGTAAATCTTTAGAAGAACGGATCTGAAGCCTTAAATGACGGCTTAAAGGCCAACTGACCTACGTGCTTATAGTCTAATACTCCAATTAAATTATTTTGTTTAGATTTTAGTAATCCAAATTTCTTGCAAAAAAAAAGTCCAAATTTAGAAAAACCATAGATATAATCTCATCTGGAAATTAAACCTAGGACCTATAGAGTTTCAGAGTCTATGGCTTACTAACCGAACTACCATAGTTGGCTCGTCCAAATATACTTATATCACTAACAACATTGTTTTCAACAAAAAAAAAATAGTAATAACTTTTCAACTAAAAAAACAAAAAAAATAACGGTGTTGTTATTTAAAATAGAAGATGATTTTCAATTAGACAAATATGGGAGGCTAAGAGCATCTCCAATGCAAGACTTAAGAAAAACTCTAAAAATCTTATGTGTCAGGTGTGAAAAATAGATCTCTAAACGTTCTCTTTCCTATTTGGCTACTAAGAGATACTCTATTGGAAAACCTTATCCAATGCAACACTCGGAAGAAACTCTAAAAATCTATATTTTTTAGTGTAAAATTAATTGATTTGCTTACGTGGTACTTAGAGATTCTCAAGGATCTGTAAAATAACTACCGCCACCTCACTTTAGAGATCTAAGTTAAATGTTGCATTGTAGATAAATTTTGAAGAGAAATTCTAAGAAATCTTAAGTAAATCTTAAGTGGCACTCTAAGATTTAGAATTTGAGTCTTGCATTTGAGATGCTCTAAATTACTCTTCTCTAATTCTCCATATACTTAGGACCCAAAACCGGACCCAAAACCAGACCCTTCTTTAAAATAAAATCAATTAGTTATGCCCCCCACAGGCCACAAGGTTCAATGTTCCAACACGCCCTTTCTCGTTTTCACACTAGTACAACTATTTTGCTACATTATGGGGTTTCCAAAATTATACATCCGAGTAAAACTGCACCACACGATAAGCCCTCAGATTTAAATATTATCTTGTATGAAAATCTCACGGTCATAATCTTACGCGGGCTATTGTCTTGGAGGATAACGGAGTACACCTCTTCATTTTTTGGTTCACATGACGCTACTAACGCTTACGTAAAGAACATGACCCAAAAGGCTTAGATAATATGACGTCATTACTTTTAAGTAGTTTCCTTCTAATTTCGCTGTATTTTCGTGTGGGCCCCTAAGAAAAAAACATAAATATATCTTCTTATAAGTGTCTTAAACATTATCTTTACCACCCACACACTAAGAATAGATCACAAAGAAATCATCAGACAAAAAGAAAATCTAGAGAGAGAGACACACAAAGAAAGAACTGATGGAAGATCTTATTCAAGTTCAAGATTTAGCAAAACAACTTCAAATTCTGTTACAAACACAGAATCTAATTGATGATCATAATCCTTTTCTAGTTTCAGCTAAAGATCTTGTTTCTAAAATCCAACAATCAATTTCTAATGGAATTTTTAAGTTGAATTCTAGTGAAAATGATGAAATTTCTCAAAGTACTGTGATTACTCCGGTCGGATCGCCTTGTTCCGTTCACCTGAAAACTCAAAGTTCAGGTGTCACCAGGAAATCTGCTGAGCTAAAGGATCGGAAAGTTGGAGTTAAGAGAAGGTAATCATTTAGTTTGATTTTTTTGTTGATTAGTTATAAAGGGTATTATCGTCAGTTTTAATTAATTAGGTTATATTAGTTATGTGAGGTGTATACTTGATCTTCTCTGATTGGTTTGGATGTAAAGTCAATTTGATGGCTTTGCAGTCAAATACCATATACACCCTTGTTTTATGACTAAATTACAACTCTACCACAAAATTGGGGTTTTGCTTTCCAATTTGTTAGGAATTAGGGTTACAATTATTTTGAGGAAGGGATTCCCCCTTGTAATTTCCTAATTATTTCATTTAATGAATGGTTACTAAGATAAAATTGTTTGAAAAAATTACAGGAAAGCTCCAACTACGCGGGAGACTATGACTGCAACTCCGATCAACGATGGTCGAGCTTGGAGAAAATACGGCCAAAAACATATTCTAAATGCCAAACATCCTAGGTACTTTTTCTCGTATACATTTGGACTTCATCATCTCAAAATTGATAAGATCGAAATCTGAAATTTTGATTTAAAAATCTTTTCTGATTGATTTGTAACGAAACATCAAATAGAAATTCACCGCATTTAGTCATATGGTTCAATTAATTAATTTTAAATTACACACAAATGGAGTTATAATATGTCAATTTGCAAATGTTAAATAATGTATTAATTAATTTTATTTATTGTCTTATCTGCAGGAGTTATTTTAGGTGCACCCACAAGTACGATCAAAAATGTCAAGCCACAAAACAGGTGCAACAAACTGAAGAGAATCCATCAATGTACCGTACTATATACCTGGGCCATCACACGTGCAAGGATTCACTAAAGGCACCCCAAGTGATATTGGACTCAAGTCCCCAAGACACCTCCTATCTACTCAGCTTTCAATCAAACTTCACATCCAAGCAAGATTCTCCTTTTTCACCATTTTTCACAACTAAGATGGATGTCAAAAGAAATTTAGCAAATGATGATAATAATCGAAATGACTCGTCTCAATCGCCCGACTTTCTTGATTTTTCTGACCTAATGGATCTTGAAACGTCGAGACCCCCATCTTTGTTTGCACAATCCACGTCTGGATCGGAGCACGGAGACGTAATGTCAAGTATGCATTCATCTGCAACTAGTGATGATCAAAGTTTTGATATGGGCGCGATCATTGAGTCGGTTGATTTTGACGATGAGCATGGGTTCCTTGATCTTTTGAACTACAATTAGGATTTTATATGTATTTGTATAACCTTGAAAGTGATATCAACTTTGGTAGATTATAGTAGGAAGTAGGCTTTGTCTATATTTTGTAAATTCCTAGTACACTATCAAAGCGTGGTTAGGTTTATTCTATTCCAAGTGGTTTATACTCAGTGGCTCGTCATTATGATGAGAAATAAGCCTCATGAGTTGTTTAGTCTATCATGTCTTGTGTTTTAGGTGGGAAACCTGAGATGTTTATATGTATCATGTGTATGACGATATTCAGAATTAGACTATGAAGTTTTAGCGATGTTAGCACCTTAATAGTTTAATTGAACGAGGAATATAAATTTTCTTTAGTTGATGAAGAATTATGTTTATCCTCTATTATATAATTTAAATTCTCTAATCTAAAAGTGAGTTGAAACGTGGAGCGATTAGATTGATAGGGTAGAATAAATTGCTCATTAGTGATCAATATCTAGAAAAAGAGAAAGGTTCATAAACCCCATTAGATGGACGGTGAAAAATTCACCACAAATGTGTAGTACTAATAGTAGGATGGGATTTGATTGAAAGAAGATTGTTTTCTTTGTAACTTTAAAACAAGACAATTTTGGTCACATTTAGTAATTGTATTTAGTTAGGGGAAGGAAGTAAGTTTAGATGATTCCTTTTTTTGTATAAAGAAGTTTGGACTTAGAGATTCAATATTTGATGAATTTTTTGGACAAGTAAATTACTGAAAGCAAGGTTACCAAATTCGCGGTACGCTCCGGTACGCGGTACGCCTACTAGAGTGTATCCGCTACGTGGGGGTATACCTATTCGGTACATAATTCGATTAATATAAAATTTCTCCCAAAATTCTTCAGTAATAATTGTATTTGTAACTAATTCTCCCATTTTTCGATTGTGTTCATCCCAAAAAAATTCGATTGTGTTCCTACCATTCTTCATGAGAATCGGTTCGCTAGATCGGGCGATCTGGTTCGCGAATGTACCCTAAAAGAATTCGCGCGAACCAGATCGCGGTTCGCGGGGGTTCCAGCGAATCTGGTAACCTTGATTGAAAGAATAAATGGAACCAAGTTACTGAGAGCAAAGTAAGGGGGGGGGGGGGGGGGGGGGTAGTGGATTGGGACTCTCACAGACTTTCATAGACAAAATGTTCCGTAGACATTTCAAAACATTTCGGATGACTTTTTATAGACAACATGTCTTCATAGACATTTTCATGACATTGAGTTTGTAGACAAAATGTCTTTATAGACATTTCAAGACATTTGATCCATAGACAAAATGTCCTGGGGATAGACATTTATTATTTTAATATTATTATTATTGTTTAATCAGTTGAAATAATATATTTATACTAACATTTCAAATATATATATTTTTTCGACTTTCGTAGACATCTGTGAATATTTGTAGACATTTGTGGACATTTGGTAGACATTTATTATTTTAATATTATTATTAATGTTTAATCACATGAAATAATATATTTATACTAATATTTCAAATATATATTTTTCGACTTTCGTAAACATCTATGAATATTTGTGGACATTTGGTAGACATTTATTATTTTAATATTATTATTGTTGTTTGATCACATGAAATAATATATTTATACTAACATTTCAAATATATATTTTTCGACTTTCGTAAACATCTGTGAATATTTGTGGATATTGGTGGACATTTGGTAGACATTTATTATTTTAATATTATTATTGTTGTTTGATCACATGATGGACTTCAAATGTCTCTTGTTTTTTGAAAGACATTTTGGCTTCCAAATTTGTCCCAAATCCTTCACAAAATCCATCAAATTATGAAGTCCACCAAAGTCTGGGACATTTTGGAAGACAATCGAATGCCTCGGACTTTCATATACTCTCAAATGTCTGGATTTGAATGCCTAAGACTTTCGTGGACTCTCAAATGTCTGGATTTGAATGCCGCAGACTTTCGTAGACTCTCAAATGTCTGGTTTTGAATGCCTCGGACTTTCGCGGACTCTAAAATGTCCGCAAAAGTCTCAATCCATTACCCCCTGCGTATGAATTAGGTTTCTTTTTTATATCACGCGACTGCGTCACAATCAATATTTCCTGTACACAGTTGTAAGTGAAGACTAGTACTACTAAGATAGAGAATAATTGTAGATTTGTAGTGATAAATAAAAGATTCAAGTACTTTTTATTTATTATTTTTGTTGTAAAGAAAGTACTTTTTCTAGAAATGGGACAAGACAATTCTTAATAGGCAAGACAATTCTCACCCAAATCTAAGCCATGGAATTCTCATCTTTAATTCTCCACGTAAACTCATCCTCTACTTTCTCTCTCTACATCTATCTCTTTATTAAAAAAAAGGTCAGTAATTGTCTTCAGTTTTTCATTATTGCCTGACAAATCTATTCAGTAGTCTCTTTGTGTTTCTATTAGCTAGAGCCTAGAATCTAGATGGCTTTTTCATTCCAAATCCCCATTGACTTAGTTGTCTAGTTTTTATCTGTTTCTCTAAGGGGTAGTGGAGCGGGACTTTCACAGACTTTCATAGACAAAATATCCCGTAGACATTTGAAGACATTTCGGATGAGTTATTATAGACAACATGTGTTCATAGACATTTTCAAGACATTGAGAGTTTGTAGACAAAATGTCTTTATAGACATTTCAAGACATTTGATCCATAGAC
>BEHA01011547.1:445177-459953 GCA_002897215.1 Eschscholzia californica subsp. californica | reverse complement strand
ATTTTGGAAGACAATCGAATGCCTCGGACTTTCATAGACTCTCAAATGTCTGGATTTGAATGCCTAAGACTTTCGTGGACTCTCAAATGTCTGGATTTGAATGCCTCAGACTTTCGTGGACTCTCAAATGCCTGGTTTTGAATGCCTCGGACTTTCGCGGACTCTAAAATGTCCGCAAAAGTCTCAATCCATTACCCCCTAAGTATGAATTAGGTTTGTATTTTATATCACGCGACTGCGTCACAATCAATATTTCCTGTACACAGTTGCAAGTGAAGACCAGTACTACTAAGATAGAGAATAATTGTAGATTTGTAGTGATAAATAAAAGATTCGAAGTACTTTTTATTTATTATTTTTGTTGCAAAGAAAGTACTTTTTCTAGAAATGGGACAAGACAATTCTTAATAGGCAAGACAATTCTCACCCAAATCTTAAGCCATGGAATTCTCATCTTTAATTCTCCACGTAAAGTCATCCTCTACTTTCTCTCTCTACATCTATCTCTTTATTAAAAAAAGGTCAATAATTGTCTTCAGTTTTTCATTATTGCCTGACAAATCAATTCAGTCGTCTCTTTGTGTTTCTATTAGCTAGAGCCTAGATGGCTTTTTCATTCCAAATCCCCATTGACTTAGTTCTCTAGTTTTTATCTGTTTCTCTAATTGAATGAATTTGTCAAACGGAGCATACAGAGAAGAAAATAAATAAAATAGAACCCACTTTGTATTTGTTCTAGATAACTCTCAATTTTCAAGATTGTTTGATTTTGGTTGGAAAGTCAGAGATCAGAAATAGTTCGGCTTTTCTAGGTATGAGTTGGTAATGATGATGAATTTGTATTTCTATCTTTGACAGTTCAAATGGATCTGTGAGGTATTACCATCTTTATGCTATCTTGCTTACTTTGAACAAGATGTGAAGATTTAAGTTAGAGAGAACAAGATGAGGGAGATTGGAGAGAGAGGTGAGAGAGGAGAGGAGTGATGGAAAGATTGGTTTCAGTTGTTCTGAGGTCAGAAGCTTCTAGGATTTAATCCAACGGCTGAGATATAATATTGAAGCCGTTGGATTATTATAAAAGTCAGGTTATTAAGCATGTGGGTTAGTCGGACTCCTGAGGGTCAAGTATGTCGGGGCGCATGACGGGTGAGAGAACCTACCAGTCCCCCGCCTATGAATGCCTGGATTATCGAGTCGGGCTTACCTGAGTCGGGTCTCGGACACCCACTATACTCTCTCTGATCGGGTTTGACCGTGAGGATCTCGGGCTCTCGGGTCGTTTTCCCAGCCTTAACTAGTAGGAGGATCATTTATTGTCGTGGTAGGATTTGATTTGATTGAAAGATGATCCTATTCTTTGTAACTTTAATACAAGACAATTTTGATCACATTTGGTAATTGTATTTCATTAGGAAAAGGAAGTAAGTTTAGATGATTCCTTTTTTTGTATAGAGGAGTTTGGGCTTGAGATTCAATATTCCATGAATTTTTTGGACAAGTAAATTGCTGAAAGAATAAATGGAACAAGTTACTGAGAGGCAAAGTAAGTATAAATTAGGTTTATCTTTTATATCACACGACTGCGTCACAATCAATATATACAGTTGCAAATGAAGACTAAGACTACTAAACTAGAGAATAATTGTAGATTTGTAGTAACAAATAAAAGACTCAAGCACTTTTTATTTATTATTTTGTTGCAAATATGTACTTTTTCTAGAAATGGGACAAGACAATTCTTAATAGGCAAGAAAATATAGATTAGAACATTGACAAGTATTAAAGGGGAAAAAAGGGAAAACCCATATCTCCAAGTTCATTGAACTTGTCCTGTCTTCTTTTTTTTTTTGTTGAAGAGTCTTATCTTCTTTGAAGACATAACTTTTGAGAGGTCACACCACTTGTGAATTGATATCATGAACCTATTTGCTCAAAAAAGAGAAATAAATTTCCATTGATTTCAGTCTGCCCAATTCCACCTACCCACTTTTTATTTTGTTTCATGATGCATGAGTTAAAAGTCTAAAAGTAGAACTCGATTTTTAACAATTAATAGAAACCAAACCCAATTTCGAATATCTAGACTCTTTATGGGAGGTTTACCCTTTGTATCTTTATAGTACTCCGGTCCCTCCGTTTCATATTAAGAATCCCATTTTGAAACTCTAACTTTTTATGGGGTATTTTGTTCTTCCATTTGTACCCTTGTTTATTGTTGAAAAGCATCTTAAATGTTAGAGAGAGTTTTCATTTTTTTCACCTAAATCAATGTGTTTTTATTGTAAGTACTAATTCCAACAAATAAAAGTAGACTCATTTAAGTCAAAACTTTGATTTGGATTTGGCTCCACTTAAAACAAATTGAATTTGGTTTTGGCTCCATTTTAAACAAATTGAATTTGGATTTGGCTCTACTACATCCAAAACAATTTGCAAATATTGCAAATGAAGACTTTCATAACAAAAATAAATTTGAATTTGGTTCCACAATTTGAGTTTGTACATTTGTTCAAACCAAAATTTTATTTTGATTTTACATATCTTTGCTTCATTAGCCTGCATTAAATCAAAACTTTGTTTTGGAATTAGCTCTACTAATAAAAATTGAATTTGGAATTTGGCTCCACCAAATCCAAAACAAATTTGTAAGTAAACACATTTGAAACAAATTTAAATTTGGCTCCATTATTTTAGTTTTAGATTGTTCAAAGTTAAATTTTGATTTTTCAAATGAGAAATTTTAACTTAAATTCCTCAAATGCAGTTCCTAAATTTAAATTGCACAAATCTTGAGTAAATAATTCTAACACTATATATTCACCATTTGGGATCTTCATCTTCTAATCTCTCTCTCTCTCTCTCTCTCTCTCTCTCTCTCTCTCTCCAAACATTAAGAAAAATGCATTAGAATATATTCTCTTCTCTTTCACTAGAAAAATTACATTATGAATTCCTCACATCAATTCATTCCTGGTTCCAAAAGAAAGCTATCCAATCAAGTACGCCAAAATATTTTGGATCACCTTTGGAAAACAAGCGAAAATGGAAAACTACAACGAGGGACCATTAGTGATACGGTAAAATTATTTTCGCTAAGTACAAAAACAATACATCAGATTTGAAATCGTGCTCAAGAATGCATCGCTAATGGAGAAAGTGTTAACGTATCCAATAGATTTTCTGGTCATGTTGGTCTCAAAAAACTCCAAATTGATCGTAATAAGATTTTGGAAATTCCGGTACGACGTCGCACAAATATTCGGTCCACGGCGAGTGCTTTAAATATTTCAAAGGATACACTTCATAGACGGAGAAAAGAAGGTATGGTTAGACCACATTCTAATGCTTTAAAACCATCTTTGACGAATGAAAACAAGAAAGCAAGACTTCACTTTTGTTTCTCAATGCTTGATCAAAATAGTCTTCCTAACAATCCAATTTTTCAAAATATGTACAACTATGTTCATATTGATGAAAAATGGTTCTACATGACTAAAGAATCTCAAAAGTATTATCTTCTCCCGGAAGAAGAAGATCCATACCGTACTTGTCAAAGTAAACGATTTATCGCAAAAGTTATGTTTATGACTGTTGTTTCTAGACCAAGAATTGATCTTGCAAGTAATGAAGAATTTTCAGGAAAAATTGGAATTTTTTTCCTTTACATATAAGGTGCCAGCAAAAAGAAACAACAAGAATCGCGTCGCCGGTACTTTAGAGACGAAGCCCATTATATCTGTGACTAAAGATGTTATTCGATCTTACTTAATTGAAAAAGTTTTGCCAGCAATTAAAGAAAAATGGCCACTTCATGGTATCTCTAAAACTATTTATATTCAACAAGACAATGCAAAACCACATATTAACCCAAATGATGTTGAGTTTCTTCAAGCCGTCTCTAACATTGGACTTGATATCCAATTGTGTTGTCAACCGCCAAATAGTCCTGATTTGAACGTGTTGGATCTTAGATTTTTTCGAGCAATTCAGTCACTACAATATCAAGAAGCTCCTAGAAGCATTGATGAATTGATTCATGCAGTTGAAAAAGCCTTCTTCAGTTTACCGACAAAAAATCTTAACCGTAATTTCTTAACAATGCAACAATGTATGGTTGAGATAATGAAAGTGAATGGAGGCAATAATTATAAGATTCCACACATGAGTAAAAATCACTTAGAGAATCATGGGAATCTTCCTTCTCAACTCCAATGTGACCCTAACTTGGTAGAAAATGTCGCACGATTTTTGCAAGGATTAGAGAATTGAATTTTTGTTACTTAGGATTAATATTTATGTAAGCAAAAATGAAAATATTCTGGGAGTAGAACTAAATGAAGTATTTTTTTTTTTGTTAAAAGGGAGTAGAACTAAATGGAGTAGGTATGAAAATGATTTAATTTTTATTGGACAAAACAAAAAAGGTTTTAGTTAATGTCATTTTTTTCTAATTGATTTGCATTAATTACCTTCTTTACTTGCTTCCATTAATGTTGATTATAAATTTTTTTTATTCTATCAAGGTAAGGGTATTGTTGGAAAATTGATGGATTTTATATGATAAAAAAAAGAAATGAGACTCTTAATACGAGACATCTCTAAAAGGAAAGAGGGACTCTTAATATGAGACGGAGGGAGTAATATTTATGCCCTTCTATATAGACCCTTCTATTTAATCAACAACTTCTACTTATTCATCACTTTTTTCCAGAAACCAAATAGTTTTTCTCTCCTCGCCGAAACTGTTGTTCGGTTTTGCGAACTATCAACCGGAGTTGTTGGTTGGGTTGGGAAAGGTTTTGGTCATCTTCATGCTTCATCATCTTCCACGCAGTCGTCATCATCTTCAACAACTTTGTTATCATCTTCAACAATCTTGTTATCATCTTCATCACATTTTGATCATCTTCTTCTCCTTGACCTTTAACTCATATGCAACAAAAGTTTTCATTTTCTCTGTCGAGACCGTCCATATTTACCGTTTATCTCATCTTAATTTATTTTCAAGCTTTAAATTCATCATCAACTTTTATATTCATTTTAAAAAAATTTGGTTTCATCTTCAAGAACTATTTTGTTAAAATCTTTATTAAAATATGCCCTATTTTAGATCTAATTATTTGAAGCTCCATTGATGAGGTTGTTTTTGACGTTTCTTTATCTTGTATGGTTCAATCTTCTTATGAAGTTTCTTGATTTTGCTTCCATACTATATAATTTCTTCACAAAGTGAGAAAACTTCAGACATATTTTTCTTTTTTGTGTTAAGAAACCAAAAAGTACAAATTTAGATCAATTTTTTGGTTTCTGTCTCTAGAAATGCGTTTGTAGCACATGTTGGTTTTTCACAGAGTGTCTTAAGCATTTTAAGATATGTTGTTAGTACGATGTTAAATTAACGAGCAAACTCAAAAATGTTTTAGTTATATTTTATAGATGTTACCATCATAAATTAGATTTTGTTCTTTACAAACATTGATTGGTGTTTTAAGCATTTTAAATTTGATATAATAACGAGGTTGATACAGCGAGCAAACTCGAAAATTATTTATTTATTTCGTCATTTTTATTGACATTTCTAGTTTTCTTCAAACATAACATCCGTTTTGGTAACAAAACGAAACATAAACCACTATTATCAGAACATTTTGTTACATGATAACAAAACGAAACAATTGAAACATAAACCACTATTATTTCGTCACTTTCACGTATGTTTTGAGCACAAGTAGTTATGTTTTGAGCACACATGTAAATGCTCAACGTAAGCATCAAACACTATCTTTCTTTTTTTTGTTTTATATTTGCAACTTATCTTCAAATATACCAAACATAAAGCACTGCGATTCTAGCATATTGTCCCCTTGCTTCCAGCATTATGTCTTTGTTTATTACATAAATGTGTATTTCCAAAGCAAAAGATTATTTTTTATAATTTTTAGACATATTCCTCTTTGCTGTTAAAGTTTTTAGTCATTTTTTCAAATATTTATCTTTGTTCATGCAATTAGTATATTCGCAGAGCCCACAAGTAAATGTATTGATTGGAAAAACTTTAATTTTTGTACCATTCACGTTATTGTTACGTATAGTCAGACGTGTGTTAAGTGCATTTCCTTACTGCCATGTGCATATGCCCCAACCCGATTGTAATAAGAAAGTTAATGGAAGCGCATAAATGAAATGTAATTCTGTTTTTGTCTTGAAAGATTTTGAACCGATGTCTAGTTTGGCCGATAATTTTTGGTTTCGTCTCGACAATTATTTTTTGTGTGGAGATTTTATCTTTTGTAACTGGCATAAAACTTTTGTTAGTTAATACTTCAATTTCTATTGTTTACTTAACCCATCTATGTGAAACACTATCGAAGTTGTACAGAACATTAAATGAAATGATACGAGAAAAACATCCTTTTTATATTCATATCAATTTCATCCAAAAGTTGTTTTCAGAATAAATATTGATTATATAAGCACGTATCAAAATAATTCCGACAAATATCTAATTGTTTCAAGCAACATATAAATTGCTCTGTTGTTTTTTTTAAATGTTCAAAACAAAATAAAATTTACTGAAACCAACACAAAATATACAACCAAATAACTCTCATTGTTGTGAAAAGTTATCAACATTAAGACGCACCATAAAATACTAAAACATTTTTTAAAATGTTCACAACAAAATAAATAATGAATAAGAGCAATAAAAGAAATGCATCCAACCAGGTGAGTCTAAAACATCTTGAAAATGTTCACATTATATAAAACCAACTTAGAGCAATTCTCTCTCATAAAAAAAAAACTTAGAGCAATTCAAAATATGCAAACCAGTTTATCAACAATGCTGAAAATAATTTCCACCATAAACTCAAGATACAAAATATGCAACCGAATAAGCCTAAATGGTGTGAAAAGCTATCAACATAAAGAGCTACCTTGAAACACTAAAATAATTTTAAATGGCTAGCGCTTTGGGGAAAGCAAAATAGTTTCCGGGGTGTGAAGACTTGGTCAAAAATTGGTCAATTTGATTTGACCAATTTCTTTTGTAAGTTGTTATAGGAAAATAAATTTAGGGACTTAAAAAAAAATACAAATTTTGGATGGACTCCAATAAACAAACAAAACCTACAAAATCTTCCTAGGGATCAAACAAAAAGGCAAGTTGTGTTTTAAAACTTCTAGCCCCATTAAACCTCCATTAATGTTCTTCAAGTTCTTCATATCCATGATTTTTCTTCATCTTTTATTCGTAACTATTCTCCATCTTCATCTTTGAACCATTAAACAACTTTATTTTTCTTCAAAAATGTTAAATTAGGTACCCTCTCTAAAACCCTAAAATATGGAGAAAAACCCTAACAAAATTGATAATGTTGATGGAAGTATAGCTAAAGATAACATCAATCAAGAAGACCAAGAATCATGGTTGGGTTTAGATGACATTGAAGAGGTAATGATTTTTTACTTTATTTATTACGAATTTTTTTAACCCTTAAACCCCAGCTAGTTCGTGAGAAACAGAAAAATATTGTTTCGTGGTTTCGTGGGTGTACTTTAGATTTTTTATGTACTTATTTCCGTTTCATTCTTTTTTGACTATTTTAAACATGATTCAAATGCTTCTTCAATGTCCGGAGATGCAACACCTATTCCAGTGTTTGTCGATGTATCATATTTATTTCCAAAAGGCAAGGTATGTAATTTGTGGTACACCTTGTTATCGTTATTACCGATGTTATTGATTCATCCTTGTAAAACACATAATGTATTTTTTTATATGTCGCAGTTGTTTGATTCGAGGAATGACGCAATAGCTTGGTGCACCGAAACTACTATAGAAGCTCGATTTGTTATTGTGAAAAAAGGAGTGAGGTCAGTAAACAATGAAGGAAAGGGGTCGTATACCTTTTTTGGGTGTAGTCGAAGCGGTGTTTTTGGTAGTCACAAAGGGAAAAATTGGGTTTCTAATACGGACCCAAGTAAAAGGAGGTGTATGGGTTCTTTCAAATGTGATTGCCCATTTAATATAAAGGTAAAATATAGTGTACCTCACGACAATTGGATTGTTGAATTACTCGATGGACACCACAACCACTCGTTAGAGAAGAGCCTCACGGGTCATGCCTATGCAGCTAGGTTTAAAGAAGATGAGCTAGAATTAGTTACTGCATTAACTAAAAGTGGATCACGCTCCAAAGATATATTGTTGCATATAAAACAAATGAAGAAAGATAGGCCTAACTTTTCTACAATGAGGACTGTGTACAATGCTCAACGAAAGGTCAAGTGTGAGTAAAGTGAAGGTAGGTGAGTAATGCAACAGTTTATGAAGTTGTGCATGGATTACTACTATGTAGTCAAGCATAGATGCTATGAAAATTCCGAAGAGGTAAAGGACTTGTTTTTTGCACACCCGAGGAGTGTTCAGCTTGCATTGTGTTTCTCTCAGTTTGTTGTCATTGATTGCACTTATAAAACCAAGAAGTTCAAACACCCTTTGCTCCAGGTAGTCTCAGCCACTTCAACTGGGAAGACCTTCGTAGTGGCAAACACATTTATAAGCAACGAAAAAACGGAACATTATACTTGGGTTATGGAATGTTTGCGAGAGTTATATAGTGTTGGTGACTCTCCTACTGTATTCATTACTGACAAGGAACTCGCATTGATGAATGCAATTGAAATCATATCCAAATGCGAAAAATATACTTTGTATATGGCATATATGTAGGGATTTATACCCTTTTACTAGTGTTTATAGCGGATAACGACATCTAATGTCTAACACTAGTATCCCCAAGATCATCATGCAAAACTAGTAATTAAACTAATGGAGATAGTAGATTACCTTAATCGCTTTTCCCTTGAACTAGTTGAATTGATTAAAGAAGACCAAGAGCTTCAAACGTAGCTCCTCTACTTGGGACACCGAATAGTGTATTTAATCTCCCTCCTTGAAAGCTCGCTAGCACTCCAATGGTGGTTTGATAATAAGAAGACCTTCTTCTTGCTTGACTAGAAGATAGCTTGGGAATTAGCTCACTTTCTCCTCTCTACTTGATGTGGTAGAGTAAGAAAGCTTAGAGAGAAATTCCACACCTTATTCTCTGCCCTAAGAGTGTTTATATAGAACCCTAATAAGAATCCACCTCCTTTTAGGTTTCCTAAAACACCCTTTAGAATAAGATTTAGGGAAATAGTCGAAAATAACAACTAGTTGATATTTTCTCAATTCCCTAAGGAGATGACGACCAAACCCAGCCAAAATTGGCAGATTTAATTTTCATAACATGAGGAAACGTCCCTCCAAAAATCAGCCCAATCCGAGCCATAAAAGTGCCCGAATCGGCCTAGGCCCAAAACCCTTATTTCGGGCCTTCTTGCTATCTTTTGCCCAAATTCTATTTAGGCCTGTGAGATATGTTTATGGGACATTCCCAATGTTGTATCACACTCCCACTAGTCATATCATCCGATTAAATACCCATTCTTATGTGTAACCCGATGTAGGATCCGATCGAAGTTAGCCGCGAATTACTTCGTAATTCGACGATCGTAGTTGGTTTCTAGCTAAACGCTACGACCCCTAAATCAATCGGACTTGATGATCTTCTTCATCAATTATCCTAGCCGACATATTGCTCGCATTGCCATCTTGGTCGAAGGACATCTCCTTCAACTCCTTCAATATAAACAAGAATGTCCGGACCAAGGCTGAAAAATACTTAGAGATTGTAAATAAGGATAAGAAGATGGATGCAAGTGAGAAGAATCTTGAGAAAGATAAAATGGTTGTTGAGTTTTTCAATGAATGGCAGCTTGTCACGTGGGCAGATACCGAGGAACTATACAAGACTCGGGTAAATAAGCTCGTAAAGAAATGGAGAAAAGTCTCCCTAGAGTTAGTAAGTTATTGTCAAGATACATGGTTCCAGTGTTTCTTGAATAATTCGTTAGGAAATTTTGTTTCTTGAATAATTCGTTAGGAAATTTTGTTTCATGTTGGGAAGCTGCTCATAAGTGCTTAGATGTTCAGTTTATTGGCCTCACAAACTCATTTGAGAATAATTTGAGAAAGGTGTTGCATCCCCACCAAATTAAGCTTTTTGACAAATTAAGGAACGTGGTTGCACACCGTGCGATGGATATGATGTTGAAAGAGATGAGTCGGACTGATTATGGTAGTGAGAATGTTTGCCTTTGTATACTTAGACGTACGCATGGTTTACTCTGTAAACATGAGTTGATGAAGCAACTTGCCAGTAATGTTCCTATACCACTTGATGCGATCGATAGATATTGGAGACAATTGTCATATGACGTCTTGATTGAGGTCGAGCAAACAAACTATGATGACTACCTGAACATATGATCGTCAGAGAAAGGTGGTGGAAAGCCTCAGAACCAGAGAAGGAGGAAATGAGAATTGACCTACAGTTAATAGGTGCTCCTAAAACGACAAACATGAGAGAACCTCAACAACCGATTGTTGGAAAAGGTCGGCCTTCAAAAAAGCAAAGTCAGAATGATAGGTCGACTAAAAGGAATCCATCTAGCTTTGAGATTTTACAAAAACAGAAAGCGTTAACAGAGAAATTAGAGAAGAAATTAAAAAAAGAAAAAGCATTAAAGGAGAGATTAGATAAAAAGACAGAAAAGGATAAACCCAAAAAAGAAACGGCGGATATACAAAAGGGAGAAGAAGTGAAGATAAATATAGAAAAAGATGATGATGATGTTGTGCAAAGAAAAGGGTATGCCGAGATTATGTCTGATATAAGAGGATCAAATAGGATTATCCACTTTAGCCAAATGAATGAAGAAAAACTGGATCTGAAGATAAAAAACAAGAGAGAGGATTTTGAAAGACATAAACTCATTCCACAAAGATGCCAGTCGAGAATGATATATCCTCTAATGATAGATTCAATATTTTTGAAATCAATCCCTAATCACATGCAACCATTTATCCACAATATAGAGAATGTCCTGGGGGACGGGCATTGTGGCTTTCATGTTGTAAGTAAAGCAATTACTGAAGGACGTCAAGCATTGGGTAAAGAAATTCGACTTAAGATGTATGATCACATTGTCGCGAATGAAGCTTTTTACTAGTTAATGTGGCATGATGATATCATTCTCCAACTAAAAGACTTTATAATGTGCACGGATGATATTTCTCCCGAAAAAAATTGGTTTTGTATACCATTCTGTGGATTTGTTGTAGCAGAGACTTTTGCCCGTCCGGTGGTGATATTATCAATCAACATGAATTTGACCTTTTTGTCGACTTTGACTGGGCCATCGAATTACAACAAATGTCAAACGATCGTTCTTGCTCGTCATAAAATTGATCATTATCTTTGGGTCACTTTGAAGAATTTTTCACCTCTGCCTTTTGTCTCACCATTTACTTTCTACGAAAAAGTTAAAAACGAAAATCACTGGGCTTGGTACAAGTTATTTGAAGCAGATGTTGGTGGTTATAAGGATTTGGTTGGTACGGGTCTAATAGAAAGTTTTGATGATCCTATGATTATTATTTAGTTTTAGTTTTTTGAGTTTCGTAAGATTTTAGTTTCACACGTGTTTAACATCTTCTGGGGAAATGTAATCGAAAACTATGAGTATATATTATTAACTAACACGAAGATGAATGTTATTAATTTTTTGATTACCTATTACTTCGGTTTAATGTTTATTTATATGATAGGAAACGACTCGGAAAACCAAAAACAACTGTTCCATTTCGTGGCGTCGAACACGTTACTGTTTTCTGGTTATTCATTTCTCAAAAGGAATGGATATCTCAATGGATTTCATTTAAAGTTGGGGAAGGAATGAGTAACTTTGGCAACTTTTAAAAAGGCCAAGTCCATTTCGTGAGATGAAACACAATACTGTTTCATGGATATTTCGTGGCCACGAAATAACCATGTAACAGTACCATGTTTTATGCCAAGAAATGGAACAGGTTTTTTTTAAATGCTCTGACCCATTTCGTGGCCTGAAAATTGGTACTGTTTCATTCCCATTTCGTGGCCACGAAATACCCTTAAAACAGTACCAAGTTTCATGCCACGAAATGGGACTTCGTTAATTTTTAAAAAAGTCTCATTTCGTGGCCACGAAATAGCCATGAAACAGTATCAATTTTCATGCCACGAAATGGGACTTAGTTAAAAATTAACTAAGTCCCATTTCGTGGCTCGAAACATGGTACTGCCACGAAATCCCTATGAAACAGTACCAAGTTTCAGGCCACGAAATATCCATGAAACAGTAATGTGTTTCATGCCACGAAATGGTACTTTTCCAAAAAAAAGACAAAACACCTATCGAAGTCGTCTGTGTAGTCTGGATGAAATCCATTGAGATATTATTTCCTTTTGAACGTTTTGAAAGTCTGTCTGTGACTCTGTGTGGTTTAGAGAAAGAAGATGAGCATTTAAACTACTCTTCATTCTAATTGGCCAAAACACCTATCAAAGTCGTCTTACATCAAAAACCCTATCAAAGTGGTCTTACATCAAAAACCCCTATCAAAGTCGTCTTGCATCAAATAGATGACATACATTAAAAAAAAATAAAAAGTTTCTTAGACTTTCTTAATCTGACGGCACATCTTTAGCTTCGTTGACTATCAACTCCCCGATGTGCACCATTCTCTCCTTCGTTTTTGGAGAAATTGGCTCGCTTTGACCACCCTCACATGTCTTCAACTTTTTAACAAATTTTTGTAAACGAGATTTCTGAAAAAAAAAAAGAGTTTAGTTTAGTATTAAAGTTTGGTGGTTCAATAAGAATTTAATTTCGTAAGTTGTATTACTTATCATTTTTTTGAACCTTTGTTCATAGTCTTTTGCGGTTGGAGGAGGAGGAACTTCTTCAACTCGAACATAATTTGGGTTACATACCTTCAAGTGAGAAACCATTTCATACCATGGCATGTACTCTGGGACAATAGCACCGGGAGTAGTCATATCATTACGAGTTCCCATGTGGTTTAATCTCCGATCGTTTCTGGTTGACCATTCCCAAGCAGGTGATGGACCATAAGGCACATACCTCTTGCTCGTCAATACAAACTTTTGTGCATCATGGTCGCGAGGAGGTTCTGGAACCGTCTGACGAAATCCGAGCTGACGGATGGCTCGTTTTGGGTATAATAAACCAATGATGTCGAAATTGACAATCATCCCAGCGTAGAATAACAACTCGTCCTCCTCATAATCATCTCCATACTTCGCGTAAGGATTCCAAACAACCTGCCCAAACAATAAAAACAATTATAAATATTCATATCGAAGTAACTAAAACTAATTTACGTATGAAAATTATATGGAGTATATGACCTACTTGTTCAACTAATAGGTTGTCCAGATTCTGCCTGTACTCTACGAGTGATCTCTTTCTAGCTTGGACCCTAGCAGGCTTCGGTAACCATCTCGCAGCCAATGCCAACCCTTGTTCAACTTCCGGTTAAAATTCCGAAGCATTAAGAGTAGGAAAATACTCGTAAATCCAAACCTAAGAAAATGCTTCAGATATTCAGTAAACTAATTATAAAAATAAAATTAATAAAATGATTGAGTACGAAACTCGAACGTACCATGAGAATGGTAAAGCATCCACCCATCTGTTTCACTTCAAACCTGCTCGTAGTTGACATTTGATTCAACAGGTTAGCAAGACAGGCCCCATGAATAAGTATGGACCTTGTCCAACTCTTCAAAACACTGAAGATATTGAACATTCACCATGTTCCCACTCTTGTCGGGGCAAATACAAGATCAGACAACGTAAGTTAAATACGCTCTCGCCGCATACTCCTTCTGCCTCGAAAAATTGTTCTTTGATTTTCCAAATTTTGACTTAAGAAATTCTAACTTCACTGTTTTCAAATGGCCGTTCTTTAGAGCATCCATCGACTCTTGACGGCTAAGTCCCAGAGTTCTATTCATCATATCTAACATTTGATCCAAGTTCGTTGTATTGTATTATTACACCATTTACCGCACTTCCATCAATAGGGAGACCAACAATGCGTTTCACATCGTTCAGTGTGATAATCATCTCCCCAAAGGGTAAATGAAAAGTGTTGGTCTCTGGATAAAACCTTTCAACGAAAGCACTAATAAGTGCCTCATCTGGCCTTCTATACACATAGTCAATGATAGACTGAAATCCGGAATTTCGAATCGTTTCTTTTACAAAGTTGCACTCTGTGCCGAGATCCCATTTATCAATCCACCCAGCCGTGGGTTTCACAGTCAAAACTCTTTCCAGAAACTAGAAGCAAACACGAAATTAAGGAAAAAAATAAAACACAGTAGAGAAAAGATTAAAAAAACAAAATACATAAGAAATCAATCATATACAAAACATAGCAGGGATTATGGAACCACTTAAGAGCCATTAAGTTCAAAGGCATTGGAATAGAGTTCACAACAAATGGGATTAATCCTAATTCAAAGGCATCACTGTGTGCAAGTTTAATTAAAATCATGAATATAAGGTCCAGGAAATCCAATTGCAGAGCTTAGTATACATTGAATGAAGCTAATATGGAGAATCAACTAGTATTGCACAAATTTTTGTCATATTAATTCATCTGTTTTTTAAGCAGACTAAGCATCCTGATATACTAAGCTTAAATAGTTAGATATAGCTATATGAGTTACTCATTTCCATTGAAATAGAACATTGGCTTATGGAAACAAATACAACATACCTATCCACGCCATATATGGTTGGCAATGTGCCACCG
>BEHA01011547.1:434147-444916 GCA_002897215.1 Eschscholzia californica subsp. californica | reverse complement strand
ATCGACATCCAAACTACCTTCCTATCCTTGGATCGACTCCGGTTTTACCGGTTACTACTTGATACCTCAGCTTGGGTGTGCAACCTTTTCGGGTGCATCAACTCCTCGCCCGAGACGTCCTGTAATTATTCAGCCTGTTCTTTGTTCAGTATTTCATCACGAGACTCGTCCTCTGACAAGTTAGGTTGCTGAGTCCCCCTATTTCTCTTCATTTGCTTCGTGCGAGTCCCTCCACGTCTATCACGTACCGACACGGAAGGCCTAATGCGAGGCACCACTTCACGTGGAGGGGACACTTCAGCAGATGGATCCACTCTCTGTTTTTTGCTCCTACATATCAATATATTAAAAGTAAAACTATAAGAAGAAGAGAAAAAACTAAGTGAAGAAAAAGTACATAACAACACTTCATTCTGAAATGGTTTAAACAGAATTGAACATGTTGAATTCCAGTAACAAAAATGAAGAGGAAACTAAGTCCGAAACAACATAAGACCAAGCATTTAATGTTTTTCTATTTATAACCCTTCATTTTGAAATCAATAAGATAATTGATTGAGCAAACAGATTGATTATTGCTAAACACATAACAGGATAGAAAGTAATGTGTTGGTAACTCACTAGAAACCTAGTAAATGAGTCAAATTTCATCTTTCTATCATAAAAGTAAGAAACTAGTGAATTAAAGAAGTGAGAAGAACCATCATTGACAACAGAAGGAGCTTCAAATCTTAGAAAGATTTATGAATATCACTACTAACTTCAAAGAAAACCGTAAATTAAATCTGAAAATCATTAAATATTAGTACCAATATAAGAGAGAGAAGAGAACCACGAAATTTCGTGGGTTCTGAGAACCCAAAAAATCGTGGTTCTACCCTAAACCCTCAAAGGCCTTCAATAAACCCCCAAAAATCGTGGTTCAAAACCCTAAACACCCAAAATCGTTTTCAAACTTAACCTAAACCTTAATTACTACTAGAACTAAACACCGAATGTTACAAAAATCAAAACCCTAGCTTTAATGGGAAGAATGGGCACCTCTCTTGAAAATTAATGCTTGAAGAAGCCTTTGAACAACCCATGATCTCTTGAAGATTAATGTTTGCTGTAGTTTTGTTGATGAAGATCTCTCTTTCTCTCTCTCTAAATTCCGGTTTCTCTCTCTCTAGATTTTTGGTTGCATAAGAAGGTAAGGGAAGAAGAAGAATATAAGGGTTTAGGGTGTCTCAGGTTAAATGGGCCAAGGACCTATGACGAAAAGCAAAATAGTATTTGGACTTGGTAAAAAGTATTCCCTATAAAATGTGTTTCCCCAGAAAATTTATAAATTTTTGCATATATGCTTTCCCCAAAGCGCTGGCCTTTTAAATATGTTCACAACGTCCGTAAAAGGATTAATACCAACCTCAAAAATGCATCCAACCTGGTTAGTCTAAACATTCTGAAAAATGTTCACAACAATTGAAAACCATTAATTTAGAGCAATCCAAAATATGTAAACAAATTATCAATAATGCTGAAAAAAGTTTTCCTCCATAAACTGACCATGCAAAACTAGACTGTAACATTTTTAAAACTTTTCGCAAAGAAACATAATTTACCGAAATTAATGAAAATATGCCATAAAATAAGCCTCAATGCTGTGAAAGTTATCAACATTAAGAGCCACCATGAAATACTAAAACATTTTGAAAAATGTTCACAACAAATAAAAAGCGACTTAGAACAATCCAAAATATGCAAACAAATTATGATCAGTTTACCACAAAAAAAAACTTACCACAAAATATTCACAACAAAACAAAAATTACTAAAATCAACACAAAATATGCAACCAATATGATATGTCTTTCACATCTTAATAGATATATACAACAAATACCTTTAGCAACCACAAATTTGCAACCAAAAAATAAAAGTTGGTGAAACAAGTTTTCCACAAAATAGCCCATCAGGTAAGTAAAAAATATTTTTTGAACGGATCACAACTAGTAAAGTCCGATATAGATCTATCAGTTCTGAAAAAAGTTTTCAACTAAACCCTAACCGGTGCTAACTGATCTACGAAGTGTAGGAGCAAGGAATCAACACACCTCTAGCTCTTTCAAAATGTCGGTTAACTTTGAGTTCTATTACTAAACCCCCAACGGTGCTAACAAATCTACGAAGATGCAGAGGTTTTGCGAGTTTTTTTTTAGAGAGAAGAAGCTGGTAACTCTAGAAATGTAGAGAGAGAAGAAGAAAATGTAAATAAATAGCTATATGAAGAGGGTAACTCGAGAAATGTAGAGAGAGAGGAAGAAGATGCAAAAGTGTAGTATCAAAATGTAGAAAGAGAGGAAGAAGATGTAGAGTTGTGGTGGAAAAGAATGAAGAGAGAGAAAGTGAAATTTTTTGAATTATAACAGCGAGTCTGACCAAATTTTAGGAAAAGAGGAAGTCTGACCAAATTTTGGGCGGGAAAGATTGTGGGATTCTCTGGGTAGGATTTTGTGTAACAAGGGATAATGGGGTACTTTTACACTGGATTTTTTTTCTTAATACAAGTTATGATTGGGCTTACTTTTGTACTATGACCCATATTTTGGGCTTGGCAATTATGGCCCTAATCTAAAATTGGCCAAGTGGTTTCAACATAATGCCCTATTTTGGTTTTATCTTCCTAGAGGCTGTTGTATGGGATAAGTATGCAACTATCCTACTACAGGAACAACTTTCTTAGTATAATTTCTTAGACTTTTACTATCACAACTTGCATGGAAGGCCGGCCCAAGTATATCTGAGGTCCCAAGCGAAATTTAAAATTGGGGCTCCATACAATGGATATTAGAAAAAAAATAAATAAAATTGAAACAATGCAAAGGGTAGGAATCAAACCTTAACCTTTTATCCAACATCTAAATTCTTTACCACTAAGCTACGCTTTAAATTATGTTTAAAATTGAGTTAAAGTATAATTAGTTTTTCAAAAGTTACATACGAAATAGGAAACATAAGGCCCTTGATTATTTGGGGCCTAAAGCGACCGCTTTGGTGACTTTGGTCACGGGCCATCCCTGCTTGCATGGACATGAACCTCAGAACCTATATATACAAACGATATACTAAGATATAAGTGAGCTCAATATCTTGTTGGTCTGAGTGACTCGAGTAGAATGAATGATCATTGAAGTGTGAGTGAGCTCAATATCACAACTTGCATGGGCATTAACCCATATCAATTCTTTGACCCTTATCCCGTTTACTTTGTGTAAAGATGGTTTCCTCCCCCAACAACTATGTTTTGGTACGAAACTCATGTTGATTCATGCACTAATGAAAGTTTGTTTTAGCAAATTCAATAGGGGCTCCCAAATGAAGGGTTCATATCCTATTTTAGGAGACTCTGAAATTTGGGAAGTCCCTAAAATTTTAATTTCTAAAAGTGTCTCGTAAACCAAATTTAATTTATCTTGTATGTGTGTAAGATTATAAATCTATTATCAAGAATAAATTGTCAGCTCCAGATTTAAAATTTAAATCTAGAATTATTCTCTGGAGGGGTAGTCGATGGTGTCTCTGGTTGACATTCCAAACTCGCGAATGTTCGCGGCATTCAAACGTGAACATTTAAAAGTCCGCGAATGTCCAGGCTTTTCAATCACAAACATTTTAAAGTCCACTAATGTCAGAGGCGTTTAATCCCATATATTTTAAAGTCCTTAAATGTCAGCGGCATCCACAAACCCATGAACTTTGGTGGATTTGGACTTTCATTGACATTTTGGTGGATTCTAGAGTAAAACGAGAGCCAAATTTGTCAACCAAAACATGTGTTACTTTCATGGAAATTTTGGTAGATTTTAGTTTAATTAATAATTAATATCAATAATGATAATTAATAATAATAATTATTATTCTTATCATCTGAAATGACATATTTTTAGTAAGGGTATGTTTGATTACGAGTTTCTGGGGAAAATAGAAACATTTTCTCTAAAATTTTAGATTTTCACGCATTTGTTAAGATTTTTAGGGAATCATAAATTTTCACTCACGTGACCAAAATTTTCTAATTTTCCATGAAATAAGGGAAAGTTCTGACCCACCTCCTCCCTAAGAATCTCTTTCCCACCAACCTTCTATCCCACCTTATCATATTTCTCTCAACAACTTTGACCCACCAAGCTTCATCTACTACTAAACACCTTCTTTCAGTCAAAATTTTCAGGACATCTTCTTCAACCGAAATTTGGGGAAAAATCTCCAGAGATTGCTCAGATGCTCTTGCAATAATGTAGTTTAGGATTTCTTTAGGAAGTTTTATCTAAGTCTAGATTAATTATCACTTTGTTATAAAAAAAAAGGTGACATTTATCTCTCTCACAATCTCTTGTAACTATCCTTGTTAAATAAGAACCAATTTGAGTGGTGTGATTCCAATGACTATATTTATTTATGAGAGAAATATTCAAAGTTATAAAATTTTATTTCATTAGATTTGGTTTATTCACATTTTTGTATTTCATTGACTTGATGTTCTCTGGATCATAAAATATGTTTTACTATTGAAAATCTTTAGCTAGATACAAATGATGTAACAAATTGAATCATTGTTGACATACTGTTCGATGAAATGTCCAAAAGAGAACTAGTCTTTATCCCTAATTTCTAGCTTATTTTGTATTTTCATTATTCATCTTGATCACCATTAGTTTCGCTCATATTCAGTATCCTCATTGTTCATCTCGATCATCATTAGTCCACCAACCTTTGTTGTAGTGGTTGGACACCCCTCTTAAGCCCATGAGGTTGTGGGATCGAGTCTCGGTAGAAGCAATTCGCCATCAAGATTTATACTATGTAATTCAGGCTATAAATAGTATTTTGTTGGGCTTTAGGCCTCTTTGTTGTTGGGGTTTAGGCCTCTTTCATTCTTGGTTTAAATTAGGCGGTTATCGTGCTTATTACATCTTTATGATACATCAATGCCTTGTAATGACTAACGTATATCGTAGTCGAATTCTAAAAAAGAAAAAAGTTTGCCTCATTCTATTCCATGTGGATTTTGTTTTTCCTATCAATTTATTTCTAAGTATCTCTTAATTCTTGTATTTTGTTCATAACTAGATCCAATTAACACTTTCTCAAGAGAAAATTCTATATATGGGTTATTCTTAGTTATCCATTTTGGTTTCTTAACATCATTCTTAGTTTTCTCATTTTGGTTTCATCAATTTCATGTGTTGTCGTTCATGAAATCTAAGCTTTCAGCTTTGAGATATATGAATACAAAAATACGACAGGCATTTAGTTACTTTTACGTGCTTGTTATTTTGTTGTGGTTTGGATGTTTTGAGATTTGATAAAATGTAGATGTAGTGATTAAATTTGTTTTTGATCCAAATTGAAGTTCGTGATTAACTCGAAACGGATCACCTTATGCCTCCGTTTATCTACTAAAAATGGGGTTAGTTCAAGGTCTAGGTTATTGGAATTTGGTTTTAGGACTGCATTAAAAGAGGATAATAACCTGATTATGAGAGGAATGAGAATGATGGTGAACAATTTTATTTTTCCGTGGTGAACCAAACAGTAGAAAACTTGGAAAATGTTTCAAAAGAATCGTTTTCTAAATGAAAATGTTCACCAAAAAATCACTTTCTCTTTTTATTTTCCTTTCCCCAACTTGTAATCAAACACAACCTAATATTTCAAAGTATCTTGATATTTCAAACTATTTTGATATCTCAATGATATATGATTTGTGGGCTAATCTGTCTTGTTTATGCTGACATAATCTAGTCGACTCAAAGTACACCATTACTGTAACAATAATATGTGTTTGTATATTGCTATATAATAATATATTGTTGATATTATAGTAATATGTCAACATTTGCTCGGCCAGTTGGTTGCGGTTGTACAACAAAAAACTGGAGGTCACAAGTTTGATTTATAGTGGAATCTATCATTTATAGACTTAAAGGGTATTAAAAATAAAAGTACAAATGGGTTTTCATGCCCAAAGACGGTTGTAAGGGTCTTTAAAGCCCAAGATGTCTATAATGATGGCAGTCATTCATGTATTTATTCATGATATATCTACACTATCTTGAATGTAATGATTCTTAGAGTCCATGTAAAAAACAATAATAATAATAAAGAGGGACAATAACTAAAAAGGTCAAAATAGTATTGAAAATGAGTGGGAAACACAAAATATTTGATAATCATTATTTAGGTCAAAAAACATACAAAGTCTAAAATACCCTTTTGTCATTTTGTGTAACTAATTCTTTTATTTTTATTCTAATTTTAAATCCATATAACTTTTTCTTGAAATGTCGGATTTCGATGAAATTTATATATTTGGAAGTGATTTTTCATTATCTTTTTAACAAGATCCACTTTCGATTTTTTTTAACCTCAAAAAAACATCATTTTTTTCTATTTTCCTGCAAACCGGCGTTTGCAAAATTTAAATTGCAAACTGGATTTGCAAGCTTTACAGAATGCAATCTCAGGTTCAGATGTTTCAAACTCAATTTGCAAATTGATAACAAAAAATCGATGTTTTCTTCAAATCTGAAAAATTTCATCTTCATCATCATGAGATAAATTAGGGTTTCGGATTTAAGAGAGCACATCATCTTCAACATCAAATTTATCGTCAACAACAGATTCATTATCATCATCATTAATATTAGGGTTTCGGATTTAAGAGATAGATAAGAAGAAGAAGAAGCAGAGAGAGATTTATTGAGATCCATCACAAGCTCATCTATGTTTGATGACACAAATCAACATCTCTCTCTGTCTAGAATTTGCTACTTCTTAATTAATAACTTTAGGGTTTGCTGCTTCTTATTCTAAATTGAAATCCACCACCAAATCGACATGTAGTTGCTGCTTCTTAACAACTACGTTTCCAGCCAAAATCAGCAACAAAAATCACCATGCTTTCTATATCGACTATGACTTCTTCGAATAGAGTTTGACGAAACAAATCGAAGAAGAAGAGGTTCGAAGAAGAAGAAGATTTGAAGAAGAAGAGATTCGAAGAAGAAGAGATTCGAAGAAGAAGAAGATTCGAAGAAGAAGAGATTCGAAGAAGAAGAGACTCGAAGAAGAAGAAGATTTGAAGAAGAAGAGATTCGAAGAAGAAGAAGATTCGAAGAAGAAGAAGATTGAAGAAAAAAAGATTCGGAGAAGAAGGGGATTTGAAGAAGGAGAAGAAGAAAAATAACCCTAATAAACATTGAGTTATTTCCTATTTGGCCTCCTACTTTGTGACGAGCTTCCTTTATGGCTCCCTGTTTTCCGTAAATTCAGATATGGCCCACTTTTTTTAATGTAAATGCCAGAACTACCATTCCTATATATATTTTTTCAAAATAAAATTAAATAGAAAACATGATTTCCACCTCACATCTCTCTCCACCTCACATCTCTCTCCACGTCATTTCTCTCTCTCTCTCAAGGAAGTGAGGTGGAGAGAGATGTGGGGTGGAAGTGAGGTGGAAATCATGTTTTTTATTTAATTTTATTTAAAAAAAAATACATACATGAAAGGTAGTTATGACATTTACATTAAAAAAAAGAGGGCCATATTTAAATTTGCGAAAACAGGGGGTCATAAAGGAAGCTGGTCACAAAGTAGGGGTCAAATAGGAAATAACTCAACAAAACTTGGGTTTTTTTAGAAAGAAAGTGATTTCTAAGGGGCAAGGATATTTTAGAAACCAAACAATTAGAAAATGACCTGAATAGTAATTATCAAAATTATTTCAAACTTGACCTATTATTACCCATAATATTTTGGTAACTTCTACTTAATAGGAAAAGATTTAGGTGTTTTTAATTATTATGATAATTTTGTAAACCCAAATACCCATTTTCCCTTCATATGGGTTATTAATCACTTCATCACAATAGATTACATTTTCATTTACTTGAAATCCATGAAAGTCAACCCACACAATTTCAATGAAAATCCATGAAGGATTATATAATGTCAATAAAAATGTTAAGGTAAAATGAGAACGAGAATCCATGAAAGTCCATAGACCCTCCATTGCCAAATGTGCATGGACATGAAGTCTACGAATGTCAACATAAGTCCTGATTACTACACCCCCTAATTCTCGAGCGGAAGAATTTTAAAGGGTTATTTCCTAAATAGCCCCCAACTTTGTTACCAGTTTCCTGCCTTGCCCCCTACTTTGTCAAAAATTCCTAGATGGCCCCCTTTTTCGCTCACCGTTATAACACCGTTAACCAGTCAACATTTCTCTCTCTACCATCTCCTCACCTCTTTCTGCCACCTCATCTTCTCGCCACCTCATCGTCTTCTCCGGCAAAGGTCGCCGGCCGACCCATTTTTCGGCCGGCGACCTTCATACATTTAAAAAAAAAATTAATTTTTTTCATCTCTTTCTCTCTCTAAAAATAATTTTGTTTTTCCTCTCCTCTCTCTGTCTCGCTCTAGAGAGAGAGATCCGTTCAAGAACAGACCATTGAAGGTTTGTTCAAGAACAGATCTAGGGAGAGAGGAGAGGAAAAAAAAATTATTATTTTTTTAATTTTAGAGAGAAAGAGAGGAGAGGGAAAAAAAATTAATTTTTCTTTTATATATTTGAAGGTCGTCGGTCAGAAAATTGACCGGCCGGTTTTAGTTTCTCAGCTTCCAATTTTACATTGTTTGTTAATTATTTAATTAGTACAAATCAAATATTCTAGGGGCTTATAATTTGTTCTGTTTTCATATTTCTAGGGATATTTGAACTTTGGGACGAAGAACCTTATATTTTTATTATTTAAGAGGAGAAAGATATCAAGATTAATAACTCTGTAATTATTTTTATAACGTTTTAAATTGTAACTTTCTAGCCCTCTCATTAGTTATTAAAGAAGAAAAAAAAATGTGTATTAGGTGATTCCAAGGGGAAATTGTCCTGATATGGCTCCTTAAGAGCATTAATTCGCGAGATGATACTTAATTAACAACATGTTTCGACTATTGTCGTTAACATTTATTATGTTTTCTTTAAGAAACTAAGAATCTAATTACTTAGTTGTTATGATGCTTGCATATAAAAAAAAAGAAAAATAATTGAAGCGGTCATTCAGAAACCTCATACAACAGGTTTAGTTTCGTCAACAATTTAACTTTTATGTTATCGTAGTGTTTTTTAACTCTCTGTTATCATACAAGAGGGTCTCTTGTAAAGTTTGGCACTGGACCTTCAAATTCTCAGCCACGACTCTGGGGGTTAGTGGTGGTGGTGGGTTATGTGATTCAGTGGTGGTATGGTGGCGGTGGCATGGAGCAATGAAGAAGAGGGATGTGGTTAATGGTGATGGTGGTGGTGTGGTGGTGGAGAAGAGGGTTGTGATTAATGGTGGTGGTGGTGGGTTTTGTGGTGGTGGTGTGGTATGTAGTGTTTAGCAATGGTGGTGTTTTTGGTGGTGTGTTTCGTGGCGGTGGTGGTGGTGCGGAGAAAGGTAGAAGAGAAAGGTTATTTAGTATTTCACTATATTTAGTTCAATAAATTTGGGGGTTCCTCAGTGGTGGTGGCTGCGACTTCTTGGTAATGGCGGCGGCGACTCTCTCGGCTGGGGCACTTTCAGTCTTAGTTATATTTTGTCGACCTTTAAGGTCTTTTATTCACGATCTATAGGATCTTTTTGTCGACCTTTAGGGTTTTTAATTCTCGATCTATAGAATCTTTATGTCCGTGTCTAGTCAATTCCTCTTCCTTCATGAGGCACTTTACATTTGAACCTATGTAACTTTCATGTAGTTCTCAAAGGAATAAATTATCATCCTTGTATTGTGATTGTATCACTTATGAATGAAATATGGTTTCACTTGGTCAAAAAAACAAAAAAAAAATTTGCTTGGCCGCATTATGTTGGGATGAATTTTTTTTTAAAAGTAGAGTCAATCTACTATATTAAAACAACCCAGTCAGTTATCTAGGAGATAAGTCTGGTCATTCATTTCTGTTGAGATTTTGACAGAGATCAAATCTCACGGATGATATAATTCATGTTCGTGTAAATCGACTCAAAATGGAAGGGTAATAGTATCAAAACTTATTATTTTTCTGTACCAAAACAGTAATAATAACCATAAGTAACAACTGCACATCGCTTCTCTCTACTTTCTGTATCACATTAAATCTCCTCCGGTTATATTATCTCATCTGGCCGTCCGTTTTTGTTTGGATTTTTTATTCGATTAGATCCAATGCCATATTGAAGATTTACTTATGTAAATAGACTTAAGATAGAAGGGTACTTAGGTCATTCTATCTCCCTTTTTGAAAATGGAAGAAAAGGCGGAAATGGTTTGGGCATTCGGTTTCCAGCTAACCAATAAAATCCCAACAATCAATATTCTCTTCGTTTCCTTCTCTTCTAAAACTAAATCTACAATTTTTAGTCTTGATTGCTTCTGCAAATTTAATGCAATTTTGGATTATTATTGGGGTCTAATACACAGTTCTTCCTATCGATCCACTGTCGAACTAATCTCTCTCTAAACCCTCTCCTCTCTTTGGTATGGGATTGATAATTTTGATTTTTGCAGGTAAGTTTAGATGGAGAGAAAGCTCAGTTTGATTTTTTTAGTGTTACTATTATATCTCTCTCTCACTCTAGCCAAGAGGCCCATGTATTCTTATGTTCTTTGAATGTGTGAATTCTCTAATATTTTTTTGGTTTTCAAATTAATTTCAATGCATGTTTCAGGTAAAACAATTAAGGGGGGGGGGGGGGGG
>BEHA01011547.1:413132-434133 GCA_002897215.1 Eschscholzia californica subsp. californica | reverse complement strand
TAAGTATTTAGAAAACATTCATGGACAAAATGTCTCGTTGACATTTCAAGACATTTTAAGACATTTTGAGACATTTGTCTGTAGACAAAATGTCTTTATGGACATTTCAAGACATTTGATTCATAGACAAAATGTCTTTATAGACATTTCAAGACATTTGGTTTATGGACAAAATGTTTTGGAGACATTTCAACATATTGAATCCATGGACAACATGTGTAGTGGATATTATTATTGTTACTTTATTATTATTATTATTATTATTATTATTATTATTATTATTATTATGGATGACAATTGATAGACATTTATTATTTTAGTATTATCACTATTGTCTAACCATACGAAATAATATATTTGTACTCATATTTTGAAAAATATATTTTTCGAGTTTTGTGGATATCTGAGGACATTTATGGACAAGTGGTGCACATTTATTTATTTAACATTATCATTATCAATTAATCATATGAAATAATATATTTATACCACCATTTCAAAAATATATTTTTTGGCTTTCGTAGACATTGGTGGATATTTGTGGACATTGATGGACAATTGGTGGGCATTCTTTATTTTAATATTACCATAATCGTCTAATCATATGAAATAATATATTTGTAGCACTATTTCGAAAATATATTTTTCGACTTTCGTAGACGTCCATAGATATCTGTGGACATTGATGGACAATTGGTAAATATTTATTATTTTATATAGTATAATAATATATTAATATAATATAATATAATATAATAATACAATAATATAGTAATATAATAAAAAAAATATTATAATAATAAAAAAATATAATAATAATATAATAATAATATAATATTATAATAATATAATATAGTAATATGATAATACTATCATTATTACTATAATATAATAATAATAATACAATAATATAGTAACATATAATAAGCTAATAATAATAATATAATATAGTAATATAAGAAAAAGATAATATTATAATATTATAATAATATAATAATATAATAATATAATAATAATAATACAATAATATAGTAATATAATAAAATAATATTATAATAATATTATAATAATATAATAATAATATAATATAGTAATATGATAATAATATCATTATTACTATAATATAATATAATAATAATACAATAATATAGTAACATATAATAAGATAATAATAATATAATATAGTAATATAATAATAAGATAGTATTATAATAATATAATAATAGTATAATATAGTAATATGATAATAATATCGTTATTACTATAATAAAGTATTATAATAATTAATATTTTTATATATTATTTAATCTAATTTGATAATAATAATTATTTTTATCTTCCTTACTGAAATGTCCACAAGTGTCTTCCATATTTTGAAAGACATTTTCTCTTCAAAAGCTCTCCAAATTTACACTAAAATGTCTCCATATGTCTCTAAAACCAATTTGTCTTGAAATGTCCTTAATTTCGTGTCCCTAACCAATAACACGGACATTTCAGGACATTTTAAATGTCCCGAACGAATAACACGGACATTTGGGGACATTTAAAATGTCCCCAACCAATAACACAGACATTTGGGGACATTTTAAATGTCCCCAACCAATAACACAGACATTGGGGGACATGGCCATGTCCCCAATGTCTCCATCCACTACCCTTCCCCCCCCCCAAGCTTCTTGCTTCATTATACCAGTCTTCTCTATCTCTAGAGTAAGAGAATTAATATATGTACTAATGAATATTTTTGGTGTTTGTGTTCACTTAGAATATGGGCAGTTTGTGTTAAGTTACAATATCCAAGTGATTCTTAAATCTCTCTCCCTGTCCCTTTTGATCTAAAGTTTGATCTGTTTTTTTGAGGGAGAAAGAAATAGAAAATGGATGATTTAATGGAACTTTTTCCATGGTCAAACTTTTTCTAAGAATGATGAATATGAAACCTTCTCCAAGAATGAATGAAGATGAGAATAAACTTGGGTGGATTCTTCAAGTAGTTTAATGTTATTGAAAATACATGTAATTCCCTAATATTTTGTACTATTGTTTCCTCACATCTATTGTATTTTTTGTGTAATTTTATCTTAGTATATTATTTTGTTCATCTAAGTGCATGTATGTTTACTACTCATTAAGTTTCTCTCTGGTTATTATTTTGTTCATCATATCCAAGTTCTTCATCTTTTTTAAGTTTTTAATTTTGTTTCTTTAATAGTACTTTTTGTGCAATATTTTAGTAAGTTTTTCTTAACTTCGGGTATGGAATCTCCTGAACTAACCAAATTGTTCAGGAGATTCATCTTTTGATATTCTTTTCTTGAAGATTTTGATGGTTTGTAGACAAATAGAGTTTGCAAGTACCATTGTAAAACTATAGGTTTTCATGTTAAATTACTGCTTCATTTAGTTTCCACTCGAACAATATAGTTACGTTTGTTCTTTTACTTCAACAATATAGTTTTTGTATCTGCACTTTTGGTTCTCTAAGTTTTTTTGTTTATGTTAAAACCGCTCCAATTTTGTTGGTTTTAAAGAGTTAAGATGTAAGTTTTGTTGCTTAACTGTACGATTCGATCAAAGTTAGTTTTTCCACTCAATGGTTTTAATAAAAACTAGGTTTCCGCTTCTTTAATCTTTCTTACCTCTTATTTATTATAACTAGGTTTCCTCCGCGTTCGTAGGACGCGGTATATCCCTTTTGGCTAACGCCATTGTCATTATAACCGTCGTGGTCGACCACCCTTCAGTGGTGTCTGTATCTCGAAGTTGTACATATCCAAATGAGAACGCATCTTGGGTTTCATTTCTACACCAGCTAAGATGACACAAAGATCCGAATATGCGAATTACAGGTCACTGTATAATGTTGGATGGTGTAACAATAGAATCAGTGATGCGTTCACATCTGGATATGCACAACTTCGAGATACACACATCAGTGAAGGGTGGTCGACCACGACGGATCCAATGACAATGACGTTAGCCAAAAGGGATCTACCGCGTCCGTAAGACGCGGTGGAAACCTAGTTCAATTAAAATAAGATAAATTACATTGTGTTGTTCTCATGATGGACCGAAATAAGGAATATCAAACAATTAGAGGACTAAAATGCACTAGAATTGTCGTCGGGAACTGAAGGAAACACGTCAAGAAGGTCGCAGGGGTCTAGCTAAGGCGGGAAGGTCGTCAGCCGCCACGTTGCATCCTCTACGATAGTGGGAAAGCATTACGTTAAAGTGTGAGGCAAAGGCACGTAAGTCCTCGAGATTTGGAACCAAACGTCATGGAACCATCGGATATCCGTCCAATAAATACTCTATCAGAACCTTTGAATCTGATTCCACTATCAAAGTCATTAACCCTAGATCTGCTGCCATAAAAAACCCTAGTTTTAATCCCCAAGAGTTCGCCATGGAGAGGCGAGACCGGTTTGAAGATTGATGTTCTGGTGAGGAGAATCGTTATTGTTTTCTTTTAACAATACTTGATACTTCTAACTCAATATTATGTTGGGATGAAAATTAAACGAGCTTTGTTTATTTCAAGCGGTTTTCTTTCATCATGTGAAGTATGTTTTGGTTGAACAGTAAGTCCATTGGCCTTTGCTTTCTAGCCTTTCTTGCAAAAAGGGAAGGGCACACTGATTTTATGGGTACCACCATATTCCCCAAGCCCAGCCCACACTACGACAGGCACATCCCAAATGCATCCAGTTTAATTTCCAAAATCAAACACACTAGAGGGCGCTTATAGTCACATGTTGATACCTGTAAAATTTTCCATCCCTAAAAGCATTATGAAATCCGATTTCATGCAAAGCCCGCTAGAAACAAGGGAAGAAACGCTTGTAAAATTATTGAATGTTTATATGAATAAGTTTTTACCCGTGCCCCCAGGGCACGGACAATTGTGTCTTGCAAATCATAGAAAGTCAATGATTTTTGACCGATGAATACGAAGTACATCACATTTACAAACGATGAGACACAAAAGAACATTGGCGAACATAAGATCATAAATAAAAATTAAAAATAAGTTAAGAGTGTTTAATTCCAAAAAGTCTGAAATCGATAATTAGTTTTGGAAGCAGCATAAAAATTCACAGAAGTTTTGAGGTCGTATAATGAAGGTAAAAATTCATTTGACTTTTATAAGAGGTAATTCGAATTGTTCAAAAGAATTGATAAAAAATTCATTTTTATTGAAATTTAAAGAAGAAATCAAGAGAAAATTTATAACAAAGAAAATCATGTTAAAAATTACAGGCAAAGATATACCACCTAATTGACTCTTACTCATCTCAATTTTTTTTGAAAAGTAAAAAAAGATAATAGATTTAAATCTAAAGTCAGAGAAAGAATAACAACTAACTCTTCAAAATAGATGCTTTTCAAATCTAGTAGAAACGATACAAAAAGATTGAAAATCAAAACTTCAATAAAAAAAAATTAATTCTTCACCTAGAAAGATTCACATAGAAAGCGAAAATAAAGTAGATCGATAGAGAAAGAGATACATGTAGAGAGAATGAGATTTACCATACAACAATTGTATTTACAATTAAATATTTCAGTAAACTTATGGAGAATACACAATATTAATAAAAGATCTATATATACTGAGTTTTATGTATTAATCATACATTACTAATTACATATTAACAAAATTAAGAAAAGTTAATAAATCAACTAAGAAAAACTAATGTTGAACCATCGACCAAAATTTCTTCTAGTAACATATGAGAAATTTGGTAAGAAAGAGGGTGATAGAAGTGTAAGAAAAAAAGATTGTAGGAGGAAAGTATATATAGAGAAAAGATTTGGAGATAAAATTCATTAATCTTCTTCTTTTATAACCGAAAGACAATTATTTTGTGGAAAATTATGGAGATAGAGAGGTTATGAGGGAGATATCAAGAGTTAAGGAGATTTTAGGGATTAAGATATAAGGGTTATGTTTTCATAACCTAAAACACAATTAATATTGAAAAAGTTATGGAGATAATAAATTGTGAAAATGGTCATTAGTATAAAATTAATCTGTCATTAATTTTATGATGGTGGTTATAAGGGTTGAGATTTAATGTGGAAATTGAACGGTCAAAATTTATCATGGGTTTGTATAATAGACTTAGTGAGCGGGTGAACAAATTGTGTTTTTTTTAGGTAGGTAAGAGATCTAATGGCTAATATCTGAGAAAAAACACAACAGACGGTTAGATTTATCTTTTGGTTTGTTCCAGTCAGCAAAAAACATTGTGTTTTATATAATAGATATATATGTAGGCAATATAGGGACTAATAATTTTTTTTATGTGGACAACTATATTAGTGTAAATATAACTAATTCTTTTTAATAGGGGTAATTTATTTTTTGTAAAAATCTACATAAACTCCAACCAACTTCTTCTCTGACCAACCACCACCACCTTCTCCAATCGATGGTATTTCTCTAGATGAATCAAGAGTGCCCAACGTCAAAATCTCGAATTCTCTTAATTATTTGAAAACCCTAATAAGAATTATAGCTTATCATTCATCAGTTCATCTGATTTTTCTGCTTCTTCATTGGTTTTCCTTTTAAGGAACAAATTATGATGGTGGTACTCGACTAAATGGTATCAGGGCATGTTCAAAGTATTATATTTTTTGATTTTAAGTCCCTCTACCAATTAAAAAAGGGACATTGTTTTTAGGGTTTTAAATCGAATAAATTAGTTTTTATTGGAATTAAAACTAAGATTAAAATAATACAAGTATCCGAATTTTCTTTTATTTTCATTTTCTTCTTCCTTAGATCCACAAATCCTGGTACGAGATCTATTTGTAACCTATTCTACAAAATAACCACCACATATAGGCCCTACATTGTTATTCACTTTATATTCTTTGTCGCCGGAATTTCGGCCACCTGTTATTTGTGAAGATGAAATATTTCGGCCAATGTTATCGAAATGTTAAACATATTTCGATTACAGTGGTCAAAATTTTGGGCAAATTTAAATTATTATGTCCGAAATTTTTAATTCGAATTTTATTCCATCGTTTGTTTGTGTTTTTAGACAGGGAAATAGATCTTCAGCTATTTAAAATGTTTTATCTTTTTGTGGTTAATGTTAAATAATGAAGTGTTTTTAATATAATCATTTTAAAGTGAATAATATGATGATTTATTTAATTTTTTGATAAAAATGATTACTCACTAAAAGGACCGATATCCCTTTACTAATAGTGTCCCAATACATTAGAGACATGTCCCTTTACCAAATACCATATCATATAATCTAGAGAAAGAAACTATCCATACCTAATATGTTTGATTTCAGCTAGATACCAAAGTAAACAAGAAGAAAACACATCAAAATATCCAAACATTAAAAACCGCATAAACCAAATGACATAATTAATGTTTCACGTAGTTAATGTTTCACTGTCACCAAATAAAAACGTAATTAATGTTTCACATAAAGGGAGAGGACAAGAGAAACCAAATGTTATAATTCATGGAATGGATGGTTCTGCATAGGGTGAAAACTCCTTATTCTCATGGTGATAGCCGTGAAGGGTAGAGATTTTAGAGAGAAAAAAGACGTAGAATTGTCCCTTTAAGTTAAAGATTATATTTACACCAAAAATAATTTGTGTCCTACATAAAATGTAAAAGGGTTATTTTCCGAAAGGCCTCCTGCTTTGTGACCAGTTTCCTGCGTAGCCCCCTATTTTATCTGTAAGAGGCAGTTTCCATATTTGAGGTAGTTTCCAAACTGAGGCGGTTTAGGATGGCATCAATTGGCGGTTTAATTGAAACCAGTTTACTATGGTCGGTGGATTGAGTTTTCGATTTTGATTCAATTGGAGTCGGCTTATATATTATATAAATAGGGGGTTGGATGCTTTGTAACAAATCATCAATCAAACAACTCAACAACAACTTTTTTTATGGAGAGCTAGAGAGAGAGCAAGTGAGAGAGAAATTTTGTTCATAGTTTTGAGCGGTGTTTAATTTCTCGGTCGTCGAAGATCTAGTATAGAAGGTTAATTTCTATACGGTACAATCTTGGGATGAACTTGCGGGTTGTGTGAGTCGTCTTCATCTATCCTTCAATAAAGATTTCTTGTTCGCCCGAGGACGTAGGCTTTAAAGCCCAACCTCGTTAATTCTGTTCGCATATTTAGATTTTGGCTTAGCTTTTCGATTAATTTTCATTGTTGGATCAATTTCTAGGATAGGTTCGATAGCTTCCGCGATTTTTTAGTTCTAACAATTGATATCAGAGCCTTGTTGAGATTGAATGAAGAAGAAGATGAGATCGAAAAGTGGTACGGTCAAATCAGGAAAATATGAGATAGAGAAGTTCAATGGGAAAAACGATTTTTCTTATTGGCGGATGCAGATGAAGAATCTGCTAATCTCGCAGAAATTACACAAGACGTTGACGGGAAAGAAACCAGAAGATATGTCAGATGAGGATTGGGAAGAGTTAGATCTCGAAGCACGGGCTACCATTATTTTGTGTCTTGAGAGGGACGTGGAGTTCCTAGTAGACGAAGAAACAACGACGGCGAGTGTGTGGTTAAAGCTAGAAAACAGTTTCACGACGAAAACTTTAACGAATCGGGTCTACTTAAAATCCAAATTATTCACATGTAGAATGGAAGAGGGTTCTTCTATTCAGGAATATGTGAATAGGTTTGACATGATTATCTTAGATTTGAAGGATATTGATGTTAAGGTTGAGGATGAGGACCAAACCCTCATATTGTTACTTTCATTGCCTAAATTCTATGAAAACCTTGTTCAAACTTTGATGCTTGTTGGTGACAGTCTAAGCATGGAAGAGACGAGAAATTCGTTATTAGCGAATGACCTTCGTAAGGTTGCTACTAGCAGTATGACGTCAGGTGGAGTAGACAAGGATCAAACACAAGGGTTGTTTGTAACGAGGGGGAGGAGTAATGAAAGAGAGAACGGAAAGGGCGGGAAATCTAGATCCAAATCTAGAGGCTCTTTCAAGAAAACGTGCTTTAGTTGTGGTGAGCTTGGCCACTTTAAAGCGGCTTGTCCAAAGAGAAAGTTGAAGCAAAAGAACGAAGGCTACAAGGGGAAACAAGAGATGCAAGAGGCGGGATATGTGTCAGAAGACCCTGACGAATGTTTCTCGGTAACAGAGGTGTCTGAGAAGATCTCCGATAAGTGGATGCTTGATTCAGGGGCGTCATACCATATGTGTCCAAATAGGGAGTGGTTTACTACCTATAGGAGTACAGAAGGTGGTACAGTTATACTGGGTGATGATAGTATATGTAAAACTGTGGGACTCGGAACAATACGTATCAAGATGCGCGATGGAGTGGTGAGAACATGACGGATGTAAGACACATACCCGATTTGCGGAAAAATCTAATTTCCCTCGGTGTGTTGGAGCGGAACGGCTGTAAGATATTTATAGAGAATGACTCCATAAAAGTCGTTAAGGGTTCTTTGGTGGTAATGAGAGGTACTCGTTACGGTAATTTATACAAACTTTTGGGGACAACAATTACGGGAGATGTAGCAGTAGGAATCAGTGGAAGGGATCCAACGGCTAGTACGAGGCTTTGGCATATGCGCCTTGGGCATATGTCAAAAAAGGGTTTATCTTTGATGTGCGGGAAAGGCTTGTTGAAGGACATGAAGAAGCCTTGCATGGAGTTTTGTGAGCATTGTGTGTTCGGGAAGGCACACAGGGTGACGTTCTCTACAAGCAAGCACAGGAGCAAAGAGGTATTAGACTACGTACATACCAATGTCTGGGGACCGGCAAAGTTACCTTCCAAGGGTGGTTCCAGGTATTTTGTTACATTCGTTGATGATCATTCGAGATTTGTCTGGCTTTATTTTCTGAAGCATAAGAATGAGGTATTCAACACATTCCTAGTGTGGAAAGCAATGGTTGAGAACAAAACTGGTCGAAAGCTGAAGACGTTAAGATCGGATAATGGGACCGAGTACACGGATAGGGCATTCAAGGAGTTTTGTAATCAGGAAGGCATTATAAGGCACTAGACAGTAGTAAACACACCTCAACAGAATAGAGTCGCAGAGAGATTGAACCGTACACTACTTGAGAAGGCTAGATGTATGCGCTTTAATTCGGTATTATGCGTAGAATGGTGGGCAGAATCTGTTGCTACAGCTTGTTATATTGTGAACAGGTCTCCACATTCTTCTTTAGATGACGGCATACCTTACGAGGTGTGGTCAGGTGAACATGCAGATTACGAGAGACTTAAGGTTTTCGGTTGTACGACCTATTACCATGTTAAAGGTAACAAACTTGACAATATAGCAAAGAAGACAATTTTTTAGGATATGCTACAGGAGTCAAGTTATCGGCTATGGTGTACGGAAGACAAAAAGTTTGTAATCAGCAGAGATGTGGTGTTTGATGAGTCATCTATTGTAGCTATGGCGAAAGCTACAGTGCCTAGTTGTGGTGATGTTGGGTCTACTAAAGCTCAAGTAGTGGAAGTAGAAGTCGAAGACCAACGAGTTTCTAGGAATCATGATCAGGTGGAGCATCAGGATAATACTCAGGTGGAGCATCAGGATAATACTCAGGATGAGAAAACTGATGAACCCAATCATGAGGAGGTTCAAGGGGAAGGTACACAAGTTTTACAACAACAACAGCAGGATGTTTCGGTACACACTAGGCCGAAACTGTTATATAAGCCGGTACAGAGGTTAGGGTCAGACAAACCTCTTAGGCATTACGGGCAGGCAAATGTGGTTGAATATGCACTCTCGATGGAAGACGACGAGCCGATCACCTTCAAACAAGCTATTACCGCGGAGGAAAGAGAGAGTTGGTTGGTTGCTATGCAAGAAGAGATGGAGTCTCTTCACAAGAACAAGACATGGGAGGTTGTCCCATTGCCCGAAGGTAAGTCTGTTATTGGTTGTAAATGGGTGTACAAGAAGAAAGAGGATTCTTCTAAGATCAGGGGTACAAGGTATAAGGTAAGACTAGTGGCCAAGGGTTATGGACAGAAAGAAGGGGTCGACTACAGTAAGATTTTCTCCCCGGTCGTGAAACATACTTCTATTCGGGTGCTATTGAGTATTGTTGCTCACAGTGATCTTGAGCTGGAACAACTCGATGTTAAAACTGCCTTCTTGCACAGAGATTTGGAAGAAGAAATTTATATGGCTCAACCTGAGGGATACAAGGTTGAGGGCAAAGAAAATCAAGTATGTCGTTTGAGGGAGTCTCTTTACGGATTGAAACAATCCCCTCGCCAATGGTACAAACGATTGTTGTGCATACATCAAGAAGCTTCGCGAAGGTGAATTTATTTATCTCCTTTTATACGTGGATGACATGCTTATTGCTTTTCGAAGCATGGTGGAGATAGATAAGTTGAAATCTCAACTCAGTCAAGAGTTTGAGATGAAAGACATGGGCGCTGCAAAGAAGATACTGGGAATGGAGATTAAGAGAGAGCGGTCAAGTAAGAAGCTGTACTTGAATCAGAAAGGTTACATCGAACGAGTAGTTTCTCGATTCGGGATGCAGAATGCGAAGGCGGTGTCAACACCCTTGGCACCACACTTCAGGCTCTCGGGAAAACAATCTCCCACTACTACGGTGGAGATGGATCATATGGATCGTGTACCGTATGCTAGTGCAGTTGGCAGTTTAATGTACGCTATGGTGTGTACTCGTCCGGATATTTTACAAGCGGTCAGTGTGGTTAGTAGGTTTATGGCAAACCCGGGGAAGACACATTGGGGGAGCTGTGAAGTGGGTCTTGAGGTACTTAAAGGGTACTGTTGATACGGGTTTGTGCTTTGGTGGAGACATGTCAGGTAAGCGGTTATGTTGACTCGGATTATGCTGGCGATCTAGATAAAAGACGATCTACTACTGGTTATGTATTTAGGGTACATGGTCCTCCAGTTAGTTGGCGATCGATGTTACAATCTACAGTTGCATTATCTACTACGGAGGCCGAGTATATGGCTATGGCCGAGGGTGTGAAGGAAGCATTGTGGTTGTGGGGTCTTTTGGATGATCTAGGGATTAAGCGGGAGCGCGTAGATGTATGGTGTGATAGTCAAAGTGCGATCCACTTGGCGAAGAATTAGGTCCATCATGCTCGCACTAAGCATATCGATGTCAGGCATCACTTTGTACGAGATGTCATAGAGGAAGGTGATGTTTCTCTTATGAAGGTACACACAGATGAGAATCCCGCGGATATGTTGACTAAAGTGGTGACGTGTAGCAAGTTTCAGCATTGCCTGGAATTGCTACAAATTGGCTCGTGTTAAGTTGCCCGAAAGGGCGTAATGGCGACAATGTAATTTTAATGTGAAGGGTTGGTAGAACTACGGTAGGCTTGATCCTATAAAAGGGTACGTAGACAGTCATGGTCATATGGCGCAGTCGGATGAAGTTACAAGAAATAAATATATCTTACAAGGAGTATCCTGGTGTTCGTCCAAAATTTGAAGTATATCAAATTGTGTACGAGGTGAATAATTGTAAGAGGCAGTTTCCATGTTTGAGGTAGTTTCCAAACTGAGGCGGTTTAGGATGACATCAATTTGCAGTTTAATTGAAACCAATTTACTATGGTCGGTGGATTGAGTTTCCGATTTTGATTCAATTGGAGTCGGCTTATATATTATATAAATAGGGGGTTGGATGCTTTGTAACAAATCATCAATCAAACAACTCAACAACAACTCTTTTTTAGAGAGAGCTAGAGAGAGAGAGCAAGTGAAAGAGAAATTTTGTTCATAGTTTTGAGCGGTGTTTAATTTCTCGGTCGTCGAAGATCTAGTATAGAAGGTTAATTTCTGTACGGTACAATCTTGGGACAAACTTGCGGGTTGTGTGAGTCGTCTTCATCTATCCTTCAATAAAGATTTCTTGTTCGCCCGAGGACGTAGGCTTTAAAGCCGAACCTCGTTAATTCTGTTCGCATATTTAGATTTTAGCTTAGCTTTTCGATTAATTTTCATTGTCGGATCAATTTCTAGGATAGGTTCGATAGCTTCCGCGACTTTTTAGTTCTAAAATTATCAAAAAGAGAAATGCTAGACTTACAACTAAAAGTATGTAAAAAGACATCCAGATCTAGGTGGCAATATTGGGAATCAAATTGCATTTACGATCACATTCTCCCTTCCAAAAATACCCTCTCTTTTTGTTATCTTGTTTCCAAAAATACCCTGTCATTTCAAAGCACACTTTTTAGAGAGAGAAAGTGAAAATGGAAGTAAACTCCGTTCTTAGCTTCTCTTCTGCTAAAATCCATTTCAAATACCCTACTCACCAATCATCTTCTTCTCTTCTTAGACAGACCCAAATTGTCAATTTCCACACTGAGCAATCAAGAAACTCGGTTTCTTCATCGAGAAACCAGTTAGGTTTGTACTCATTAACTCGAAGTACCCTTCATCTTTCTCCAATTCTTGCTGTTGCCCACCCCTTGGAAACACCCACTGATAATTCTTCTTCTCCAAAAGAAATATTGCCAAAAATTGATAAGAGTGGAAGATTTTGTAGCCCTAGAGCTGCCAGGGAACTTGCTATGTAAGTAAAACAAACATGGGTCTTAAACCCTTTTCTCTCTCTCTAGATTTTTTGTGTGGGTTTATAATTTGGTTTCATTAATTGATTGAGAAATTTTCCTGCTTGATTGTGAGATTTCCCCGATTGATTGTGAGATTTCTTAAATGGGAGATTTTAGGGTAGATAGAAGTTAACGTGAGAAATCATTTGAGTTTTACTAAAAAATTGATTATTATAAATCAAGCACTTTGATAATCAAAAGAAAATTTTGATAGCTCTAGTGTTCTCAGCCATAAAGTAGTTCTTTCTCTCGGCCCAATCAATCACTTGTTTAATGGCTTTTAGTGGAGTATTATCGATGACTTTTTTTTTTTGAAACCCCGAAACCATATTTCATTCATAAGTGATACAATCACAAATTTACAGGGATAAAATGTTATTCCTCTCGGCCAGATACTTGAGAGTTACATAAGTAAGTTCGCAGAACTTCGAATGTAAAGTGTCTCATGTATTGAGAGAAATTGACTAGACGATGACGAAAATAAGAAGGAAGAAAAATGAAAGGATCCTAAAGATCACAGATTAAAAGACCCTATAGGTCAACAAAAAACAAGAAAAATACTAAAAGAAACACCGCCATTGTCGCCAGAAAACCATCGTCGTCACTGGAAAACCATCTCAGCCACCGGAAAAGCTTCACCGTCACCGGAAAACTGTCGGCACCGTAGAAAACCGCCTTCACCTGCTTACTTAATCCCCCAAACATAAAAAAATTGAATCATAATATGCTTCACTTCAATACACTCAGATTGAAAGTAAATCCAACTAGAATTTGAAATTTCGAGTTCTTGTTCTTCAATTTCTCGTCTCTAATTCCCAGATTTCCTAGAATTTGGTTAATGCCTGTACTAATTATACCCTAACTACTTGGATGATTGTGGTTCAGTATCTACTCTATCTCTCATTAATTCTCCTCCTGCAAGGAGGATAACTTCATCACCACCATCAACATCATTAAACATAACCATCATCTTTTACCGCACCACCACCACCACAGAACACACCACTAAGAATTCCACCATTGCTAATCACCACAAACCAACACCACCATCACGGAATCAACTAAATCCCCCATCAACACCCTTAACGACAACCCTTTTCTCCACCACCACACCACCACCATCATCAATGTTAAGCCTAACCACCTTCTGAAAGTACTAGAGAGAGGAAGGGAAAGGTTTATAGAAAGAACAAAAAATGGCATGAATCAAAAACGAAAATGGCATGAATCATAAAAGATTTATTGAAAATGTGATATTTCCAGCCCTAAATACTATTAATAGAGGGATACTTACTAAAAACCAAAGAAAAAGAGGGAACCGGCGAAGGGAGTACCCATCGCCGGAGCCTCAAACGCAGATCTTGCAAAAGTTGCAGAGAGAGAGAGAGAGAGTTGGAGAGAGAGAGACGGTTTTCAGAGATCTCCGTGTTATGGTTTAGAGGGAGAAACAGATAAGAAAAAGAGAGGGTATTTTTGGAAGGGAGAATGTGATGTTAAATGCAATTTGATTCCCAATATTGCCACCTAGATCTGGATGTTTTTTTACATACTTTTAGATGTAAGTCTAGCATTTCTCTTATCAAAAACACCTAGATGGCCTCCTTTTTTCGTTACCGTTAAAATGTCCATTAACTCTCTCTCCTCCATCTCATCACCTCTCTCTGCCACGTCATCTATCACGCCAATTCATCATCTTCTTCGATAAGGTCGTCGACCGACCAAAATTTCCGGCGACCTTCATAATTAAAAAAAAATTTCAGACTGGCGGCCGGCGAAGGGCTCCCCCTTTCACCGACCAGGATAGAGAGAGAGTTAGAAGAAAGAAAAAAAATATTTTTTTTTGAAGTATGATGGTTGCCGACCGGTCACAAAGTAGGGTGCTTTTCGAGAAATAACCCAGTGTAAAAATTTGATTTTTTGATAAAAAGAAAAATTAACCCCTCATAGTAGATTTCATCCACAAAAATGTAAGAAACACTTATTATCCACAAAAAAGAGTAGATATTCAGTAAAAAAAACACAACTTAGATCCACAAATACGAATCTCTAGGATTAACAATTTCTATTATTTCTCATAATAATCTCCAATATAGATTTCAAATTCTATTTTCTATTTCATAAAACCCTAATCTCATTCTCTTTTCCAAAACTTTGTTTCTCTCTCTCTCTCTACAAACTCTCCATCTCTTACATCTTCATCTTCTTCATTTGCTTCATCTTCAAGCTTTAGCTTCTTAAGATTTCGGTTTCTTCATTAACACAATTGCTTCATTTTCAGGCTTCTTCTTCTTCAATGTCTCATTACCGATTTGTTCATCTCCAAAACTAAATCTAATTTTTCTTGAAATCGTTGTTCAGGTTCAAAATTACTTCTAAATGATGAAGTTTTGGTTTTGTTCATCATTGCTTTAGTGATTTTGGTCATTTCAGTTTTGATTTGAGTCATGTTTTTGTTTTTGATAGTTCTGATTTTTTTAGCTTCAGCTATGTTTTTTGCGTCTTCAAATATGTTTTTCTTAGCTTTCGATCTAGTTTTTAATGGATTCTCAAAGTTTTTTTTTAAAACAAAGTACAAGTTGGATCAAATTTACTCCTTTTATCTGTCATCAACTATTATTTTTTCAACCGACGTTGTTTTTACAAGCTAAATTGTATCTTGGCGCAAACAATATATATTTTACTTGTTCTAAAAGATATGTTGCTTTCAGCAAAATGTCATTGCTATTGTGACAAATCTGTGTGTTCAAAAATTGGTGTCTTGTATCTATCACAAGTATGATTCGACGGTTGGTGCAAAGTACATTTTGTAACGCCAAATTGTTGTTATAGTCCGTCATAAGTTGGTTTTGTTCATTAGAAATATGTTTTGTTTGAAATATATGGGATTTTACAAACAACTATAATTACAACTTGTATGAAATAATATTGAGTTTGGGCAAAACGTATTTTGTGGCAACTAGATTTGGTTCCTCGATAACCACACATAAAACGAAAGATGATGGAGGCAACTCTTACTAGACTCAACCAAAAGAAAACGAAGAGCCCTCCACTCCGTAAAAAAAAAGTCTAAGAGTACAACTATAATTATAAAATGGGTTACTTTCAATTGGTTTTTTTTGGAGCAAAATACATTTTGTAACGTTCATTCATTGTCATAGATCGTCATAAGTTGGTTTTGTTCGTGGCAATATGTCTTTTTGTGTGTAAGCACATACAATTACAACTTGTATGAAATTTATATGTGATTTGAGTAAAACGTAACTTGTTGTAGTTGAATTTAGTTTTGTGTTTGTCATTTCGTGTTTTGTTAAAGTAGTCCAAGTTAAATGTCGAAAATATAGATTCGTTTTCAAATTGGTGTGAGGCCTAGAAAATTATTAATTTTAGACACATTATTTATTGCCATAACAAACATAATTTTTTTTTTTTGTTGAGCTAAACATAATTTTCTTTGACAATACTTACCTACCATAACAAGACATGTTTTGCTTTGACACTAGTTGAGTTTGTCACAGGAAAACTTATTTGGTTTTGAGATTAGTTGAGTTTGTCATAATTTTGCTTTGAGACAAGTTGAGTTTGCTTTGATATAAGCCTAAGTACAAAGCTAACGTATCAGCTTAAGTTAGTAACGCAAAATACAAAGTACAGTAAACAAGAGAGTTTATATTTGCGTATGTAACATTTCCAAAAGTTTGAAGAAATAAAGAATGAAGAATGAAACAATTATGAAAAAATTCATACGAAAAAGTAAAAGAATTGAAGCAAAATACATTTTGCCTATGTACATAACAATGTGTATCTGCTTACATGCATTTCTTTTATATCTCTATTTCTCTCTATCTCCCTCCATTCAAACTCTCCCCTTTCTAAAAATAATCTTTCTCTCTTTTCATTGTTCCGATGGACAAAAAAGTTTTAATCGCCAAAACTTCTTCCATCTTTGATACTTGATTAATACAATTGATCTCATAGGGGGGTTTTTTTAGGTGAGAGAAGCTCTCGCGTGACGTCATCGGCGATTTTGCTCTCTCCCTTTTCACCCAAACCCTAACCTCAACACCCACAATCACAAGCCAATCACAGAATCTATCTTCCTTTCTCACCCAAACCAAACCCCTAAGATCATCTAATTAAACATACCTAACAGCTACAAGTAATCCCCTCTTCCAAGAATAAAAAGTAGATCTGGTAATTTGATTAGCCGAGAAACCCTAACTTTCACAACCAACTTCATCACCCACCCCCTTCTCATCCACGAATCATAACCAGGAACACCTATTAACCTTACCAAACAATAGTAACCTACCCACTTCAATCTACTTAATAATACCTAGATCTAGGTTTTAGGCTCCAACCTCTTTAACTCTGGTGGCTGATTGAGAGTTACTAAACCTGTCAGCCATTCTCATCAAAGCTCACACAGGAGAGAAAGCATACAACAACAAGCAGTCACCCACATGCAAGTAGAGTACATCCATCCCTTCAATTTTGTGCATATTAACAATATTTATCATTAGTTTCTACCTTATTTTATCCATGTTTGAGATGGTCTGAAGTTCTTTTTTTCTTCTTGCTCTGTTTTTCTCTTTCTGTTTCTTGGTAAGTAGAGTTAATATTTTTACTTCATAATATATATATAAATATATATGTATATATGTTTCATAGACTATATATATATAATTTGCTTAGTTTTTTGTTAAGAGGATATAATTGCTTAGTTGTTGGTTTCTTTTGTTTGTTCTTAGATATCTGCGGAAGATGCTTAGGGGTTGGTGGTAACAAGTTACCCCCTTTTTGCCTGGCATGTTCTAGTTTAATTAGTAGTGACTAATGATAATTTTTGTGGAAATACTAATTATAGTTATAGTTTAAGCTTATTGTTTGCTGTTCCTTTAATGTTATAGTTCTAGGCATAGATTATTTTGGTGTATGCATAGATTAGTATAGTTGATGTACTATTTTATATTAGTAGTTTAGTTGATCTATTTTATATTAGTAGTATTTTGTTGTACTAATTTACCTAGTTTGATTAGTTATTAGTTTCTTTAATTTGATAGTTGCATATTCTCTTGCTTTCCTTTCAATTTGATTTCTAATTAGCTGTATCTTCCCTCTGTATTTTGAGTTTTTTTAACCTTTAGTGCTGTAATTAACCTAGTTTATTGTCTTTGGGTGGTGGTAATCTTTCTCTCTCGGAGGCAGTTTCTTCAGTTAGTTTTCATTTAGTCTTATTAGACCTTTGGTCCCTCTTCTTCTTTAGGGGAAGGATTTGTAGTCTGCCCTTAATTAGAGTCTTTTATTCCCTCGGGCCCAATGCAGAGCCCTCCTAATCAGAGCCCACGAATTCTAAGTTGGAATGTTAGAGGGATTGCCCAATTCCTCACTAGAAAGCACCTTTTGGCCTTAATTAATAGATATGACCCGGATATTATTTTCCTTGCGGAAACTAAGAACAGAGCCAACGTAATTAATAAGAATATAAAAATACAAAAAAATTATAGCAGTCATTTTGTAGATCCTATAAACAAAGCGGGAGGTTTGGCTATGTATTGGAAACACCAAATAAATATTACCATTTTATACTCTGATAATAATATGATTCACGCTAATATAGTCAACTCAAACAATAGTTACAACACTTTCATTACGGGGTTTTATGGCTGCCCCTATCACAAGAATAAGCTGAAGCCTTGGAAAACTCTCGCTTCTCTTAATGTGGATAAGAGTATGCCCTGGACGATCATAGGAGACTTCAATAGTGTGTTAGATAGAGAGGAGAAAATTGGTGGGTCCTCAGCCACTAATTCACATCTAGCTAGGATCCTTTCTTTTATTAGCCAGCTGGAACTCACTGACTTGGGATTCCAAGGTAATCCGTTCACTTGGAGCAATAAGCAATTTGGGGAGAATCTGATCCAAGAAAGACTAGATAGAGCTCTATCTAACTTTCAGTGGCTACAGATTTACCAATTATCGTGTATTACTCATCTTGATTCGGTGGGTTCGGACCACCTCCCTATCCTTCTAGCTGACAATAATATTAATCATAGGAAGACAAAACCCTTTAAATTCATCCGGACGTGGATGAATCACCCAGAGTGTCATGATTTTATAGCGGAGAAATGGAGGATTAATCTGGACATTCAAGGAAAACTTAAGAAATTAAGTAAACACTTAACGGCCTGGAACAAAAAAGTTTTTGGTAATATTGACAGTAATATTAAGAGTCTGACTGATAGAATTAACAGCTGTAGTAATAGGGAGGAGCTCACTAGGCTAAATGAACAGTTGGAACAACTGTACCTAAACCTAGAAAATATTTGGAAGGAAAAATCCAGAAACAATTTCATTACGGTAGGAGATAAGAATACTAAATTTTTTCACTCTCAAGCCGTTCAGCGGAATCGCCAAAATAAAATAAGGGCGATTAAAGATAGTAATGGAGATTGGCAGGAGAACATAGAACACATCCAAGATATCTTTACCTCTCATCTCTTAGATATCAATACTTCTGACCACACTTTGACCGCTTCAGATATTCTTAACCTTTTTCAACCGACTATTTCCACTCAGCAAAACAATAAGCTAACCGCCATCCCAGATGAATATGAAATCAACAATGCTATTAAAAGTCTTAAGAGAGAAGCGGCGCCAGGACCAGATGGTTATCCTCCTTTCTTCTTTCAAACTAACTGGGATACGGTCAGTCCGGATATCCTCCAGCTGGTTCAAAATTTTTTCCTCACAGCTTCGCTTCCGGTAGGAGCCAACCACACTCACATCTGTCTTATTCCCAAATCGTCTACCCCGCAAACCCCGGCAGATTACAGACCCATTAGTCTTCTGAATACGACCTATAAGATCATCACAAAAATTCTAGCAGATAGATTTAAAGACACCCTTAATGGTATTATCGCCCCGGTCCAAGCAGCCTATCTTCCGGGTAGACAAATTTCTGATAACATCGTCATCGGTCAGGAAATTATTCACTCTATGAAAAATATGAAAGGAGCAACGGGTTATTTTGGTTTGAAACTAGACATGTCCAAAGCTTTCGATAGAATCGAGTGGAACTTTTTAGCTGACATTATGCTGAAGCTGGGTTATTCGGAGCACTGGATTAGGATGATCAATACATGCCTCACCACCTCCTCTATGGCAGTGCTGGTCAATGGTCACCCCGGGCGCACTTTTTATCCGACCAGAGGCATTAGACAAGGAGACCCCCTATCCCCTTTCCTTTTTATCTTGGCTATGGAAGGACTAAGCAGATTATTAGCAAACTATCAAGACCAAGACTCTTTTAAAGGGTTCCCTACTAATAGTACAGATCTTACCATTTCTCATCTTCTGTTTGCGGACGATTGCATTATTTTTTGCCGCAACTCCTTGGATAACATTCACATTCTCAAGAGCATCCTTAAAATTTTCTGCGATTCTTCAGGCCAGATGATCAATTATAAGAAGTCTAACATTTTCTATTCGAAAAACTCCCATCCGAAGTTTAAACGTATGATTATGCGCGCTTTCAAAGTTAAGAATGCATCTACATCGGACAAATATTTAGGTGCGCACTTATTTATTGGAAAAAACAAGATATCTGCCTTTCAGGATATCCTCCAGCAGGTTAAGAATAAACTCGAGAAATGGAATTATTCATTCCTTTCTCAAGCTGGGCGCACTATTGTTATTTCGACAATAGCTGCCGCCGTACCCCGATACCAAATGCAATGCTTCGCCATTCCTAAAGGCATCTGCAAAAGCATTACGACTCTTCAAAAGTCGTTCTGGTGGGGTAAGTCCAGGGGTATCTGTACGAAATCATGGTCATCCATTTGCCTTCCTAAAGCCTTGGGAGGGTTAGGGATCCATCACACGGAGCTAGATAACGCAGCTATGCTCAGTAAACTAGCATGGAGGCTTAAGGCGGAACCTAAAGCTATGTGGGTTCAATTCCTTAAAGCGAAATATTTCCCTCACACAGAATCCCCAGGTCCAGTTAAATCCCATCACTCTTGGCTATGGAAGACTATCAGTAAACAACTTTATCAGATTGAAGATTTAACCACTTGGGAAGTCCACAATGGTTCTCATATTAATATATGGTCTGATCATTGGATCCCGGATACTCCACCTTCTCAGATCTCTCCCAGAGACAGTCATTTCACGAAAGTGGCTCAGCTAATTAATAACTCTAGATGGGATGTAGAATCTCTTAATAATATTTTTGACCCCCAAACCCAAAACCTTATTAAATCTATTCCTATTGATCCAATAGGAGACGATCAACGGATGTGGAAGCTCACAAAATCAGGCAAATTCACAGTTAAATCCATGTATAACTACCTTACCACTAGTATGAATTCTCCCT
>BEHA01011547.1:375275-409246 GCA_002897215.1 Eschscholzia californica subsp. californica | reverse complement strand
AGCTCTTGGAGATGATAAGGTTCATGTCTGTTAAGGCTTGAACTACTCTGAGTAAGAGCCCCTGCTTGTTCACTGTATCTACCTGCACCAACCCCATTATGTTTGTATATAACATTCTTCTATCTGAAAAACTTTCAGTAGATTGTTCTAGCTCTGATCAAACGGGTTCGTCACATCGACATTGTTGATATCTCTAAACAACCGGCCACACCGCCTCATGTACAACACTCACTGACAGATTATATGTTAACATATATGCGTACCTTAACAACTGTGCAGTATTTGCAGCTTTCATTGTCGATGCAAACTTGGCAACTGAAATCAAACAACACTCGTGATGCATTATAGATCTAAATAAGCAGAACTAAAAGGCGTACATGTTCCAATCAAGACGAAATATACTAATTTGCTTTTTAAGGTGAAGTTCCGATGAGCGGCACGCCCTTTTCTCTAAGCATGTTATCCCAAACATTTTGATAGGTAAGACGTCATAGCTAAATGCTTTTCTGTCCGTGAGAATCCCACGAGGCTTTCTACTTTTAATAGGCCATGAACTAGATCAGAATTGTTTTCAAACAAACAACCTCACAGATGTAAGGCGTGTGAAGATCTCACAGCTAAGGCCTAAGAGGCACGCGTCACAACCACGTAGTAGTTATAGCATGTCATTTTGACATGAAAAAATTGCACTATATCTATATAACCGTTACGAATAACATGAAAACCCAAAGGACCCTCGAAGATTACGCACTCGACCCACTCATCTTTTATCCAAGTTCAATAATCCTGGATCTGCACTTCCATTTATACTGTATTCTGCTTATCACATCGTATTGATTAATCTATGCCTTTGTAATGACTATCGCAGTCAATATCCAAAAAAAAACTAAAATATGCTATGTCTTCCCGAACTTACAAGGGTCCATTTAGACGAGTCAGACATCACTATCCGGACATAAACACACAACTGATATCTGACTGAGTCCATTCAATAATTGAGTCAGATTTCAGATCTGACTCGAGTTAGATTTTCCCTTTTCTTTGTTTTCAACCTAATTAACATCAAAATGACACCCTTCCCTTGATCCAATTGGATCATCTAATCGTTCATTATCAACATTTCACGAAATGGAATTGCTTGTAGCTTGACAAACAATTCACCTTAATAAAGCATAATTGTAATATATTCAATAAAAGATTTAACTTTATGGAAGCCATTATGAATCATTTCCATTAAAAAAAATTACTTCAATAAAGTATATTAAAATGGGTATCAGTTAATAAATTAAATGAGAAGAAGAAGAAGAAGAAGAATGAGAAAATGCTGACCTAGGACCATATACCCTTTCCTTGAGATTTTCAAATTCTGGATCATAGTATGGCCAACAAACCTTCATGATATCAAGTCTAATGCCAGAAGAAGAAGAAGAAGAAGTTTGGGTTCAGAAAGAAAGATCAGAGAGATTTATTGGGTCAAGAATGAAATATGAATGGATCAGAGAGGAATCAGAAATCAAGAGAAAGAGATGTGTTTGAAAGGCCATAAGTTTTTGACATTTTTTTTCTTCTCCTGATTTCTCGCTTCTCAGTTCATGATTTGATTCTAACCTCTCATTTTTGGACCAAATTCAGAATTGGTTTCCTATTACGGACCGAGTTTAATTCTATTTTGGCCTCCTAAAGTTGATCGATTCACCAAAATGGTCTTCTAAAGACTAAAGATGACTAGTCTCCAATATGACCCTTTTTTATTCATTTTCCCGTTAGTCAACTTTAACTGTTAACGTTTGCTATCCTTCTTTACCTGTCTATTCGAAATGAATACCTTCACGTCCCTTATCTCTGACATTGTCTAGAAATGGTCGTCGACCGATCACCACAACCATCACCTTCAAGAAAAAAGAAACTATTTTTTCCTTTCTTCTCCTTCTTCGTGCACAACCATAACTCGTAACCTCCATCACCATCATCTTTTCTTTCTTCTTCTTTACTCACCTCTCTCTATAAAAGGTTTCGTTTGCAAACTAGGTTTTAGTCCAGTCGATGAAACCATAGGTTTCAGTTCTAAGGGTTCAGTTAAGTCAACTGAAACAACGCGCTTCACTTTTTGCCAACAACTCTTGGTTGGAATGGTAAGAGGCATAATCTTAGAGGTCAATGGTTCGAGACACACGCTGAACAATTCAAAAAAACGCGACTGAAATCGCAATTTAAATCATAGTAGTTCAATTAAGTCAACTGAAATAATGCGACTAGAATCCTGGGGTTTTGGTTAAGCCGACCAAAATCCTGGTGTTTCAATCACGATTTTCCGACTAAAATCTCATGATTTCAGTTCGTGATTTCAGTAGTAATCGAACCCAACTTTATTTTTTGTGATTCCAATAGCAACTAGACCATAGGTTCAGTTCATCAACTTTTGAAACTCCTAATTAAAGAAGAACCTTAATATGGGGTTTGTAGACAAAGAGAGAGAAAGAAGATAAAAGAAAAAAAAATCTATCGTTAATGTTGACTAGTAGAAAAATGAATAACAAATTATATTTGAAAATGTTGATGAAGACTAGTCTAGCGATTCAGTCATGTTTAGGGGGCAAAATTGAATTAACTAGAATAAAGGAAAAGTCAAATTTCACGTACGTAAATGATGGGATTTATCATAATCCCTTGGGCGATCTCAAGGATGCTGATTCTTACTAAAACGGTCACCATAGATAATTTGGTGATTTTAGTTCCGTTTGCATATTAACTTTTCATTATCGTCAACACTTGGTAGTCAAAGTGATTGATAGTGTTGACATTAACTCAAAAGTTCTAGAGGTGGTAGGTTCGATACCATCTATTATATTAAAACAACTCAGTCGGTTAGCCAGAGAATAAGTTTGACCATCTATTTTATTTTAGAGATTTACTTTTGATTAGATCGAACGACTGATATAAAATCCTCTTAGTGTAATTTGACTTGAAACACAAGGGTATTCGTGTAAGCAGTTAATTATTTTTGAATATTTTGTTACAATCTCCCTAAAATAACTGTATGTATCTTCTCACTCACGATTGCACATCCAATTTCTCCTTAATTTTAGTGATTCGGTTAGACTTCTAAGTCAGTTCAAAATTCTGGCTCATATATTTCTCTCTATAAATATGGTTTTCCCTCTCCTCTTCAATCACACGATTATCAATCTCCCCTGCAATTCTACCCCTGCAATTCTATCTGATTTATGTTGTAATTTAAATTTATTCTTTTCTCCTCGAAGCGTTAGCCAAGAGGGATCTTCCCCGTCCGTAGGTCCGTAGGACGGGGAGGAAACCTAGTAATAACTAAAGTAGGTCGTATTCAATGTCTAAAAATAAAAATAAGTTCTGATTGTCGCCCATATATATTATTATGAACAGTAAATTTCTTAGGTTAGTAATTGAATAATGTATTTCTTGATTGATGGACGAATATCTCAAGGATTCTTTTTTGTTTCTCCAAAACCTATCTAGCAGCTTTTTTTTCCACTCTCGCGATGGTCGCTGACAACTGTCAACTTTGCCGATAATTACAGATTTTTGTCTGGTCGGAAGAGTCCTCCGATTGTTCTGGTCTTGGATCAATGATCTATTTTCCATTTTGGAATAAGAACAGAGAAGAGAGGATAGGCTCATTACATAAAAAAAAGATACGTAAATGCCCCATAAGTAACTGAGCGTGAGAGCCAAATGAATCGAAAGGTTCATGTTTGGTTCAGGAAGAGATCATGGAAGTTTTGAACTGAATGATAAGATAATCTACTTTCATTAAGTGATTTATTAGATAATCGAAAACAGAGGATCTTGAGTACTATTCGAAATTCAGAAGAACTACGTGGGGGGGCCATTGAACAGCTGGAAAAAGCCAGGGCCCGCTTACGGAAAGTGGAAATGGAAGCCGATCAGTTTCGAGTGAATGGATATTCTGAAATAGAACGAGAAAAATTGAATTTGATTAATTCAACTTATAAGAATTTGGAACAATTAGAAAATTACGAAAACGAAACCATTCAGTTTGAACAACAAAGAGCGATTAATCAAGTCCGACAACGGGTTTTCCAACAAGCCTTATAACGAGCTCTAGGAACTATGAATAGTTGTTTGAACAGCGAGTTTTTGCCGACGACTTTTTTTCAACTTCAAATTTTTCTCTCTTTCTCCTTCAACTATCACCACCACCTCTGATAATCATATCAATCCCCCAAGAGAGTCATATTAACACTAGTCAGAATCAAACAATTTGCACTATAAAAGATCAAATTAAGAAATAAATAAAAGTTCAAGCGAACAAATATTGTTTTAGTCTCAAATGACCTGAGACGTTCTAACGGGAAAACCTCATCAGTAGAACAGCTACTCAGACAGATCTTCCTTTTCTAACATCTAACAAAATTTTATCAAACGGGGAAAAACCGTCTAAATGTAAGCAAGAGCAACTCCAATTGGAGGGACTTAGGCCCAAAAATCATTTTTTATTTGATATAATTAAATCAAAGGATTTTGCCTTAAAAATCAACACCAACCTTGAAGGGGGTTGGACCTAAAAATTGTGCATGTGCCTAACACGTGTGCGTTATTTTGCGAGTATGGAAAAAACGTGTGTGATCTTGTGCATATGTGAAACACGTGTGTAAGTTATTTTCAAAACATTTTTTTTCCATATTTTCAGATTTTGAATTTCCCAGTTTTTCTACCCAACCAATTTTCAGATATTACATTTACCATCTACTCATCTAACTTTTAATTACATTTACCGTAACTAAAATATAAATACATCTACCATCCAAATTATGATTACATTTATCCATCCAACAAACATGGAATAAATACCCCACCACATGGCATGAAACGTAAACTGGCTTTAAAGCCCCGACAATCCTCCTATAAGAGTTGTTGCACCGTCAGATCTCCATAAATGCCCATGTGGCATGCATTTTTCGGATCTTGTAACGACATTAATATTCTTGAACGTTTACCGTTTTTGAAAATTATTAATAGGTGAGAGCCCCCTACCCTTAACAAACAAAAAAAAAAAAAGGTGAGAGCCCCCTAGTTAATTATGTAGTTTCTTTTGTCGGGGTTAATTATGTAGTTAGTGACACACAATATGATATAGGTTATTATCTTGTTGATGGGATATTACCCTCAATGAGGTACGTTAGTCAAAACTATTTCTAATTCATTTAACCCGAAAGAATCATACAAGAGTCGATTAGATTAGATATTGAACGAGTTTTTGCCCCCTAGTTTGTTCTAAAGTTAGAATACTTTGGAGATTAGCGCATATTTAAAAGAGGACTAATTTTGAATTTAGAAAATCACTTTTATAAGAAGGACAAATGTGGAAATAAAGAAACCGACCATTATTTTAACTAATGGTACTAACAAAAGGGAGTCAGGAGTCAATTTTAAATTTACGAAAAACAAAGAGCTAAAACGAAAGCTTGTCAGAAACTAAGGAGCCTGAAAAGAAATAACTCTAAATAAAATGAGAGATATAAGAAAATTATATAAGAGATAGAAAGAAAATGAGTGTGAGAAATTATAGGGAACCAAATTTGGACAGTTGGATGAGCCCCAACAGCCCCGATCTAGAAGATCTGACCGTTGGGGCTCATCCAACGGCCAGGAGCCATCCCCCACATGACCGTTGCCTCCCAACGGTCATGTGGAGGAGGGTGCTCAATCAACACTACAATTAGAATCGACTGAGCTCTTCTTTGCAGTTGGGCCTCAACTCAACCCCAAGAGGCCCAGGCTGGACTGAGGGGCTGAGGCCCAAAATTGGAGTTGCTGCAAATATTAGCAAACAAGAAGGGCAGAAAGGCTAACAAAGCACTATAATACTATTTGACCAATCTTTTACTTATGTACACATTAAAACTTCTCCAAGTCAAGTTACCTTCTATAAAATAATTACTAGTACATGAACACCATCTTACAGGGATGACGTTACCTTCTAGACTTTTTATGATGGTATGTTTACTTCTGTCAAGGCCTCTGACCTCTCCAACCAGGAGGCTTAATAGGATGAGGTCTCACACTATTGGGTCTTGTGCTGGATGGGGGCCTCAAAGTGGGATTCGAGCTGAATCCCGATGAATTCGTCAGCGGAAATTGATTATACCCACAAGTAGGTCCTGTTTGAGACGGATTCATAGTGTTCGTACTGGTGGAAGGCTGAAATCCAGTAAAAAACCTTTGAGGTTGAAGATTAGGATTGTTTAGAATTGGAGGTGGTGGTGGTGGTAGAACAGGTCCTGTCTTCTGTTTTGGTAGGTTGTGAACTGGATAACTGATCCGCGGAGCAGAAGGCACGAGTGTTGAGGCTGCTGCTGGTAGATGAGGCTGCTGCTCTAGGCCCGGTGGGCACCACTCTGGCATGTCGTCATCGTCCCAAAGATTATTCTGTGCTAGCTTTTTCATTTCGCCTATTTGAGTACCAGTTCCAGTACTAGATCGATTTGACAACTGAAAGTGATCATGATTTGCATTTTCGACTCTGGGCTTTCCTTGATGTCTATCGATAATAAATTCTCTGGGATTTGAATTGTCTAATCTTTCTTGGGTAGTAGTTCTTGGTTGTCCAAATGGCAGTACAAAAGGACTAGGCTGAATGGAATCTTTGGTTGTTTCGGCAGTAAGTTTCTTGTCAGCTGGAGCAAAACCGGAAGCATGAGCACTATTCAATGGGAATGGAGGCTTCCCACCTGAATTAAGAGAAACCCCACATGACGTATTGAAATCAAATTCAGGAAGATCATCGTCATCAAGATCAGGTCTCTTCTGAGGTTCCACAAATTGAGATATCACAGGAAGAACAGCTCTTGAAATCTCTAAACCAACATTAGGTTTGTCCGACCTTGATTGCTGCATGAGAGAGATTTCACCTCTCAAGATCTCCGGGCTCTTCTGCAGAGATTTCAAGTCAGAACTCGGCATTATCTGAGACCCATTTAGCGTAGTTGGAGAATTATCCGCTGCAGAAGTTATCGGCCTGGTATTTTCAGTGCTAAAGGAGTTACCAACTTCAACTCTGATGTCACTGGAACAAGGAGGAGTAGCAGTCTTGCTTTCTGAACTCTCAATAGCAGAACTCACTTTTCCATTTTCTTGGATACCTGAGCCGGTCTGGAAGTTCAGAGGCGGCTCTTCTAATGAAGGACTCTTTCTCTTTCCTCTTTTTAAAGCAGAACCTGAGGATGTCTGGTTTCTTCTCCAAACAACACAACCAATCATGGAGTCTTGATCATCTTCAAGTACTGCCATTCCATTAAAGTAGCCATATTTTGCAAGTATAGTGATAATGGTGTCAGTACGAGGACAAACATAAATGTCTAGACTTGAACATGGTTTGGCATACCCAACTCTCTCTTCTTCTTTATACCCTTTTGAAACCTGCAAATCGGTACAACATTATCCAACTATAACTAACCTCCCTCAGGAACCAGACTGAAGGTTTATGAAAATCTCTTACCTCCTTCAAGCTCTCAAACCCGGTTTTCGAAGACCCAACTTTCCAACATAGAGAGATAACCTGAAAATGTATATGCAGATCGTTCAATATCACCAAACTACAATGATATATACAAAGTAACCATGAATATCAATACTCGGTGCTTAGAATGCAAACAGAAGAAAATACACAAGAGATTAAAAGCTTGTACATATACATAAGAAAATGCAGAGTTTCCTAGTTCTCTTTTTGAAGTGTTTGTTCACAAATTATAATGATTTTCGTTATTCCTTTTCAGCTGTTTCAGTTTTAGTTTCTAGTTTCTTCTGGTTAAAGTTGTCTTTGTTGATATATCTTGTGAAAAGCCATAGAAGTACAGGTTCGATCTTTTCGTTCATAACAACCATATCATGGTGCACTAAAACATTTTTACTAACTGGAACGAACCATCACTCTGCCGTTACTAATTTTGTTCCATTCTCCTCTTTATTTTGGATTTGGTCTCTAGCTTGGCATTAGTCCTTCCCAAGGAGTTCTCCATCGGCGGGCATATTAGCTCTAACTAAGATATGATCATTGAGGTGCATGGTATTACTATTACTATCATTCCGTCGGCGATAGAATATTTTAATAACATTTCAGAAATAATTTTAGAACTACTTGTCCTTCCGTACTTTTGCTTAGATTTCTGCATTAACTATCAAGATTTTGTATATTTTCAGAAGCTTGACAGGGATTTTTTATGTTAACCCAAGAAAATGAGAGATAAGGGCAATTGTTTTCCCCCAAATCTTTTGCTTCATCAAGTTGATGCTACGCACTTATACTTGGGTTGTGTTACTGTGTTTGTAGAAGTTAAATTTCATGCTTACACTGAAAATGTTGTTTCATTGCATGATTGCATCTGATCTTCAATGTCCTCAACCTAATCTTCACCATCCACTTTTTATTATTGTAAGCTTTCACTTATAGAATATGAGGTCCTTAATAAGCTCTACTTTTTGTTCCATTAATGGAGTTCTTAATAATTTTCTAAAAACCAAGGTTTCTTTCCCTTTTAGTAGGATGCCATTTTAGGGTTTACTTTAAGTTCTAAAATGATATGGGGATTTCTTGCTCAATTAGTCAATTGCAATATGTCACCTTGATCTAAAATAGGAGTAACCAAATAATAAGCGTGTTCGAACATTAGCCCATGCTTGACAAGCCAAACAGACAAACGACCCTGCATCTTTTTAATCTCTCCCGGTTCATCTGTATTAGTATTCCACTGTTTCTCTGAATTCTTTCGTATTTAACATGGTGTAGATATTGTGAAGAGGTAGATGACAAATAACCAAAGGAAGTTCAACTCTTTTACTCGCACACTTCATGATTTCTCAACCTTTGACCTAAAACACGGTATCATAGCTTAGAATCAAAGAGAAAGTAGAGTATCTGAACTTCATTTGATTATTTTCTCTCTAATTTTGTACAATGACTACAATACGTTAACTACAAAGAATTCATAAAAGTACCCTAGTATATATTTATACCAGGAAAGCAAGCAAAAGTTTCCAGTTCTTTTGCACCTTTCCCTTCAAATTCTAGAGAAACTAGGGCGCATTTCAAAATGATGATCTTTTTCTTTTTAGCTCCCTAGTTTGTCCAATAGACTGTTTAGCCTCATTTTTTAACGTTTTCGTAACTTTGTCATTAAGGCTTTCTTTGCCTTTCCCAACTTTACCCTTTTGTTACTTCTTTATGTGGCTCATTTCTTTCTTCAGTTAATCTACACAGATTTCTATTTACGGAGAATTTTTTCTTTCAAACAGTGAACAGTAATCTCTTCTCACTTCATATTTTCTCATTCTATTCATTAGTGTCTAGAGAGCAAGGGGTGATGATCTGTTGAATCAGGGCATTCTCCTTCAGTCAAAAGAGCAAGTTAACGTGGTAATGGAGCTCCATTAAAGTTGAAGAGGGACAGTTCGAGAGACAGAAACAAGACATAAAGTTCTTTTCGAAAGCGAAAGAAAATACTAAAACAGTTCGTGGGTAAAACCGTTAAGTTTGTGAACCAAATGGTTTATTGGACATACTAAGGATCCAGAAGGTCTATTATTCATAAACTAGATGCCATTTCTCTTTTATTTGCTTCCTCCCTAAGTTGGGAGAGGAAGCTAAATCTTCCAAAGTTTGCCTGCTTGAGTGAAACTTCTGCAAATAATTGCTGAAAGCTAAATGACCAGGACTAACTTTGCAAATTGAGACCAGCCACTACTATATTATGTATTTTACATTTGGAAGTGTTTTTAAGGTAAGATTTGAGGCTCAAATATACGGTCTTATGACCTAATTCGCAACTCTCCCCTGTAAATTTGGTTAAAGAGGTTTTTGAATGTCAAGAGTAGAATTCATGTCTGCCAACTGATTCTTAGGTTCTGTAGAATCGATTAAAACAGTGGCTGATTCAGATTTTTACCTTCATGAGGGTTAAAGTAAGATAAAAATTGTTTTACAAGTTTGGCCTATGGTGGTGCTGAACTATGTTAGCCCCATTGGGTTAAGCATTCGAGCTTCAGAGATAATGAGATATGGTGATTTCGAGGTAATCCTTTACGTCTCATATCATATGTGTTCTTATATGATCATATTTTTCTAGTTTTCTAGTAAGTTACCGTAAGTTAGCAAATTATTCGCTTTGATTTGTTCAACGACCCTCCTCTATATTTTGTCTATCAATAGTCCTGACTAAGAGATTATGCAGTTCTGGCAAGTTGAATATTAAGATTTTTGCTGCTGTGACAGTTTAGTGGCATAGAAATTAGTCGGTTTGTCCTAGACGTAACCTGAGTGTGAATTTAGCGAACATGGATAAACTTGCAAGTTGGATTTATGCTAATGTATCATGAATTAACTAGGGTATGTACTATGAAATTTGTTTCATCTTTATTATTTGGTTATGTATTATGAATGAAAAAAGGTACATATTATGAAAGATTTTCTGCGATCTTTGTTTGTACTCTTCTAGTCTTCTATCAACAAAACAGAGAGTTTCTAATCTGCCGACTTAGCCCAATTTCATCTGAAACTATGCATATTATGAGTTCGATTTCAGTGACAGAATAAAAAAGGAATTTCATAATGCATCTTCGATAACAGAACGGAAGGGTCAAAGAGAAAAGATTACGTCTTGTCACTGCAATAACAGAATATTCTTACAAAAGACAAGCAATCCCAAGTATAGTCGTAGAGTACAACCTATATTCGATGACTAGAATAGGTTGACAGGTAGTAGGTTCTCAGAGATGTAAAGCAGTGTTATGTGAAGTAGGTCAGCCATAAACCGTTGGCCTCAGGTGATAATGTGAATTCCTGTTTTCTTTTCTTCGTCTGTCAGTGTCATGTAGGTAGGTATATAGTTTGAATTTGTAGGGAACCACTAACGGCTAACCTCTATTCTATATGATTTAATCGATGTCTTTTACATTTCGACTCGTCCATCGTACCTCCTACTCCTAAGGAAAATCTTAAATTGACGAAATACTAGGTCCCCATCCGTTTGTTTGTGCACTCAACATCAGGGATTCTTGCTATGAGAATTGTAAAAGATCTTTCTGGTAACCCATGACCGATTAGGTCACATCTATATGTTCCAATTGCCTAGAAAGGGCTGTGAATCTTGCAGTGAAATTACTCTCCTCTCAAGTTATATTCTCTCAGTTTTAAGAACTAAGTATCTGGGATCAGCTCATCAGCACCGAAGTAAGTCATTGATTGAATCGGGGGTGTTCCAGAGCTGATCCCCTGACGAACCTCAGAGTTTGTTATATATTAAATCTTGAATTATTTGAGCTTAATTTGAACTATTAGAGTAAATTTTGTGCCAGCAAATAAAATTTATCCTACACTATAGCAGCTAGCAGGTATATATCTATAAGCACGGTCTGTAATGGGTGTATGTATACATACTTACAAGTTAATTAAAACTCGGCCAACTTGGCTTGGGTCAAATGGGGATGGAGGACTAGCTCCTGTCGTATCCTCCTTTAACGGTTTAGTTTGGGAAAACTTAGCAGTGAATTGGACTCATTTTAGGTGTTTATGTTCTCATCAATATCTAGACCATCCTCACCATAGCTCGCATTGACCAACAACCCCTAACCCCTTGTAGTAATACTATTTAACATTAGAAGTGAAACTGCAACCAACTCCTCAGTTAGGAATATATAAGAAAATGATTTTCGGTAATAATGATCTAAATGTTATGGAGTTGATCTCCTTGCAGGTCACGAGCCGTTTGAAACAATTATAATAACATACAAACATTTCTGTTTCTGTTCAATGATTTATTTTGAATTTTTGGTCCTGTACATAAGATTGTTATAGAGCTTTATTTGACACGTCAAGTTTACTAAACAAATAATAGCACCAATTTCCATGATGTGTCGAAAAGACAATCTAGGAGTCCTCCCATATGGCCTAAAGGAGACGGGCGTGCTAGTCTCTAAAACTTGACGTGTCAAATAAACCACGTTATGTCCCCCTAGAAAAACCCTATTGTGATGCTTCCACAATTGTGACCGATCCTAGCAATAAGCAACTAAGGTACTATTCTATCTTTACAACAATGATAAGGGGACTAAGGAGAATAAGAAAATCATACCATTAATGCACGAGTACGAGAGCGAGGAAGTTCTTGAATAAAATTTTCAAATGCGTCCAACTTGACTTTTCCTTTAACTGTTATAGATTTAGGCCAGTTGATCCCTGCAGCCTTCTCACCACTGCAAATATTTATTTCGAGAAATAATATCAACTATACTATCCTGCTCTTCAATAGGATTTGGGAACAAAACCGGCTAACAACAGCACTGCTAAAAGCAATTTGCAATTTGAAGCATTTCTATGACTAACCATGCGAGTCGAAAATGTGAAAACAAATACGCAAATTGAATCTAAAGAGGGGCTGACATAAGTAGAAGTAGCTCTACTTAGCGAAGGATTAGTTAGTTTCGTGACAAAACAAACGATGCATAAGAGAAAATCAAATCAAAACCCTAAAGACACAAAGTAACACTTTTAAGTATGCAGCACAGAGCTTATTTTTACCGGCAGCTTCATTATGATGATGATTTATTTTGCAAGTTAGGTTTATTAGTAAAATAGAAAAGAATACTGGGAGTACAGTACATTTCCCTCTGATTGCAGAAGACATTTGGTAAACTATAGTAACTAAAATTGATTGACTGTGTATTTAACGGAAAACCTAATAAGATAAAAAAGGTTAAAGTACCCAGAAGCACCAAATTGTTTTCTCTTCGTGCTAAACAAGAAACTAAGAAGGGAAAGCCTGTGTCCTACGAGATACATAATTTGCTTGACTTAATTCAACTAGACAATATCTTTAAGAATTGATATTACCATTTGCCTGATAGAAGGTTAGCTATTAACCAAGTTCTTACAATTTATGATAACAAATTCAATATTATTGTGTATGCACTTGGACTCGTTCTTCTAACATAACAAGCCATGGGAGCTATCATGATGCTACTCTATATCTTTAAATACCACTATCTCTGATTTCGGCAAACTTCCAAACTAACAAGCCATGGGAGCTATCATGATGCTACTCTATATCTTTAAATACCATTTTCCTTCACTAACAAGATATTTACACAAACACCCTTGAATCCATAAAATGAGGAAACATAATTATGGAGAAAATAGATGTTCAAAATATTTAGTACAAGTACAGATTTAAAAATGAAGTAGAAAAAGCAATATACAAAAGAGTTGACACCTTTTAAAGTAGGCAACAGCGGACACCTTAACTGATGCATTTAGCTGAAGTGACCCATCCCAGAGTTTCTCAAGTTTTACAGGACCTACTTTGCAAGGAATAGACTTACTTTTTTCTCCCAATCCATGAGCATGTTGTGAATCATACGCATGTCCAGTTCCAATACGAACTGGAGCAGTACTGTCGACTGTTTTAGGTGAAATTTCCCTCCTCAAACAAAGATTCATATCCTCTAGTTTTTCCCCTTCTGTTTTGCCGATGATTTTGATATCCAAAACTCCATAATCTTGTTTTCCACATTTTGGAGTTATATTATCACTGGAAGGAGGAGCACTGCTTCTAAATACAGCAGAAGAATGTTGATCATTAACATTCCCGCCACTGTGTTGTATATCCATGGACACTACTTTCCTTTTTCTAGATGACTCAACCAGAAGATCACAGTTAGCAACAGCAGTAGGAAGCGGTAGCTTCATGTGTTCCATATAACAAGCTGGTGGCCCGAAAGGGGGCCCACTTCTTTGACCTGGATATATTTCCTTATCTTGTTCCTGTCATCACATTATCTTGATCAGGAATATAGCGTGACTAGTATAATATACAAATCTTGGAACAAGCCCAAGATGCACAACGAGATAATATATCTTAGAAAGGAAGAAGGAGAAAATGGGCACATAATCCTATATAGTTATTGAGAAAACAGTTTCTTTAACATTCCAACCTTACGTCTGCCAAGGTCTCGCACCACTAACTAACACTTCTTACAGTTGAAATATTACATGTATGCCTGGCTATACCCCCGTGTGTTATGTATGTTTAGCTTGATTCTGAAAATATTTTACCAGGCATCTAACTATTTGATTCATTTGGCCCTCGGCATGGCTAGAGTAGTCTAAATTTCATACTACAATGCGGGTGTAAACTAATAGATTCTAGAAGTGAACAACATCTACACATAATTCTAGATGCATGTAAATTTGAATGCCCTATGCACAAAATATTACAAACCATAAGTAGCATTTTAAATAGTTTAAGAATTAAGGAAAATTTCCTGGACCAGACCCACTTTAATATTTTGAATCCATCAGGTCCATGATATCTGGTTTGATGATGTCCCAAGTCTTAGTAATCGTGTTTCGGCGTCGTGCTGGAAATTAAAGTGGGTTTGGTACAAGTGGACTTTTGGGTCCATATGTTCTTAGAGACATGGACCTGATACTCTGACGAGGCGACGACGTCTTTTTTTGAAGTGCACAGTTAATGTGTAGCTGTAGCTTAAGAAATGGTGTTCAACCCATAGGAGGTGTAATTCGATCGTTCAAGTTTTATTTATTTTTATGTTTAGCTGCTATTACGTCAACATTTTATGATGCATTTTGCAGGTGTGACCAGACCAATTATAGAACAGACTACGCCGAACAGAATCAGAGGGAACCTGAGCCGATCCTAACTCGAAAACTGTTTTTTCTTTCGTTTTTCTTTCTTCTTTTTCGTAATATTTTACAGATTATTGTGATTTATTTCGAATTATTAAAGTACACTTCGTGAGGCATGTACAAAAAGTATCATATCTGCATATGTACAATTAGAGTTACTGAAAATTCGACCGGAACACGACTACTAAGACTTGATAAATCAGGATGACTCAGGCGATTCGAATTGAGCTTGATCCCCTGCTTCGAATAACTTAGTGAAACAACCACTCCAAAACTTGATATTCCAAAAACAATTAAAATCGCCACCGTCACAGCCGGAACCAATATTTCCACCACATACATGAAAAAGAGAAGATCTGATGGATGAGAGGGGCTTTAATTATCTCTGATTCTCTTCAGCACACTTGGTCCATCCCCACCCCAATCCCCATTCCCATCCCAGAATTCTATCTACCCAACTAGACCAAATTTTGGGCAGAGGGAAGAACTAACCAAAAAAATAATCATATTGATTCTATAAGAAATTGGTCTTCGTCAATGAAGGTCCATTGAGTTTGAAGACAATGGAGATAAGCATACAACCGGGAAAAAATCATCAAATGGTTAAAGGCCAACCTTTCATTCTCTCTACCCAAAACAATATGGGGTTAAATTGTAAGCTGAGCTAACAATGAAACCCTCTTTGAGGAATTAACCCTAATAATAAAAACATTACAACTCAATTTAGCAAGTTACTAACATAGAACGTCTAAGAAAACGTAAATATTGAACATTACTCAGATAGAGAAATTAGGGTTTACTAGTAATCCATCCGTTTCAAAAACTTAAAATCACAGGAAAAATGGCAGTAGGAAGCACATAATGAAAGACATCGGATATGGCTGTACGAAACATAGTATGAATAATGTTCATAGTAAAACCTAAAAGTAAGGGTTACACAATATGATAATTCACCTGAGAAGGAGAGAGAGAGAGACTGGTTTCAGTGGCCGCCGTTCAAATATCCATGTTATGTGTTAGCTTTACGCCGATAATCAGATCGGAAGATTTAGAGGGAAAATAAAGGAAAGAGGACAAACCCCGACGATAAAAGGGTTTTAAGTGTAAATAGGGTCAATTAGGGACGCAGTTTACCTATACCCAAGTTTACACTTGCAACTAGAGATAGAGCCATGCATCCCCTTGGTTTTAGGTACACTCCTCAAAAGTTATGGGCCTAAAGAATGGACCTAAATAACACCATAAACCCAAATATAAAGTTCACTAAAAACCAAAATTTTACCGATTTTGTGATTCACCGAAACAAATCATTTTGCATAACACTATTATCTTACTGCATAATCGAAAAGTAGATAATTGTATGTTTTTTTATTGATTAATTTCATGCAACTTAGTTTGTGTTGCTAAAAAACGAATATATTCTTACATTTATTTTCACTTTCAGTAAACAATTATCAGTGATGCGATTGTGAATTTGGATGCATGGTGGACCACCAAGTGGCCTACGGGAGCACGTGTAGGTTCCCTTTGAAGTAGCATATTTAGTTAGTGAGCTATTTATTAGGAAGTTTTATAAGGATCCTCCATTCTTGTTGAAAGGACCCCTCGTGTGAGTTCGATACGAGTCCACCGAATTCACAGAGATAAGTTGTGAATTTCTGTAGACTGGCATAAAATGTTCCGTTGTGAATTCAGTGGGCTCGTATCGAATGTTCTCTTATGATTTCGGTGAACTCGTACCGAATTCACAAAGAGGGGTCCTTTTAACAAGAATGGGAGCCTTATAAAACTTCCCTTGCATTTATTATACACCGATGGACTCTTTCTACCCTCTTTATTTTACCCAAAAATTTTGCGTACTCTTACTTCCTTCTCTGTCACATCTCCATCTCTTTGGAATTGAACAAAAAATACTTTAGATGTGAGTGTGCATAACAAAAATGATGAGTGCATTTAAAAATTCCCTTATGCTATTTCCTAACTATTAGCTAGGCGATCAAAACATTATTTTTTTCAATTTTGTCTTGTGCATGTGTGTTGTAGTATTGTTTTTATTAAGTTTCGAAACTTAAACCCTATATATTTTTCTATTTTAGACCTATCGTTGGCTGACCTATTCTATATTTTTGGGCGGTAGTTTACTATTGTGAATTATTCAATATAATTTAGAGGACTCCATGGCCTTGACACTCATACACCCAAAGTGTGAAGTTGTACAAACTTAACATGACCTGTCATGGGAGCACTCTAATGATGTTACATTACTTAAGCATATAATTATATGAATCATGTCATATAGATGTATAGTCATATTTGTTGTTTCTTACTGTTTGATGCATGCAAGAAATCTAATAGTTAAGTCTAGCTCAAATCCAATCCCAACACAGTGGCTAATAAAAACCTCTCTGCTAGTCTGAGCAAAACAAAAGAGATTGAAATCTCTATTGTTGGGATGTCTATACTGTTTGATCGAGCAGGAGCTCTATGCTCTTCTCGAGTAAAACAAGAAAACGAAAAGAAGAAAGGGAAGGGACAAAGTAAAGACATGAAAAGGAAAAAGGGGAAAAAGGCTTAACTTTTGTTTCTATTTATAGTTTTAGGATGATTCTGTTTTGACCCCCAATTTGTAGCCAATCTACCGTTTTGACCCCCATTAGTATATGGCAGGACGTTTTGACCCTCAAGGACAAAAAAAGGTAGAAGTAATTCCCAAAAAAAAATTATTAACATTAAAGGTCACATCATCTCCTCTTATCTCTTTCACTTCATCTCGTTTCTCTTCCATCTCACCCTCCTCTCTCCACCTCATCTTCTATCATAAGGTCGTCTATGGGCGACCTTCAACCGAAAAAAAAAAGAATTTTTTCTTTCTTTATCTATCTTCTTCCTTCTTTCTCTTCTTCTTCCTCTTTTTTCTTCTCTTGTCTTGCCCTCTTTATTAAACACTCCAACAGAGGGGCTCCTCTAAGGGGAACCCCTTCATGTGGGTGTTTAGAGGAGGAGGAGAAGAAGATTTCTTTTAAGGGTTGAAGTTGAAAAAAATTGTCCTTACTCCTTAGGAGCTAAATTGGCGAGTTGGTGGCAAATCCGGAGCAAATTAACCCTTTAGTTTTTCAATGGAGGAAAACTATTTTTTTCTTTTTGATGCATTTGTTGGCAAATATTAAAGAATATTTTCATTCTTTCCAAGTACTCTATATCTATTATATTAAAACAACTCAGTTAGTTATCCAGGGGATAAGTCTGGCCGTCCATTTAATTTTAGAGATTCGGTTGAGAACACATCCGACGACGGATGATATAAAATATTTTTATGTAAATAGACTAAAAAAAGAAGTGTATCTATGTAAATCGGTCAAAATTGATTAGAATAACCACTACCCACATATTTCTCTCCCTATTTTTTTTTCTCCCTCGGATTACATCTTAGAAACTACCAATTTTCTCCACTTTACAGTAGAAACTTGTGGGAGAAAATAACTAACCCAGTCTCCCATATCTTCTTAATTTCTCTCTCCACCCCCAAATTATTTGACTTAAAATTGGAATTCTCTCATTTCTTCTCCAAATTCTTTCTCTACGCCATGCTTTCTCTCTCTCAACAACAGAAACAAAAAAAAACTCCATAAACAAATCTTTTTGTTAGTGATTTTTTATGTGTTCTTCCTTCACATAAAATGAGATTTACCGGCGAAGGCATGAGGGATCTGTCGCGTCTGTAGGACGCGGCGGAAACCCAGTCAACTTTAACACTGTAATGATTTCTTGAGTGATAATCCTCCGACGTTATCCTTATTTAATACGTTTTTTTTGTTATTAATCGTGTGTCTACAATACTTGTTGTACAACTAAACCGATGTTCATATTATTAAATATTTCATATTATATTAAGGTATGGAAAAGTTTATATGTAGTTTTGAACAATAAACAGTATTAAGAAAAAGGTGGTTCTTTCAACAAAAAAGAAAAGAAAAAGATGAATTGAACTCTATACATTTCATCTTTGGAAAATGACACTACGCTCGGCCACTCTTCTGGGTGAATCTCGGTTAGTTGACGTGGCCGGGCGAGATTTAGAGAGAGACGCCCTGTGTGGCATTGTATCATTGTTGTTTCATCTTTTATTGAAAGAAAGTTCACACCTCATCGTGAATGTATATAACATTCTTATGGTATATGTAAGAAGGAAAATAATAAGAATAAATACAGAAATACAACCAAATGAAAGTGATATTTGATTAGGAGTATTTGTTTGACAACTAGCAAGATTTGGCATTTTGGGTTTTAAACCATACTCTCTTCACATGCTGTGTTTTTTTTCACTCTTTATAAACACCAGATAATACTACAATCATCTTCAGCTGAAGTAGTGCATAGAAACCCTAGCTAGCTAGTCATGGATTACTCCAAGTTCTCTGCTCTTCTTTTCACTTTCTTGTTTTTCATATCCTCATCAGTTACTCCTACTCTTGGTTGTCCTACTTGTACCAAACCAAAGAAACCTAAGACTCCCATTGTTCTCCCTCCTGTAACTCTCCCTCCTATTGCTAAACCACCTGTTACAATCCCCCCGGTAACCCTCCCTCCCGTCGTCAAGCCGCCAGTTCATCTCCCTCCGGTTACCCTACCTCCCGTCTTAAAGCCGCCAGTTCATCTCCCTCCAGTTACCCTCCCTCCCGTCTTAAAGCCACCGGTTACTCTCCCTCCCGTTCTAAAGCCACCGGTTACCCTCCCTCCCGTCCTAAAGCCACCAGTTACCCTCCCACCCGTCTTAAAGCCACCAGTAACACTTCCACCAGTTACCCTCCCTCCCGTCCTAAAGCCACCAGTTACCCTCCCTCCGGTCGTCAAGCCACCCGTTGATCTTCCTCCAGTTACCCTCCCTCCCGTCTTAAAGCCACCAGTAACACTTCCACCAGTTACCCTCCCTCCCGTCCTAAAACCGCCTGTGACACTTCCTCCTGTGACAGGGAAGCCATGCCCACCACCAACTACTCCAGCAAAAGAAACTTGCCCAATTGATACCCTAAAACTAGGAGCATGTGTTGACCTTCTAGGAGGATTGGTACATAGTAAACTTGGAAACTCAGTAGTCAATGAGTGTTGTCCAGTTCTTGGAGGACTTGCTGACTTTGAAGCTGCAGCTTGCTTGTGCACAACTCTTAAGATTAAGCTTATCAATCTCAAAGTTTCTTTTCCTGTTGCACTTCAAGTCCTTCTAACTTGTGGGAAGACACCTCCCCCAGGCTACACTTGCTCCTCCTAAGTCCATATCTATCTAAGTATTACTTCAAAACTTTCTACCTTGCATGCTCTACAATTATAATATTACATATATATAGTGTGCATTCTACCAATGTAAACGATATCGTCGAGCGTTTATTGTAGGTAATCAGAATATTACCTTATTGTATCAACCCTTATATATAGGGAAATACTAAGTTCACAAAAAAAAAATTGACAAATTTTTTGCCGAAATGATGTGGCAAGTCTCTTTTCAAAAGTTGACTGAATCCTGATTGTCAAAACATAATTTGCTCATAATGAGAACGGTCTAGATTCAGTCAAAGTTTGAGAATGAAAATTACTTCTCAACCTGTTGGGCACTATCCCGACCACGGTATGTGTCCAGACAAGATTTAAAGAGAAAGAGAGTAAAACACTTCCTGTCTTTAATTCTTGTCTAGACATATACGCCGACCGAGATTCGGCCAAGATAGCGCCGAGGCACAGAGCATCAAGGCTGTTTGGGAATTAATGGTAGTTATATTTGTAGCTGCAGGTTATTGGCTCATATTTCAGTAAAAGGGTTGAGCTCCTTTACATGTGCACGGACACCACAGACTGGGCTGTTGATGTCACAATTATGTTTGGTTTCTTTTAATTTATGTGTGTTTGTTTTATCTAATTGAATTGGTGTTGGCTTTATTCATGTACACATTTGTTTGTACTCAATACATTGATTGTTGTATTTGTTTTCTGGTCGAGGAAAAAAAAATAATGAAGCTTTGCTCCTCTCCTTTCCATGTCTTCCTCATCTCTCTCTATGTGTGTATGTATTTGAAGGGTTTAACAAAGTAATAAAAGTTTCGGGTAGATGCTAGAGTTACAAAGGATTTTGACAAAAGAAAGTGCTCAGTTGATGCGGCGGTTGTGGTTTGAAACTTTGACCAAATCTAGGCCATTAATAGATGAATATCACAACCACCGCATCAGATGAGAACTTTCTTATGTCAAAATCTTTTGTAACTTTAGCATTTCCGTAAAAGTTGTTTGTTGAATGATTAGTTTAGGAGGAAAAGTTGCAACTACCACTTATAATTTGTTTCCTCGACGATAGTACCACATGGCGATAAAGAGCAAGACGCGCGAGCGTGGAATGTCTTGACGTGCAAAAACGCCTATTCATATGGACAACACGACAAGATTAGTTGTTTAGCTTCGGATTTGTAGTGTAAACTTTATACCTAGTATAGTTGTACAAGTTTGCTCATACTGTGTAAGTTTCACACATAATTCTGGCAAATTTACACAAGAAGGCCAAACCTAAAAAATATCGGCATGCATATAACTTAAATTAAGAGCAACAAGAAACTGGATTTTATGCCAAATTTCATGATATATTAAATTTTATGAATACTTTGCATGTAGCTCTCACCATCTTTTTGGCTTTTATTGTAATTATCTCCTGTCCTAACAACCCTAAGTCCTAAGCTTGTCCAGGAAGTTGCATCAGTGGTTCACAAAAATCACATGAAATAGTGAAAAACAGAGGAAGAAGACACTGCATGGATAATGGGCTGGTCCTGGTCATGGGCTGTGGGGAGGGACCAACTACAATCACATGTTCATTTGTTCTTTTCCCACTGCCCTTTGCCTACTCACATGTCATGGGGCAGTTCAACAAAAAAAAAAAAAAAAACATGTCATGGGGCATCCTTAGATACTATACTCTATGTGTATATATATATATATATATAGAGAGAGAGAGAGAGAGAGAAATGCTTGTTTTTTCTTTAGGTTCTTCTCAGGCTTCATTGACAAAAAGTGTAGAACTTTAAAAACAATACAAGTCCCATCAATATATATCGAGTAAGAATGAATCAAAATCAGTGGTTAAACTGGTTATACGACAATATATATTGAGTAAGACTCTGAATCAAACTCAGTGGTGGTAGGAACAACCTTATAGAGTATATATATAAGCAAGATTACAAAATCTACATGAAAAGGCAAAATGATGCACTTCATGAAATGACATCATACCACACAAGATCATTTTATGTTATCAGAAATTTTCATGTCCTAGACAGTTTTAATTGAAACTTAGAGGAGATCCAAGGAGGAAAAGCAAAATTAGTTAGAAATCCTTCATCACTTGCTCATCCTACAAAATGTCATTCCCTGCCAAATAAAAAAAATGAAAGCATAAAACAAACCCAATTATCCATGATAATATTTCACAAATCATATTAATAGTACAGATCTCAACATGAACTCTTGATTTAAGTAGTAAACTACTACTAAAACTATTACCACTTTGTTCTTGCTAAAGTGGTGGTTCCACTTTTACCAATGCATTCGAAGGAGTCGTCTCTGTCGATTCACCATATTGAAGCCAGTCTTTAGCACAAATTAGAGATTCCACTGTCTCGGGTCGAAGTGAACTTCGGTATGGATCAAGCTCCTTCCTTCCGATGAAGAAAACAGACTCAGGAGAGACTGTTGATACTGGGATAGACAAGATATCACGAGCCATCTTTGATAATATTGGGTACTTGAGTTGATTCAACTTCCACCAACTAAGTATATCGAATTCATGACCACGAGATAATAATGACTCTTCGAGATACTGATCTAGCTCAGACTTAGTTTGCTGGGAACTAGACATTTCAGATATGAAAGCATCAAAATCTAAAAGATCGTCGTCACAAGAGAGAAGAGTTCCTCCAGCAGTTAGTTGGAGTGGTTCTTCTGCGTTGGACTTCTCTTCAGTTTCGAGTTCGACATTATCTGGCACTAACGGAAGGGAGGGTTGTGCTTCATATTCAGCATAGAGTTCATGAATTCCCTCATCCACGACCTTGACATAATTTGCAGCTTCTTCACCATAGATCTTTGTGAAGCTAAACTCGACAAGCTTCATCTTGAATCTTGGATCCATAGCCACGGCTAAAGCTAAAACAAGGCTGCAGTCATTCCAATATTCATCAATTTTTTCTTTCAGAGGCTTGGTAAGGTTGCTAATAAGAGGATCTTCATTAGCTGCTGCATGTGTTAGCTCTAACTGGATCTTCCATACTTCGTGGAAGTAAGTATTGGCGGTTGGATAAGAAGTACCCGTCAAAATATTCGCAGCGTTATAGAAAAGCCTCAAGTATGTGCATAAAGTCTCAATCTCCTTCCATTCGTCTGAAGATGGGGCTAGTTTATAGTCTGGATCGGTAGTATCCAAGCAAGAGAAAACTTCCCTTAATTCCATGGCAGCTACAAGCATGAGATAAGTTGTATTCCACTGTGTTTTATCATCCAAGATCAGATTTCTTGAGCTTGGAACTTGGAGTTGTTCTTTCAGTTCCAAGAATTTCTCATCGTGAATCTGAAATGTTTTCACATATTTCACACTTTCCCGAACCTTGTTCACGACATCTTGCATTCTATTTAAAGTGTCTGTGGCAATGCTGCTCAAGAAATGAGCATAGCAATGCTCAATTAATAACTGCCCGTTTAGAATAGTCGGATTTTTTACAGATATATAACCTCTGAGGCTTCCTGTTTCTGTGTCGGGTGAGATAAATTTCTCCAAGGTTAGGGAGAATAACTTATTCTCGATACACCAATCACCAAGACAAACTCCAACTGCATGACTAAGAGCATCTCCACTATTAGGAGCAGGAACCATGACAACATTAAGAATTCGTCTCTGTAACTTCCATCCGTTATCAATGAAATGCCCAGTGAGAAAAACATAACCTAATGTCTGATTTGAAGTCAACATATCGACAGTAAGACTGATCTTCCCAGGAATTTCTCCGAGTAGTTTTGCAAGATCTTGTTTCTCTCTCAGGTAAATTGCCACACAATCACCTTGTATAGTATTGAAATTCATCAAGTTGAATTGAGGTTGAAGCTTTTGGATAAAAGACATAAAGGTTGGATGTTCAACCATGTGAAGTGGGTATTCGTTCATAACGATCATTTTAGCGATTTCTTGACGACAGATATCCTGATCAAATGGAGGAATTAGTGTGTAACCAGAGCCTCTATTACGTTTTCGTGATGGGTTAGAAGCACTTCCAGTTCCACCATTTTTTGGGGTCATTTGATTCTTTTCTTCTTTTCGGCGAAGGCAAGTCCCTTGGGCAATGTGTCGCTTGAGGTGACTCGTACCTGCAAATTTCGAACCAGTACTGTACGCAAAAGTTTGTTTGCATTCTTTACAACAAGCTCGAGTACATCCAGCACTTACATTTTCGACAGTGAAATGTTCCCAAACAATCGACTTCTTCCTTCTACGCTTATTAGGCTGTGATTCTGTACTTCCAGGTTCGTTATTCTGATTCTCAGCAATTTCAGCATTCGATTCCACGAGGGCCAAGACCTCTTGCTTTAATAGGGATAAGTATCACAGAAAAACAACGAAATTAGAACGAAAAAGTGGTGAAAATAGGTATCGAGAAATAGAAAACATAGTGAATATGGGACAGAAAACAATCACAAGATCCTATACTCTGAGAATTGCTGTTAGACTAACCAAACTACTCTATTGAGCTTTTGAGTAAATCTAATAACATAATTCAAAGACGTCTTTTCAAGCACTCCGAAGAAGTAAAGTAAGCAGTTAGGTGGTCATTATGATGACTGTATACAATAAACTTCGAAAAAAATGCCATTCGTGAAATATAGTGTCAATAACCTGGAGATTACAGGTAATAGAGACAACATTGTCCGAAATACAAAACTTGGGCCTCTAAAAGAAGGGGCTACACCGATAATGGTGGTCCAAAAGATGTCCATAATGCGTCAACATTATACATTTATACGACAGAACCCACCACTTCCTTCTAACACAAAAATATATGACGGTCCAATAATGAAAGATAAAGCCCAACTCGTTGTAAATTTCAGCCGACAAATATCATTTCGTAATGAAGTTTCATACATCAGAAGTCATTGGTCCTGTCCTCTAATCCAAATCAAGGTTTTCTCAGTGTCATCTGATACATATCTTCCTCAGCTATGGGCCTTACAGGACTATGGTCCAGTAAATGGTCCTAATCACCGCAAATCGGGCCTTGAAGGCTTAACCATGGTGTTACTATTAAAACTTTACAGATCGGGCTCGGTCACAAAATGTCATACAGGACAGAATAACAAAAGCCCAACCATGCTTATCAGATCTAACAGGCTAAACTTAATGGGAAATTTTTAGGTTTAGTCAGTAAGAAGATGAAGCCCAAAATCATTTCCAGCTTGATTCGGGCCTTCTGGTCGAGAAACTTATTCTTCAGTTTTAGAACAGATCTGTCAAAATCAAAGAATATATTGGCCCTGAATCTACACAAATCAAAACCAAAGCCCAAAATCTAAAAATCCCCAACCATAAAACTCAAATCTTTTGAAACTAGAAACAACAAGATCCAACCTTTCCAACAGATCAATGAGCTTCAAAAAAGGTTTTTTTTTTTGCCCAAACCAAACTACCCGCAACCACAAAATACAGTAAGCTCGTCAAAAAGAAGCAGATAACATGATCACCAGGAAACCCTAAAAGCATCGAATTAAACAAAAAAAAGAAAAAACAAGAATTTATCACTTTACGACTAAATAAATAGAGATTAGAGTTAGGGTTTTTACTTGATCCGTCTCTTCTGTCATGGATCTGTTGAAAATTACGCCGGTGAACCTGATCAGAGATCCCTGCGGTGACGGAAAAAACTAGGGCTTGGAAGTGAGAGGAGAGAAGGGTAATGGGCCTTTGGTTGTGTACGCACTAATGGTTTTAAGACTTAAAACTCTAGTAGAAATCTTGTCAAGGCCTAGAGATCTTTTGCGTGTCAAGTCTAGAAAATTGATAAAAATTCAGAACGTCTGAATATTAGGTGGCCCACCTAAACTATGACAAAAGATTAGCTATTAACAGCCCAAACCCTAAAAACCAAAAAAAAAAAAAGATTTGGGCTTCTTTCTTGCTTGGGATGTAGATTTTGGAGTAGCTAGGAAGTTATGAATGTCTAAGGTCAACAATTTAAAGTGGACTATTTTTTATTTATTAATTGTTTGGAAATGAACATTCACTATCAATAAAATAAGATATATAATTAAATCACATCTCAATTTCTTTTTGTTAAAGAATCACATCTCAATTTGACAATGCCTTCAAAGGAAATAAAAAATTGGCAATGGACCTCTCTTTTGGCAAACAAATATGGCATTGAAAATTTAATACAAAATCTAAGCCAATCTCACGTATAAGTTCCTTCTAATACGTCCAAATTTGGTATCATGGATGCGAGTTGCTGGATTAGAAACCCACTTACCCTAATCCCTCTATCATTCTTGAAGAACCACATAAGTTGTTTGTACTTGATTACGTAGAAACTTAAAAAATATTGTATTTGTACATGAATTTAGAAAAATGAGTGTTGATATTTTTTCCTATATTTTGATTGATTTTTCATGTAATTGTATTGCACGGAAATCTGCCCTCGTTAGATGCAAGACAGTAGATGAAGGGGACGCTTTGACTGCTTATAATGCTCTCATCATGGCCAGAGAAATTAATTTTGTGAACTTGATCTTGGAAGGTGAATCTTGTAATATAATTAAAGCTATCAATGGTGATGCATCTACTGGCCACAAGACCAACCAGAAGACGGTTGCATCAATCAGAGCCATAAGGCAATCTTTTGACATTGTGTTATATAAATATGTAAATAGATTTGCATATAGCAAAGCAGACTAGGAGCTCTAAACTCCCTCCAGAATGGTAGTCTGAAAGGCCATGCTTGATTATAAATTGCAATACCGTAATTGTTCCTTTGGTATAATCTAATGCAATTTATTCAAAAAAATGATGATTGAAAATAATGAAGATGAGAAAGGCCGTTGTTTAATTGATGTATAATTTTAGTACAATGCGATGTTTAGTGATTTCCAACTTGTGAAGGTTAGAGAGTAGTCCCCTAATAACGTTTAAGATTTCTGACTTAAGAAGTAGTAACTTAACAACATATTGGATTTTAAGGACCGATTAATAATTACTGAATTTTGACCAACGTCTACCATAATACGTGTGAGTGTAAGGGGTTATTATGATAAGAGTGTTTTTTAATTTACCCTTTCAACTCTAATTGGTAGTTTAGTTTACCCCTCTCCATAATTCGTAATTGAGTTTACCTCCTTTGACTTACTACTTTTTGTAAAATACGAGGGTCGCCATTACTAATTTTTGTAAAATACCAGGGTCATGTTTGGCGTAAGGGAATTAGAATCATAAATCAAATAATCCACGAAAAAAATATATCTCTGCCAATCATATTCTAGGCTAAACGTACACTAAAGTAAGGTATTACTAATTAAAATCACATTACTAGGTCGTTTGGTAGTCATACTTTTTTCCACGAGTCAAATATTGTCTTTGTATTCTTAATAGAACAGGTTGAAGAGAGCAATATCGATTTTGGAGATAAAAGATTAAAGCGGCTCGCCTCTTTTTCAGACACCCATTTGACACTCGTTTGTCACCCGCTTTCGGAAGAGAGCAATCACTTTTCATTTCTCTCATTTCACCACCATCACTTTATCTCTTCCACATCTCAATTTTCACACCAAACCTTCATTTCCCTCTATCACTATGCCTTCATCTCTCCATTTATTTATTTTATTTCCAAATAGGGAGGTCATGTTCGTAATTCTTTTGAAATTTCAAAGCCTTCATGTTATGGATCATATCTTTTCTTTTTTAATTTTTTGAAATTTAGTGTTATCGGTTTAATTTTTTTTGAGAAACTCTTAATGACGTGTAATTCTTTTTTTTTCAGAACCTCTTAATGACGTGTAATTTGTCTTAATGACAAACCACTACTTTAACCCAGATTTCTCGAAAAAGAACTTTGAATACCATTTTATTTACAATTTTACCCAATTTAAAATAACTCCAGAACAGGTGGAACTTTGAAAGATATCACATTTTTACGGGGTGGACATAACAAGTTATTGGTGTGGAAACAACTGAATAGTTACAAGCAAGACTCTCTCTTTCTTTCTCACTCTTTGTTTTTTTTAATGAGTGTGAAATGTAACATTGCTCTTCGGACTTAGAATAAATGTGTACATCGGTGATCGGTCTATCATTTTGGGATTACCCCGTGGATGAATTAATCCTAATTTTTTTTATTACTATGCCACTGTTGATGTAAAATATAAAAATAAGAAATATATTTATATGCTTGATTGAATAAGATGAAGAAATTTATTATGATTGTAGAAGCTAGGGTTAGGGTATATATCTAAATGACGATAATAAACTTCAATTATTTTCTTATTTTCCTCATGGAATATTTTGCAGATTGAATTGCTAGAATTTGGTGTTGATATGTTGGTTAATCTTGTTTATTTGACAAGAAAGCTACATAGATTAGTCCGAATCCAATTTTTCTATGAAAAATTATTTTGTAGTAGTTTTTATTTTAATCCTAATCATTGACTTAAATGACTTAAATTTAAAATAGTCCCATAAAAAGTTGTAGCAAAAGTTATTGGAAATAAAGTATTGTTTTTAAAAAGTTTGAACTTATTAGAATTTCAAAACTTTTAGTTTGACCATGGAAATGATAGTAGTTTTGATGTATCAAATTCATCTGCCTGATTTGATTAGAAGCTCGAGGGGAATAAACAAGAAATTGGACCATATCTTGCACAATGAGAAACCCATGTTTCTGATTGTGAAGGCAAGATGGTTTTGAATTTCAACAATAAAGACACTCTAATTATTTGTAATCCAAAAGGATAACCTTGTAAAGGAGCTCTAGTTCGTTTATATAAAACGAAGGGACTTCATACGAGAGTTTTTCTTTTGCACTAGGCTAATCGAGCATACATGATCTTCATTTAGCTGGAACATAATGCAAATTTTTGTGTGTTTCTAGTGCAGGATGAAGAAGAAAATAAAGAAATGAAGTTAAAGAGACAGTCGTGGTCTTCGTGGAAGAAGATAGATGAAAGGCAATTGCCTATCTCCACTGAAGTAAGCGTTAAACAGAGAGGACACTCGCCTTCTCTTTAATAACGATTTTTTTTTTTTGGGTATTAGAGTGTTGGGATTAAAGGGCCCAGACCCAAAGGAAAAACAAACTGAAAAGCAACAAAAAGAGAAGAATACAAGCCCTCAGTGCCAACATTTCCTTTAGTAACGATTTTCTGTCCTTGTAACCTATCAAAAACAAGAAAACCGACAAAAGAGCAAACGCAAATTACGCTAGATAAAAAAAAGAGGTTTTTTCTAGGGTCATAATATAAACTAGTCAAAATACAAAGATTATTTTGGCATTTAATCATAGTAGGGGCTAAAATGAAATTAACTTTAGTAAGTAATTATGATTATATATATATTTATAGTCAATTCACACATTTTTTTTCTTTCCCCGATTTGAATGACTTAGAAGTTTAATTAGCGTCCACTGAAATGTAAAGAAACCTAGATTTCTAGTAAAAAGAAGAGTCTGTGGTTTTTAAGTCCAAAATAAAGTTCAAAAAGAGTTTAAAGTCCAATCTTCTCAGAAAATGGGGTTTTAGTCATTTTCCGTTTTGGAAGAAACATTGTTGATACATAATGTGTTATGTATGACACATATAAAAAAATGAAATAAAATATGAAACTTTAACAATAAATAACAGGTAATTTATGAAACAAAACAAGAATCAATAAACAGAAAAACACTGTAACTTTGACATTTAGACATACTTTAACTAATTTGAATTAAATATCCATTATAATCAGGTCGGTAATGTATAAGACCTAACCCAGGCTATAACCTGGGTTAGCCTTCACATGCCTCCGCCCCTGACCCTATTATTAATATACGATATTAAGCTAAAACAATGGATATTTAATCAAACAAGTAAGTTAGCCCTGATGGTAGGGGCCCCGCCTAACACCCATAAGATCCAAGGTTCGACCCCCAGCAATAAGGTTGTTTATTTTTGTTTTTTATACTTACCTTTTTTTCAAAGGAATAATTGCTTTTTGGTCCCCTACTTATAAGGAAGTCACCATTTTACTCTTAATTCATAACCCGACGTCGTTTTGGTACTTTATTTTGTCCAAATTTCTTTTTTAGCCCCCATTCTTTTTTATCTTGTTTTGTTGTACTTACGTATGCTATTTATCTTTCTTTCACGTCATCTTTCTGTCTCATATATTTCATGTTTCCAGCTTAGACTATTTACCATATTTTGTTTCGTTTACTATGTGAGATTCATTTTTTTTGTTTTACCATAACTTTGATTTAAAACGTTTATTTCTCTTCTCAAATCCTAGACATGTCTATTAGTAGAAAAACAAAAAAAATTATCATAAAATCATTAAACTTATGAAGCAATTGTAATAGAACAAAAAATATATTTATCTTTTGCAAACAATGATACCTTATAAATACAAATTTAATACGTAAAAATTATTTAAGTTAGCCCTGTCTAGAAAAAAATCCTGACTTCGCCCCTGATAAGAGTGAACTAAATGTGTGTTTAGATGTAGATTTTTATAATTAACAAAGGTAAATTACATTTTCACGGTCCATTATTAGCTACCTGCTACTACGACCAAGCAGGGGCGAACCCATGTAGGGCCTGTGGGGTCACGTGCCCCCACAGACCTAATGCTAAGTCTTTTGTTTCGATAGAGGTCAATTACCTTTATATAAAAACGCAACACAAATGACAACATGGTTTGGGATTGGCTCGGTGGAGAGGGGTGATGCAGTACGCATGTGTGGTCCTGTGTTCGACTCCCCTTATAAACGGACTTTTTCATTTCAAATTTGTATGGGTAAAATTCTTTTGCCCCTTACTTTTTAATTGCCTATCATATTGGCCCTGTAATTCTTCTTTGGATGCTTTATTTTAAAATCACTTCTTCTTTTAATTTGTCTTTTTTGTAAGTTTGATGTTGACCCCTTATAACTTTGTTACAGTTGTGTTACATAATTTGAGTGTGTATGGGACTAATTACTTATATTGAGATACAGTCCATACAAGGCAAAAGTTAGCACTAGTCAAGTTAGTTGAGAATGTAACTATAAGATATAAGAAACTCGCTTGAACATCATATCAAGATTTTTTAATGATTTACACCTGCTTATTATAACTAAAGTGCTCCCACAACGAAATTTTTCTGGGTCCGCCGCTGCGACCAAGTATGGTTAATATTATTAGTATCTTCACTCTATTAATTGTTATCTTTCTATTAAAACATGTATAACGCAAAATTTCATTAAAAAAACTAAAATTATCTTATGTTTTAAGTTTCTGTTGAGATTCTCTTTTCGAGATAACACTATTGAGATCCTCAATTCAAAAGACATCTCCAATGCAACACCTTAAAACTGAAAAAATACTAATGTGTTACTTTCTAGATGAGTAGTTTGGTATTTAATATTGAGTAGATAATAGATATCATGTAAAGAAATCTCGAATGTTGAGTTTCTTCTTAGCCATATCATCTTAATACTCAAATTGAGTTTTGAATAGGAGAAAGATTTTTGTAATTAAAAAGATCTTATTTGACACTTAAAGTTTTTCAATTGGATCGGTATTTCAACATGTAACCAATCCATTTCAAACAAATACAAAATTGTTTTACTATCATAATATTAACAATATTTTAATCACTAAGTAAAACTTCATCTAACAATAACGTACCAACTAGGAGTACAAACTAGATTGTCATATTGAGACCATAAAATCTTCTTGTGTAAGTAAATATTGGCTTTTGGTATAAGAAGAGCACTATTTAGTAAAGGCAGTGCGTTAGAAAGGTCAATTTATATATTTGCTCTTCCTTTACCAAATTAGTTTAAGGAGAGCGTTATAAGGATCATTTAATAAATAGTTCCAAAATAGAAGGACTTAGATAAAAATTAATAATAAATCTAATATTTATTCACTTGTAGTTTCTCTCACATAAACAACCAGAACCCTAATATCGTCACTACTATCAACATCGTCATTAGTATTAAAAAACATGCAAAGTTTATCATCACTATAGTCTTAGTTTCGAGCTTTTAATGGTGCCTCAAGATCTCATGGATGAGGAACCACCATTAATGAAGGAGGCAACCTACATCAAGAAAGAAGATTCCTTTGACTTAAACGTAGACATCGACTTAAACGAAACCATCGACTTAAACGAAGTTATCGACTTAAACAAAGACATTTATAATGAAGATAATATGTCTCTTGTAAAGAAATATCATTTTCTTGTCTTCCTCTATGGTTGAACTAACGTTTTAGGGTTTTATGTCGTTTTTTTTCGTAAAGAATTTTCGGTTGGATTGGCGGAAAAAGACAACAAATTTCGGTAAGGTTGGCTGAAAAATACAACAAATTTCGGTCGTAACGGCTGAAAAAAATGACAAATTTAGGTTGGGTCGGTTGAAAAAGATAACAAATTTCGGCTGGTCCCGCTGAAAATAGTAATAAATTTCGGCTGAGATGGCTGAAATTAGACTGTTCTTTCAACCGCTCTGGCCGAATTTTTTAAAATTTTCACTTGGTATTCATAAATTTTTATTGATGCTAAGCGAAATTTCTTGCATGTAAATGCCGATTATATATTTTTCGAGTTACATCCTTGTTTTATTCTTCATTGCAATATTGATACGTGAAATCTTCAAAAGTTACTTTAATTAGTATTAAAACCCTAAAAATCTATGGAGAAATCAAGCAATAACAAGAATTACAAACTCTCTATGGAGATGGGTGTTGTGTTAGTCATCTAAAGTTTAGGTTTCTATTTCTATATCTCTCTTTTTGATAGAATCAAACAGATTTAGGGCTTTTCTCCTTTTTCAGGTAGTTCATCTCTCTTTTCTCTCTTTGATTTGATCGAAGGTTTTAGGTCGAACAAAATTCTCTCTTCTCTCTCAAAGGTTTTTAGTCGAACAGGAGGATACTCTATTCTCTCTCTTTTGGTCCAAAATAGTTTGATGGGAGTGACCAAAGTATAAATTTGAGATATTTAAAAAAAATGTTCATCCCTCTCTATTCTAAAAAGAGTGTTCTCCCTATCTAATGCACTCTCTTTGCTAAAAAATGCTCTTCCTATACCAAAACCCTAAATATTTATATATATTCCCTTTTCAAGTCTTTTTTTTTTGTTGAAAGCCCTTTTCAAGTCTTAATTTAGAAAAACTACTACGTAAGTGTTTATACGCGATAATTGTTCTTCGCTGATTAGAGTATTGATAATCTATTTTTAGACAATCAACACAAAGGATTATACAAATTTTCATAATATACGCCTTAGGCTCAAACTTAAAAGTTCTCCCAAAAAAGTTCCCACCTACCAATTTTTTTTGTTGCAATAAAATAAATAAAACTTACCTTGCCCCTTTATTTGTCTACAAATAGAATTTAAATAATCACGTCGGTTTTTTGTTTTGAGAAATCGACTACGATCTACATTAGTCGTTACAAGACATTGATACATCATCAAGATGTGATAATCACAATAACTGTCGAAATACTACTGAGTCCAATGCCCAACGAATTAAATGACCTATAGCCTGACGAATGAAATGACATAAAACCTACATAAACTACTTTATTTATACCCAAGTTCAATATTCTTGAATTTGCACTTGGATCGAACTTGGGACCTCTGCATTGCGAAGTATATGCGATGACCAACTGAGTTACCCGTGGTTGGCAAATAGTCATGATGGTGACATGGGCTAATGGGTCATGGCATGGCTTGGGTGGGGGTAGGTCTTCCTCGAGAAACATGATAGATTCCCACAATGAAAATGAAGGGTCCAGATTTGCAGGTGAAACTTCGGACAAAGTACATCCTCTCGAGAAGCAAACAATGTGACCTGTTCTAATCGGTTTCTCCTTTGCGCTGAAAAGAGAGAGAAAGAAAGATATAGAGAGAGAGAAAGCTGAAAGGAAATCATCCATATGGAGAGAGAAATCTGAAAACTTGAGAAAGATTTAGGGCAAACTTTAAATGTGTTGAACAAAAAGGGAAAATCCATTAAAAAAAGTACAAATCTGA